>CAXKVY010000489.1:0-17303 GCA_964058915.1 Tetropium fuscum | reverse complement strand
AAATTTTAACCAAAGATTACTAAAATAAGTCTCTGTCGAATGGTAATAACGCGTTCCGTCAAAATTTTTTCAGGAGCGTAGATAATGGGAGGTGTCATCCTTTTTCCCCACCTATTTTTTACACCACTGGTTATTTTTTTAAATTGCTCACATTTTTGGATTCCAGATTTAATTTAGGAAAACACGTTATACTTGCAAATTTTCGATTAGAGGCTTCGTTTTCGAGATATTTGTGAAAATTTGAAAACATGACGCTGAAGTCATGTTTTTAAGTTTTAAAACTTTCGGCAGGTTGAATTTGATTTGAAATGAAGCTAGCACATTTTCAAGGTGCAATACTTCGGATTTTAATACATTTCAACCCTTTCCTATAGTAAACCATGTCTTTCGAAATTTGCTGGGACGCATTTGATTAAAAAATGTCCAGAGGCGTAGATAATGGGAGATGGAAGATGGCTACCCTTTAACTCCTTATTTTTGACTCCCCAAATTAGTTTTGAAAATAAATTATATTTTTAAATTTAGAAAAAAAAATAAAAAATAGTTATTGCTGTAGAATTCTGATTAGATTAACTTTATTACGTTTGTATCACAATTTATAACATTTTACTGAACCAACAGTTTTCAAAGAATACAACGAAAGGTTTTTTAATAACCATAGTAATAAAATAACCTATTAATAACAATAAATATTTACAACATATTTTCAAAGTGCAATCCTCCTGCCTCAATACATTTTTGACATCTTTTGGTAATTGAATTGATTGCTGCCAATATTTGATGTCGATTTTGACTTAATTGGTGGCATGCTTGTTGAATTCGTTCAATCAACTCTTCCCTTGTGTCAATTGTTGTTGCGTATACAACATCCTTTAAATAGCCCCATGCATAAAAATCTAATGGGGTTATATCAGGTGACCTTGCTGGCCAAGCCACTGGCCCTCTTCCTACTTCAGGTGGATCGTTATTCGTGATACGCCCTATCTATCTTTCCGTCGTAAAAAATGCGCTGGAGCACCATCCATTTGGAACCAACTATTATGGCGTACTTCGACGGGTATATCATCAAACAGGTCGTACAAGTTATTTGTTAAAAAGTCAAGGAAAAGCACAGAGTTCAGTCGAAGTGGTAAGAAAAATGGACCACAAATATAACCGTTGATTAGCCCAAGCCATACGTTAACACTAAATTCGTGTTGAAAGGACCTAATTCGAATACCTCTAGGGTTTTCTTGAGCCCAAATGTTAGAATTATGGTGATTGAATACTCCCGTTCTTGTGAAACAGGACTCATCAGTCCATAAAATCTTATGTAGGAACTGTTGATTTTCTTGAACAGAATTCAGTATCCAGTTGCAGAAGGTAAGACGACGATTTTCATCACCAGGAAGTAAATTTTGCACTGGTTGTAAATGGTATGGTCTTTGATTATCCTTATGAAGAACACGCAATATTTTAGATTTAGATTTTCTCAACTGCAAGGCTGCTCTACGTGAACTTAGCCGAGGATTGTTATTAAAAGCTCTGATTATGGCATTTTCTTCATTAATTTGTCCCCTAGGCTGCCGGTCCATGACGATTTTCAAGCCAAAGTCACGAAAACGTTGACGCATGATCACAAAAACACGCGCATTTGGTTGCCTGCGATATTCCCTGACAGCAGCTGCGGCATTTCCATCGCAGAATCCGTAAACAAAGTGTATGTCTGCAGACTCGGCATTATTGAATAAGTTTGGCATGTTTTCGTGGAGATATTACACAAACAATGGGACACAAGATACAATACAAGTGCAAAAGATGCCGAAATGTCAACATTTCGAGGCGTGACGCAAGGCTACTTGATTACTTGATTATGTGTAGCCCGAAGGATTGCACTCTAAAAATGTGTTGCTTCATTTTAAATCGGCGTTTTCGTACATGTTTTCAAATTTTCACAAATATCTCGAAAACGAAGCCTCCAATTGAAAATTTGCAGGTATAACGTTTTTTCCTAAATTAAATCTGGAATCCAAAAATGTGAGCAATTTAAAAAAATAACCAGTGGTGTAAAAAATAGGTGGGGAAAAAGGTGGCACCTCCCATTATCTACGCTCCTGAAAAATTTTGACGGAACACGTTATAACTATTCGACGGAGACTTATTTTAGTAATCTTTGCTTAAAATTTGAATAAAATCGGTTGAACGGTTCAAAAGTTATGCGAATAAAACGATTATTTTTTCCCAACTTTGAAGGGCTGTATCTCCGTTATTAGTCCCATTGGAAATAAATTTTCTGGGGAAAGTCCCCTTCATTTTCGATTGTCTATCACCTCCTAAAATTAATGTATTATAAACTGGACCACCCTGTATATATATATATATATATATATATATATATATATATATATATATATATATATATATATATATATATATATATATATATATATATATATATATATATACATATATATATATATATATATATATATATATATATATATATATATATATATATATATATATATATATATATATATATATTGATGGAAATGATGGAAACACCTGCTGTCCATAAACAAACATATTAGTCGAGTATGTAAACGAACAGGGCCCAAAATATAAAAAAATTGTGTAAAGTATGACATTCTGGAGTTAAATAATATGCATATAGAATAAATAGGATATATTATAACTCACATAGAATAGGAAATATGTACCATGAAGTAGTTACACATGCACATGTGTACACATGGTATAACTGACCTAGATAATGCTACCACTCTCAGGTTCGATTTAGGTACTACCGAAGCGAGGTGGGAGCCAAGTTCAATGTCAGTCTTGTAAAACAGGGACCAACATTACATGAACAATAGTTACTAAAGTCATCGATGACATAAACTCCATCCTTTCACAGCTTTTCAGTAATAACTAAAAACATTTAATAAATAAAAAATAGAAATATTCGTATATCAAACTGTCAAACGTTTTGGACAGAGAGATTTCAATATATAAAAATTATTTAAGTAAATAAATGATGTGTATAGTAAACTAATGTCCTAATATATAAGCTAGGTAACAATTTGTATAACATAAGTTAGTATTTAGTACTATTTAGTCTATATTTGTACATAGCATCTTTCATATAACTTTCCAGAATACCTCGAATTCTAGCGAACGTAATGCGAGCTTAATGAACGTATCTAGTATCAAAATTCTTAGAAAAATAGCCATAATTTTATATTAACTCAAAATTCAAAACTTATCAAAGAAAAAATAAATTAGAATCAAATGAGATTTAAATGAGAATTTGTTTGTTGCGATGACAGTGATGGAAGGTTATATAAAGAATCGACAAGAAACAAAAGGAGGTAGTCAAATTTACAAGTAGAACGCTCCACGTCGCTATTTTCTTCTAAACAACCTACAATTAATTAAATCCACTGGTTACAGTCAAAAAGTGACAGCCAAGGATATTTTAGGTTAAAAGTAGACGTCATGTTCTAGGACTCCAAAAGTTTTAACAGCTATAAATAATAACATAGCTAAATACTGTGAAAGCATCAGTAATAAGAAGTGCTACGATAATTTAAAAGAAAGTGAATTCGTGCATCGTATCAATTTCATTCAAGAATAGCTACCCAAGACAAAAATATCGAGTCTGTATTTTGCATCGAGGCGAAGTACACAAAACACATTCACAAAAAGGTGGGGGTACCTTTTTGTGAATCAGCTCAACAGTTTTTGAGTTCCGTCAAAAACTAATGTCATAAAACGTCACTGCAAGTGTTGAAGTATTCATATTTTAAATTCAAGTATAAATGATCAATGAAACAAATCGTACACTGCTCTAAAGATCCTCAATAAAGGTGAAAGAACTTGTACAACTTCTAAGTTCGTTTCCGTGTATATGTCCAGATATAGCACTGGTAAGTGTATATTCCTTCTTATTCGTCTATTTGCTTATTTCTCTGTGTAATATAATATATATATATATATATATATATATATATATATATATATATATATATATATATATATATATATATATATATATATATATATATATATATATATATATATATATATATATATATATATATATATATATATACTACATTTTATTTGGTGATAATCACTAAGAATCAATTTTAATGTACACTATCCATACACTACACCAACTAAGTATATACTCGTACATATTTTATATACATTACTCAATATACATTGCAGGTATTCCCATACGAACCAGAACTTTTCAGGACCCTCTATGCAAGCTATTTATTAATGGACTTTTATGAAAATCTGTTATGCTGCATGGACTAGAACATATACTTGAAAAGTTATTTTATATTGCTGCACCAGTTAGGTCGACAGAAAAAATAATAGTAAAGGTAAAATTTAAAGAAATTAAGCCCCTAGCAGTATTTGAATAGAGAAGACGGAGTTTCAGTGGAAACCAAAAATAAATTATTTTTTTTACGGTTCGTCGTAGATCAAAGAGTTGAATTAGTTTTGTAAACATATTTTGTCCGAGATATATTGACACTCGATTAAAAATTCGGCAAAACCACGCTTGATACTAAGTAGATATAACAGAGTCACCTGAGCATTGCAACAAAGTAACATTTAGTAGTAACAGTCTATGAGGAAAGCTCACAACCGCGCCCGGTAACATCTGGTGTCCCACAAGGATCATCCCTAGGACCCACCCTATTTAACCTATATACCCACGACATCCCTAGACCAACAGATCACAGGACAACTGTTGCATTATACGCAGACGATACGGCAACCATAGCGACGACGACAAGTGCACCATTATTAAACAGACTAATGCAACAGCAGACTACACAAATAGTGCAATATTACACAGACTGGGGACTATACATTAACGAGACAAAGACAGAAATGACAGTTTTCACCACAAAGAGAGACGTACCTGACATACAAATAAAGTTAAATGAAACAACAATAAAAACAATACCCATAATAAAATACCTCGGTGTAAAACTAGATAGAAAACTAACATTTATCAAACACTCAGAAACGGTGATAAATAAAACCAGGGGCAGGATTAACCAGATATTTCCAATACTAAAGAACGCTAGCTTGAGAACGGGCGCTATACTATACAAGGCATATGTCAGACCTCTACTGACATATGCAAGCCCGGTATGGTACCCGTTCCTAAGCCAAACCAGAAAAAATCAGATGCAGGTACTACAAAATAAATGTTTAAGAATAATCACACAAAAACACAAAAACACCAACTTAAAAATAGAGACAGCAATCATACACCAAATAACCGGCACACCATACTTAGACAATTTCATCGCAGATAAAATCATAAACTTTATACACAAACTAGACACTCACCTAAATCCAACAATAATACAGGCAATGAGACCAAAATTCTTAAGAACACCAAAGTACCCATCACACAACTACATATTCACCCCCTAGCCCCCGCCACTAACAAAAATGTACATAGAAAAAATATAAAAAATAGAAAAAACAATAGATAGATAGCAAATAAAATGCATACAGAAAAAACCAAAAAACAAACAACCCAAAAAATATAAAAACTAAATAATAACAATAAAAAATACAAAATAAGGGAAAAATAGAAAAAATAATAAAGGAAAAAATATAACTGAGAACAACATAAAAAATAAAATAATACAAAAAATGAGCAAAACAAGAAAGACAAACTATAACATATAACATACTAACGTAGAATAGATATTTGTATCCATGCTTTTACAGCCGCTTTCAATATTGTAAACTAACAAATAAACACTAATAAAAAATAACAAACTAGTAATAACACGCATATCCCTATACCTAATACCGGAAGTACGTCACACAAAGCTAGCAACAACAAGCATTAAAACGGATAGCCAAAAAGAGCAAGCAGAACAAAAAATGAGTAAAAACCGGCTAAAGTACCTAAAAGGAGGGTAGAAGCCAAAAACCCTGAAAGGGGATATACTGTGCAATTGCAACAAAGCTTTGTCACACGTGTGACCGAAAGGTTCCTTGACATTTGCTTGTATCACTTGCGCTTTTAATCAAATTAAACAGAACCTGTAACTTAATCCGAAACAAATGCATCACGTTATGTTCTTACAATGGTAACAGGAAATGCGAAGTGGGCGATGTGCATAATCAACGCCCTCACAATCGTATGTTCATTGATACCACAATTTCATTCATGGATTGAGACACTGCTGAGATAAATTATGCCAACGAAAGAGAAAGGCTAGTTTACACCTTGCGGGACAGCGGCGTATCCGAAAAAATCACCGAAGGTACGCAGTCGATCGATATGAGCATTACGACATTGAATAAAAAGACAAGTTCCTGAAACGACTTTAAGGAACTTTATCTCCAGCTTCATCTAGGGACGCCACAGTACCGTATAAATCTTTCGCTTACCTGTCAACGGATGCCAACCACTGCGCAACAATTTATCAAAATTATTGGCATATATTTTACACTTACTTCATCTGATATACTTCACTCGTTGTAAATTATAAAAGCGTCTGCTGGAATGGTGCGCGAACGTCTTTACTTGCCGCCATTGTTGACTGAGCTATAAATAAATTCGGAAGTGATGATAAACATCGGCTGGTGAGATAGATGGCGCTTGTTACATTGTGGTGCGACCGGTAGGATTTCACAAAAAATTAAAAAAATAATTCATGACAACTTTTTGAAGTCTTTCAACATTTAGTTAAGGAGATGTTTGTGAATGCCGTCAATTTTGACACATTTCTGTTTGCATTTTTCATCATGTTACTACACATTAATATGATCACGATACATTGATTATCTGACCAGTAACACGAATTTATTAATCAAATTAACGCTTCGTGTAAGTCGACTTTTAAACACGTTTTTGTTCCTGTTCTTTGAGGTGTATTATATTAATATTCTGTTTTATTCCAGGGTTCTTCTTCGAAGGTCATACGTAAAAGGGTGAGTAGTGCAACTATTAAGCATATTTACTATAGCAATGGAATGACACAAGCTTTTGTTACATGAATATAATCCCTTTCGGTGAATCCGTTACAGTAGCTTTAAAGGGCTACTGAAATTACCGGGATTAACACCTGGATTAGTAGTCAATCCTTTGAACCGATAATATAAATCGCATGTCCAAGCATTACCATAAATAAATAATTTGACCAAGGCCTACTTCTGGCCACTGGAATTATTTTATGACTCACTAAATCTGTTAAATATTTGCAAATACTTTTATTGTAGTACCTTGCAACTCGACAGACATTGTGGGCCTGGGATTTACTAGAGCACCATCAAACGGATACCGAAAGGATTATTCCTTATGCAAAATACATGTGAATGGTCGCAGGGGGTGGAGGTTATCACTTTCCCTTAAGTTGCCTTGTAGAAAACTCATGTTTCACATGTTTTTGCAAATAGTTAGTCACACTATATATTATACTCGTAGTTAGTGTTTTCGCTAATAATATACTTAAGTGAATTAATTAATAGTTATCTCAATGAGGGGTAAACGATAATCTAGACGAAAGAGAGGGGGTCGTTTTTTGACAACATGCGTTTATTTGCGTATACATAAAATTGCGCACTAAATAAAACGTATACATATGCCAAATCCAATTTTTGACCGGTTTTCGCAAAGCGAAAATCACGCTTCGCAAGTAAGCGCATAGTCAATCTGGCAACTTGGCAAATATTAGTACATTTCAACTAAGACCGTTTGAAATGAACTAATTTAGCAGACTTAACCTGTGTTTTTCCTGTCATCAGCTGTCATTCAGTTTTTGCTGTTTGGTTAGGATAGTAGATTGTGTTGTATGTGAAATGGATTTGAATATGGCCGACAACGAGGCAAAAAATAAAAGGGGGACTAATGCCACAAGTAAACAAAAGCAGTTATTGGTGCAATATGTTAAACAAAAAACCTCAGTTAATTAGTGGCAAACAAACCACCAATAATTTCATGAAAGACGCCACAAATGATAAATATTAATAAATAAATATTACAAACATTTTAAATAGCACTCCGGGGGCAACCAACAGCTTCCTTTACACATTTACTCTAACACTGGACTGAGATATCTCAATGTACTTATTCGATGCAATATCTAACTGGTAACTTCCACTTTCAAAAAATTTCAATGCAGCTAAGTACAATTCCCATTGAAAATAAAATAAATATATTATATTTGTGTTATTCTTACCCTTAACTGTAAGTCTAAATCAGTTTCGCGCAGTTGAGGACGCATATGGGGTTGCAAATATTCTATCAAATACAGGCACAGCTCCTTAGATAGTCGCAACATATTTACAAATTGTCTTTCATTAAAGTCAATGAAAGGATTCCCAGGGTTATGTCTTATATTAGGGCGATCTTCCGCTCCTTCCAAATTTCGTATTGCAAGAACATTTATTGAGTCATCCATATTTTCTTGCACGCACTATAGTAATTAATTACAAGATAATTGCAACACACAGTTTCATATAAACCAAAAAAAGTAAAAAGAATTTCGAATTTCTAACCTTTAAATGTCAAAATGAGCACAAAGGGCTGCTTATGCCCCGTAATGACCCGCTCGCAAATATAAGAACGAAATTTTGCGCATACGCAGAGATGCACACCCTGAAAAATTGGAAAATTACTGTCATCTTAAATTTGCGTATGACATTAACAGTTGCAAACGCCCAAAAATTGACCCGGTGGTATCTGTTTCGAAACCTATATTTGGGTATATCTAACCTGACCTATATTTAGGTTAATCGCATGTGATCCCGAATTTTCTCCTAATTAACGGATTGCAATTTCTCCCTTTTTTAGATACAATAGATTCTACAATAGATTCAGCTAATGCAAAATTGTCTTTTTTGTACTATTGTAACTTTAAAAATAGTGGACGGATTTTCAATCGGTTTACAGCATATGAAAACCTAATGGTTTTGCTATGACCCGGTATGTTTTCATTTTCAAAATCTTCATTCCAAAGGTATTGTACAGGGTGGTGAAAACCTTGTGCAAAATTCGTTAAAAATGAGGAACTGATTTCACAAAATCTCAATTTTTTCATAACGATTTTCAAATACTTCATAAAATTTTACCCTAGGGGTGTGTGTATAGGTGATTTTCATCTTTTATTTTTGTAAAATTGTTAAAGAACGATTTATAGAAATTGGAACTTTCGTATTTTTTTTTTAGTTTTCAAAACTTTTTCAAATTTTTCAAGACCATTGACATTTGACATTGTTTCAGAATCTACATTTCCATGTCGACAAGTAGCCCCCAAGTTAAATTTTCAATTTTTAAACGTTATACAAATCAGTTTGAAAACTCGGAAAACTGATTTGGGTAATATACTCAAAGGCACAAAATTGGATCCATCTAAAATTTACCAAATATTCATTTGAAAATATTTTCCTAACTATAGGTTCGATTTACATGATTTTTATTTGAAATTGTAGGTTTGTTCGTGCGGAAAGGAGATGTGCTACTGAATTTCAGCTCAATTTTAAATTTGGACCATATACAAGGTGTACCATTTACATTGGATTTTTGTATAAATTTTGCAACACTGTGGTAAGTTTAAACAATAAATAGATGAAAATTTTGGTACAGAACTTTAGCGTAGTCTCTTCTTAACAATTCATTTTTTAATTCATGTCAATATCTCTATTAATAGGGAAGATATGATTAATTAAAATAATGACGTAGTTTTTCAATTTATAATTAACATTAACTTTTAACTTCACAAACAAAGAACCAACATACAAAATTTCTCGATAATGAATGTAACAATATTTTAAAATTAACAACAAAAATAAACTTAAAAAAACAGTTAATATCTTCTATTGCCTCCCCGAGCAAGAATTACAGCTTCCATGCGTTTTGGCATCCCCTCAAATAAATGACGAATGGTGCCTTGGTCACATTCATCCCATGTTTGTACGCTGGCGGCCATTTTAAAGTGCACGATTTTTTTTGATATTGTAATGTGATCTTTTTATATTTCATTTTGACACTTATTTGAAACTTCAAACAAATGTCAGTAATTAACTCCGTAATTAACAAACGACATTATTAGTTTTCAAGTTTTAAAATGCCGCGGTTAACTGAACCTGTAAAAATGCGAGCTGTTACATTGCTTGAAAATGATTGGTCATTACAGGCAGTTGCAGATGAGCTAAATGTGAGTACCTAAGAGTTGTATATTGAAACTCAAACAAAAATGGAATGCAGTAAGAAACGTTCGCTACGTGCACGGCGGAGGGCGTCGTAAAATAAGCACTGTGGAGCAAGACAACCTCTTCCTAGATCATCTTAGAACGAATCCCTTTGAAACAGCAGTGACGACCTGTTTCGAAACGGAGTTTCCTGGATCTGTGAGGTCTGCAAGGCGGCGGGTGAAGGGTTCAGAGTTATGAAATTATGCGGCAGCAAAGAAGGTATTTGGAGCCAAGGCATAAAGAACAACGTCTTAATTTTGCGAACCAGTTTGTCGGTAGGCCCGACGTCTTTTGGAATAATGTCATATTTTCCGGAGAAAAGGCCTTTCAGTCATATCATGATGGTTCCATTCGCGTCTACCGACCTCAGAATTCGAGGTATGGAGAGAGGTATGTTAAACCTACCGACCGGAGTGGACGTTTTTCCATCAATGTTTAGGCATGGATAAGTTCCCTGGGTCCCGGTGTTTGCTGGGGGATTGTTTTTTTTGATAAAATAATAATACACTTTTTAATTTTGATAAGTAATAATTAGACAATTGTGAATGTCATAATGACACATCACATGAACCTCAAATTCAAAGTCAGTTTTACAAAGATCAAATATAACGAAATCTGATATAATCGTGAACTTTCAAATGGCCGCCAGAGTACGACAGCTGCACTAAGCTTCCTCAGGTTCACAAGAGCAGGAACTTGGGCTCGAACACGTCTTCCTACCATGTCCCAAACATGTTCGGTAGGGTTAAGATCCGGGCTTCTTGCAGGCCACACCATACGGTTACCATCAACCTGATCCAAATACTCGGAAACGATTCTTGCCACATGTCGACATTATCATGCATTAGCATGAAATTGTTTCCAATAAATGGGACATAAGGCACAACATGTGGTTCCAAAATGTCAGTAATATACCTATCAGCAGTCATTGCCCCACCATTTGCCATCACTAACTCTGTACGAGCTTCAAGACTAATTCCTCTCCACACCATAATTGAGCCACCACCAAAACTGAGCCTTAGCACAATATTGCACTCTGCAAACCTTTCGCCACCTCTTCGCCATACTCTGTGATGGCCATCTGGAGGTAACATACAAAATCTCGATTCATCAGTGAACAGGATTTTATCCCATTCCTCAATCTCCCAATTTTGGTGTTCACGGGCGAAAAGAAGGTGCTGTCTACGATGTTCTCTAGTCAGCAATGGGCCATTGGCAGGTCTTCTTGCCTTTAAGCCAACTTCATTTAGCCTTCTTCTCACAGTTCGTAGTTCGTACACTAATATCTACACCACGTACATGTTGTAAAACATTCCGCTCACTAACTGAAGTAGAGTCCCTGTTTCGTAGTATTCTTAGGGCTAAAAAATGGTCGTCCTGCTGAGTTGTACATCTTTTTCTTCCTGATCCCATTCTTCTGGTGTATTATCCAGTTTTTCGAAACCGTTCCATGGCTCTTTGACTACTACATCTCGAAACACCTAGAACTTGTGTCGCATAGTATTGTGACCGCCCTTGTATTAAAGTTATGGCTCTGGCGGCGCCAGTTGCACTTAATACAATTATTACTTTTTATTGTTTACCGTTAATTTGTTATAATTTAGACCAAATTGCAACAATTAACTTAGAAACACTAGCGACACTTGTCAAAAAAAACCCAAGATGCTAAAGCAACTTTACAAAAACCCATTGGCAATTGCATTGAAAATTACCATGACACAGTCATTATTTTAATTAATCATATTTATCTTCCCTATTAATAGAGATATTAACATGAATTAAAAATGAATTATTAAGAAGAGACGACGCTTAAGTTCTGTACCAAAATTGTCATCTTTTTATTGCTTGCACTTACCACAGAGTGTTGCAAACTTTATGCAAACATCCAATGTAATTGGTACACCTTGTATATGGCCAAAATTTAAAACTGAGCTGAAATTTAGTAGTACATCTGCATTCCGCACGAACAAACCTACAATTAAAAAAAAAAACATGTAAATCGAACCTATAGTTAGGAAAATATCTTCAAATGAATTTTTGGTAAATTTTAGTTGGATCGAATTTTGTGCCTCTGAGTATATATGGCACATTTCTTTATGAAAATGAAAAAAAATAATGGCTTTATGAAGGGTGAACCAAATGAATACGTCTAAATTGCGAAAATGTTATAATCCAGAAGATAAAAAGACATTTTCGAATTGACCCGTATAAATAAAATCACGCAATAATTATGTATTTGGAAAAAGCTCAAATATGGGTCTCCTCAAATGCCCACTTGAACGTAATAATCTCAAAGAAGTAATCAATTTTTTAATTTATTAATATGCTGTAATATACAATTACAGGCATAGATATTATGAATATTGGCAAAAATTAAGAGTTTTATTATTTTAGAAGTTTAACATGAGATAGCGTACAGCCTATATAATTGATTTTTAAGAAATTCCTGCAGAAATGTTTGGAAGGTTTGTGCGAATCCAGTGATGTCATAAAAATCCAATTTCTCGAAGACTATGTTTTGTAAATTCGAAAAAATACGAAAAAGTGCCAATTTCTATAAATCGTTCTTTAACGATTTTACAGAAATAAAAATTGAAAATCGCCGATACACCCCTGGGCTAAACTTTAATGGGGTATTTAAAAATCGTTATGAAAAAATTGAGAAAAACTTCCTGTGAAAACGGGACGATCCGCAATTTCAACGAATTTTGCACAAGGGTCTCACCACCCTGTGCAATACCCTTGGAATGAAGATTTTGCAGATTAAAACATATCGGTTCATAGAGAAAAGACTAGATCTTTATATGCTGAAAACCTATTGAAAATTCGTCAACTATTTTTAATGTTCCAATAGTATAAAAATGGACAATAATTTTCAATTAGCCGAATCTATCGACGAGCAGTTTATATGCAATAATAATAATATTTTTTTTATTCGCAACAGCTTTGTGTAAAATTTAATTCTAAAAGTTTTTTCCTCTTCGAACTTTTTCTATTTTTATTATTTATCTTTCTGCGATTTTTTCACTATTTGTTTAATCAAAATTTTTTGAACCGACGCGACGCATAGTGAAATTATCATTTCTAATAATATTTGGAAGCCATTAAAGCAAAAATTCGCGATCATATGTGAGTCACTCAACCAGAAATAGATAACACCTGGACTTATTGTTGTAAAGTTAGCAACGATCTTCTATCAACAAATTTGGTAATTTCAACCACGGTTAATTTTGGTTGATTAAAGTTTTAAGTGATATAACTTAATTAATCCTCGCTACAGCTGTTAAAATAGCATAAACTATTTAATCAGTAATGCTTTCAGGTACGACACCCACCAAAAAAAATCAATTGACAACCCGTCAGTAGCGTGCAAATGGTTAAAATCATAATTTAAGCCATATCAATCGAAACCTTCAAATCCTGATTCCACCCTTAGATCAAGACCTGTGTCGATGCAGTTTCTGAGGTACGTAACTGTAAGGGCATCTAATAAATAGCATTGAAAAAATTCAATTAACAGCCCGTCAGTAGCGTACAAATGGAAAAAAATATAATTTAACTTATATAACTGAAAGTAATTTTTTTCCCATTTTTACGTCACTGACGGGTTGTCACTCAAATTTTTTCAATGCTATTTATTAGTTTTCATAACAGTTACGTACCTGAGAAGTTGCATGGACACAGGTCTTAATTTCAGGGTCGCATCAGGATTTGAACGCCTCGAGTTATATGGCTTAAATTATGCTTATCTTATCCATTTGCACGCCAATGACGGGTTGTCAACTGATTTTTTTTATAGATGCCGTAAATAAAAATATTTTTAAACATTTTGTGCTAAGTTAACAGTTGTAGCGAGGACTAATTAAGTTATATCACTCAAGACTTTAAGTAACAAAAATTAATCGTGGTGGAATTTACAAAATTCGTTGCTAGAGAATCGTTGCTAAGTTCACACCAATCGTGGACTTAGGGTACTTGCAACAGCGGAGTCGGATATCGGGCTATTATTACTTATAATGGCTGCCAGCGACATAGTTAATGTTTTCAAATATAATTATTATGTTCTATGCCTACTGGGTTGGTCGCATGTTTCTGCATTGATTTTCTTATTAGTGTTTTTTATTTTATTAGTTATTTTATTTGTGTTTTTTTTATCTATTACTGTTTTCATTCAACATATGTCTCTCCCCCGTCTTCATTAAATGGTAATGAAATATTGATTTTCCAGCACTAGGTAATTGTCAATTAAAAATAGTAGAGGATGCAGGATGTCGAACAAATACGAGCTATAATAATCCTATAATGATAAATGATATAAATACATACATTAAAAAATCTTGTCGTCAGGGTTTATGAATCGCTAATATATTTACACCATCATTCACATTCACTCTTTTGTTACTCTAATATACATGGTTTTTCCTTATAATTAGTCACCCCCTACGGCGTTTATTTGAAGACGTCAGTTAACGTGAGATAGTGGTAAATAATATTCAAGATTATGTGACTATATAATTGCACGAATATATTTAAATATTCCAAATTTATTGGACTGAAATAAAGATCTACCGACTTTCGGACTTTTGTCTAGATCGGTAGGAATTGGAGGTGCTTATCTACCCAAAGAAACCGCGTATGGTAAGCTTCTAATCGTAAAATGCAAATTAGGAGATTTTTGGAACGAGAATTAAGTTAGAGTTCAAGGAATTGCGTTAGTGAACGTGCGATACCGGGTAGTTATCGAATTAATATTCACCCTAAGTATAATGAAGTTATAGTTAACTATAAAAATATTACGCTAAGTCAAATATTGTACAATTTCTCTCGTATATTCTATATAATTTATTATGTAATAACCTGGTTTGCTCATCAGTCCACTTCATGGAAGTATGTGAGATTGTTTCGGCAAATGGATCCTTCCAGGGGAAGTTGGGCACGGAAAACACTCTTGCTCATATATATTCCGAGAAAATTTCATACCTGACCTAGTGCCGCCGATACTATCGAATGAATAATGTATTGTTTCCGAGGTTTTATGTGTGCCGCCACGTACCTCCATAGTTTACGATCAAGCGAGATAATATTCGCGAATTATTCATAACGCTAGATGGGGATTTTGGCATCACAAACATATAAAACATATTTTATATCATCATTACACATCATTTTAAACCAGCCGTACATATTTACGGAACATATCTAATACCTTGAACTTGCCTATTAAACTGACATCTCTGACGAGAATCTTTATTTGAATATAATTAAAAACCTAGTTGAAGCCTGACGTAGAATAAAATTGTAAAGCAGCTGATAATTTAATTCTTGTATTGAAATATGTTGTCACTTGATCTTAGAGGATTTATATCTCTTTAAATTTATGGTTATAGTCAACTTTGAATCAAAATTCACGCAAGAGGCAAAATTGGCCGCAAACAAATTTTGTTGATTTTTTTATCTTATTATCTTATATTATTCCTCGTTATCGACGCCTATGCAGACATTTACATTTAAATCTACATTTTGAGTACGTGTATACAGAAGTGATGATAATTTTTTCCCCGAAATTTAGACACCCTGTGGGTGTCCTGTACCCTGTGTGTTTATAATTTAATGCGCAAAGGAGAGTCACAATATCGCTTTAAAGTAAATCTGTGTAAATTTTGCGTAACGAAAATGATAATCTTAAAATATGGAATTTTGCACCGATCTAAGGTGTCGATTTTCACCAAGTCATAAGAGCCAATAAATATCTCAAACAGCAACAATTTATTATTAAGTCATATTTTAATATTTTGGTCTGTCATGAGCTGGATTATCAGCCTGGACTATCGCCAAGTGATGGCGTTAAGTTTTGGGAAACCCTTTTTTTATTTATTTTCTCCACTATGGAAGAATTTAAAAGAAGAAATTCAGCGGACAACTTACATTAATGAAATGGCAGTTTGTGACAATTTTTGTAACCCTGGGATATTGTACAAGGGGGTAAAAACCAACCCCTATAATATTTGTACTTTTTAACGCGTGGACATTTCTTTATATAAACATTTGATCTACAAAGGTGGCTTTAATCTGCAACCCTTTTGTCTCTCGAGTTTTCTTAGAGAAATTGATTGTTTGCTGTTTGCTCACAACAAAATAAAATTATACTCACATTGCCCTCAAATAAATTCACCGAGGGTTATTATTCGGTGAAATAATTAAGTAGGTAAGCTGTGGTCAAAGAAAGTCATTATGAGAAGTATTAGCATTGTTCTTGTTTTATCTAATCTATAAAGAGTTGCTCTAATGGAATTTAATAATAGAATGACATTTTTTTTAGTTGAATGAAATTAAATTACAAAATACCATAATAACATATTAAATAAGTGCACTATTGTATCAAACAACAGTAACAAACTAATAACAATGGTCAAGTACAAAATATCACAAAAATCATAATAATTGTTGAAAACAGACTCTTCGTCTGATTGAATTCCGTATTCTTTGAAATAATGTATTTTTAATAGTTTTTATCGGTTTTTACCCGTCGCATCAAAGAAAGGACATGGTTATGCGCAGCAACAAGTTGGGACGGGGGATAGAGTTGTGTGGTGTCGTTTACTGTTGCATTCGAAATTTCCAAACTTATTTTTCAGTCCTCATTCGTCCGTGTTCTTGTATAGTTTAGTCTTATTAGGCCAGTCAAATTAAAAAAATCGGTGGAAAAAAATCCTAGACTTGAATTTTTTTTATTCTTCCTTTACACTTGGGCAGACGTATATCAAAAGTCCCCAAGGGTGAGGGGTGAGCTCGAGGAAGAGGGGGGGGGTTAAAGATACCATAGTTTAGTTTTTTGCTTATATCTCGGAAACGATTACTCCTATCGTTTTTTACCCTGTTACAAAATGAAAGCTGATATGATTTCATATAAAAATATTCCTTTGCATTTTTGTCGTAGGACTAAACGTAAACGAGTTTATTAGGCTGATAAAAGAAAAATCATTTCACAAAATGTGCTTTATGTGCATTTAGAGTATTGTACTGTACAAGATTGATAATACTGACTTAATAGATGATTTGAGTAAAACAGTAAATTAAAT
>CAXKVY010000488.1:0-327958 GCA_964058915.1 Tetropium fuscum | reverse complement strand
TGACAGCATTAGTAGGAGGGTGTTAGTTTAGCTGAGGAGTGAAGCCAATAAGGAAAAGTATATTTTGATAGATGGTTAGAGACTGGAGGAGACAACATAGCAGTAGGTAGCAGTAAGTAGCAGGGATTTGGAGTTATTGTGCACGAAGATAGAAGAAATTTTAAAGTGAAGCTGTAGTCCGAGATAAGACTGTCGAGACTTTGGTAGTTACTAAGTAAGTTTTGTTTTTTTTAATTACAATTTATATTAGGATCTTGTAAACAAGTAATCGCTATATAAAATTTATTTTTTCTATTGTTTGATATATATTTTTCTTTTATTATTTCGTGAATTTAAATATACTAAAATTAATTATATCATAACCGTGCAACTCTGAACCCACCTGAGATACGAGTTGAAATTCAAAATAATATAAAAAAAATTTAAATATTAAAAAAGTTATAAATATTACAATATATATATATATATATATATATATATATATATATATATATATATATATATATATATATATATATATATATATATATATATATATATATATATATTAGCTTTGAAATTCTTTGCTATTCATATTTATTTTGTGAAAAGTAATCTTGGGTTTGTAGCATTTCATTACATAGAAATAAGCAAATAGACGAATAAGAAAGAAAACACACTTAGACATAGCACTGGTAAGTGTGTTTTCTTTCTTATTCGTCTATTTGCTTATTTCTATGTAATGAAATGCTACAAACCCAAGATTAATTTTCACAATATATATATATATATATATATATATATATATATATATATATATATATATATATATATATATATATATATATATATATATATATATATATATAAATGAAAAAAAAACGTTTGGCTTAACCCACTGCTGTATCTGTTGCTACCGATATTGCTTTGATAGCTCCCATTTGTAAAAAAATTGAGAGCTACTAGAACCTTTAAATAATGAGGTTGGTATGAATAAATAATTTGCAACGAAGCATCTGCAAAAAATCTTGCTTTTGTTATTTTATCTATTGAAGATTTTCTAGTAGGCGGTGTAAGATATTCATCGCAAAGCTCTACTAAATAAATATCTGACTAATTGTTTAGATAGTCTGAAATGTTTAATGAAAAGGCGACCCGAAAGTGAAACAAATGGATCGAATTTAACCATTCGTGGTCTTTGTTGTAGGGCTGCTTCTTCATCTCCATCCAGTTGTAAAAATAACAATAACTGCAAATATTGAGTTTCTTCGTCTTCCATGTTTGTTATTTATCACAATGATGTTAATATGAGGTTAGAAACACTAATTGTCCCTTGAATTCATGCAATGCAATCGTTTTCTTATTGTTGATGTTGAAATAATGTTACCCGTGGCCACTTGGAATGATCGTTTCAGTTGGGTAGCATTATTTCATCGTTCTGCAGAGCGGTTCTTTTTAGAAAACGATCTTCTGCTGGATTTGTTACCCTTTGGCGTCCACCTCCATGTGTATATTGCGGAGAGTTATTATTTTGGTATCGTATCCATGCGCGATTGACCATACTGTATGCAATATTAAAGGGTCGAACTACTTCTCTCCTTAAAACACCAGCCAAAACCATTCCAATTATTCTTTCCAAGCGTCTACAAGGTCCAATTCTTTACCTTGTAGACGCGGCATTGTTACAAACAATTCAATTGACATCTGTCAATTCTAACGCAATCTTTTATTTTTCACGCAAATAGACATGAGGTGGAAAAAAATTACACAATATCCTCAAAGGACAGCGAGATGACCAAAATTCAAAAATATGCATAACTAAGATATGGGGCTATATGATGACCTTACAATGAAATACAATCAAAAACATCAAAACATGAAAAAAATTGATAGAAAAATCATAGCTTTACAAAACACCCTGTAAAATCAACATCAATTATCGCAACTGAATGCAATTAGGCACACTCACTGCTGAAGGAACACTCTTTCTGACAAAAAACCTTTCAAAACACATCCATCCGTTCAAAACGGTCACCAGAAGAAAAACAAAAACTAGCTTCTACTTTGACAGTCCAGCTTGAGTAAAGGGTTCTAGTGAAATAAAATGTTTATAGTAGTACTTTATTACATACATCCAATTTACATACAGCAGTTTAGTTAAAATTTTGAAAAATTTTGCTTAAAAAAAGTAAATAGTCTGTTTTTCCACATACCTATTTCAAATATTTTTAGTGAATATTTAAGGCGATAACTTACTGCCACTTAAAACTATTTTTGAAATAAAATGACGGAATATAATATTTTTTACCTTTAAATCAATTATTTCAAGGTCAAACAAGTTCATATGGCCAGAAATATGTTTCTTTCAATTCGTCACACCCGAATTATATGGAAAATAGTATAATCACATGTATATTGTGCAGATATTAGGTGATTTTTCGGCGGTGATTTTGAAAAATTGGCGGCACTTGAGTCCTAATGAACATTTTTTTACTATTCCGTGGCCAAATCGATTCAAATATCGCCCTTAACACCTGCATGTGCCAAGTATTTTGCTTATATCATCAAATGGCGTTTTTCCCCAAAGGCCATCATCAACTATACAAGTTGCAAGATAAAACTTTGTGTCAATATGGTAGATGGGGAAAATAAATAGTTTCTCTTAAATCAAATGTTCAAAAGTATTAAATATCGATTCCCCCGTTGTATCGGTTTCCAATTTTTCAGCAAATAATAACTTGGCTTACAGCATACTTTTTTATCTATAGTGTAATACCTTACCTCCAATCTTTTATCTAGTGACAGGTCACTAATTTCAAAATAATTATTATTAAATACACAAAACTTTGTTTATACATCATACTGATTGCTAATTTAAGAACTTGGGTATTTATTAAAAATATAATAGATGGAACGCTGGAATAGGCCCCTGATAGGTGTCTTATCACGGATTACTAAGATAAAGATAACAAGCAACAATAAGGAATACGTATCAAAACATTTAGATACTTTAATTATCCAAATAATGAAAGTGAGTTTGATGGTCGTATTTCATGACGCAACCCATTACTTTTCTTAACGGTCCGTTATAAAATGTTCAACCGTCGACGCATTTTTAGCAAGGATAAATATTAGCTAGGTTCAATACACTTTACAGTTACTACTGTGCCAAATATTGTAATAGTGGCTCTCAAATATTAGGGCGGTGAGGTCCCGGCCGGCGTGAAATTTCCGGTTCGAAATATTACATACAAAACATTCTATGAGAACAATGCTACTACGAGCAAAAATTCAACACAAATGACTTTTTTACAAATTTACACGTAAAAAAGCTTGTCACTTACTTATGTTACAATAAAGAAAACGTATTACATATTGCTCGTTAAGAATAGGAACGAGGACGAGAAATTCTCTACTTGCGTAGAAGAGACACCGTACACATGGGTAGTGTAAGCGCCTGAGTACATATACATGTACTCCGGCAAAGTGGCAAAAAAATTGTCCACTGTCCAACTCTACCTCTTGCTTATTTGCGAAAGCGGTAAACAATTTGCATATTTTTTAACCAGTTTTGTATCGATAAAAAGTTGTACAAACTTCAAAGTACAAAGTTTACAGATAAATAATATTCTATAAACTTTGGTACAAACTTCATAAGGCATGCTAACGTAATTCTTATCCTTATGCAACTGATATGTACAATTGTACATTGTGCGTTACGATATCCGCATCATAGTCACAGCAAATTAGCAATTAAAATGGCAAGTAGGAGAAATAATTTATGTTTTAAAAATTTGGGTGCAGACTCTTAATAGACATCCAAATGTAGATCGAAAGAGGAAACTCTTTTGAACGCGTCTCAGGGGGGTGCTTCATCCCCTTTTGCTTCAGACAGCACCCCTTAATGTACCATCGCGCTTGGTTTTTTTAATTTTTCTCAGAAAGTGTTATTCTGACGAGGAAAATGTCTAGAACTCTACATTAGTATACTTACTCGTATATTTTAAATGTTGTATCTGTTTTTGTCCTGTAAATGGATTTTTTTCTGTTGAGCCATAAATGCATTACTATTATTATTTTTTTTGTGTGCTGGTAAGTCTCCCCTGGTCTCCGACTAGTCCAGAGAGTCTCTCCAGTCTCGTTACTCAACAACCACTCCCCACGTCCGCGGGGTAAGTGGTCATTGGGGTCGCAATTCATGTGTCCTGAGTAGACGCAACGAGCCAAGTATGACGGCCTTCTGCATCTTCCCAGCGATGACTTCTGCCGATTGACGGCATGCTGTGATGGTTCTTAATTCTGAGAGCAATGATTGTCGCATACCTCCGAGAGAGCCAATAATAAGAACCACTATTTTAACAGAATAACCCGGTTACAGCCTGCGGAGTTCAGAGAGTAAATCTCGATATTTTGTCCGCTTCTCCCCCTCTTTCAAGACCATGTTCTTATCGGCCGGAGCCGAAACCTCTATAACGAACATCGTCTTGAGTTGGTGGTCGAGGAGAACTATGTAAGGCGTATTAGCTTGTATCCGCCTGACGGTGGGGAATTAATAGTTACAGTATAACCGGGACCTCTCATTCCCCACAACGGGCCCAATATCCCCCAGAGCATAGGGCAACACCGGTGTCTGATCTATACCGTACGAGTGCCGTAGGTGGTAATACAGCAGTCGTAATGCCACGTTATGTCGATGGATATAGGCAGATACCGCATATGCTGGACAAGCTGACAGCAAATGCATAATGGTCTGTGGGGCCTGACGACATGCTCTGAAGCTGACGTCAAGCACCACTTCTATAAGCATCACGCGGCTTCGGTAGACCAGGGTGTTTAATACACCATCTTAGCAAGCTAATATCAAACCTTCGGTCTCTGACTTCAGCCCAGCTGACCTCAAAAAGCTAAAGGTCAGCTTTTGGGATAAGCCTAAGTCTTCTACATTTCTATAGTAGACCCCGTGGAATGGCTTATCCCTGTGCTGCTGAAAACGAAGTGTATTTCCAGCAGCCCGAAGGTGGGCTTTCAACCGAGCAGGGTTCAACTCGGTGACAGAGTTTGGATTATTCTGCTCGGTGTCGAAGTCGAGACCTAGGCTATTAGCTGCTCTTTGTGCTGCCCTATATATAAAAGCTCCTACGCCAGCTCCTTCATGGTCTTTGACCATGAGGAGTAGGGGATCCGAACTCCTGATGCTTTTACAGGCTATGTCCAGAGTTACTCTGTTGGAGACACTCCAATCCCAAGAGTCCACGGCCTCCCTGTTGTCGTGGGAGATATAACCGCGGAACGGACGATCTCGGGTGCAAACTCCGACAGAGATGCATCATTTTGCGGGTACCTACGTCGAGTTGCTGCAGCTCCGCCTGTGTCCATTTGATTACTCCAAAGGAGCAGAGTAGAGCCGGAACTGCAAGCATATTTGTCGCCGCCACCTTGTTGGTGCCCGACAGCTCTGAGGACCAAATCTGTGGAAGCAGGTGGCGGTATTTGCCGCGGAGAGCGTCTTTTGTAATATTTACCTCCTGGATGTGACTTTGTGGCACACCCAGGTAGGTATACGTCTCTCCGGCATCAAGGTGGTGTAAGATACCTCCGTCTACCAGCTGCGCATCATCTTCGTAGTCCCCACATCGTCCTCTCTTGAGATGAATGAGTGCACATTTATCCAACTCAAACTCCATACCAATATCCGCTGTGTACTCTTGCGTCACTCGGAGGGACTGTTGTAAATCCCTTTCCCCGGAGGCATACAGCTTAAGGTCATCCATATAAAATAAATGAGTGACCTTGTGCCTCCTGTTTCTGGGTGGCCCGCAGTTGTAACCACGGGTTCTTCTAAGTGCAACAGATAACGGCAGGAGTGAGATGCAGAAAAGGAGGGGACTAAGGGAAACCCCTTGGAATACACCCCTACTAAAGATAACCGGTTTCGTTTGAACCCTGCTACCACCCGATGTAACGGTGAAGGGGGTTCTCCAGAGCGGCATCAGTTGTTCTATGCATCTCACTATTGGATTTGGCACCGCAAGGCATTGGAGCAAGTGAATTATTAGCTCGTGTGATGTTGTGTCAAATGCCTTGTGATAGTCGATCCAGGCCATAGAAAGATTTCGCTTGTACTGCCTGGAGTCCTGCGTGATACATCTATCAATCAGCAGGTTCTCAGGTGGAGGGAAATCGGCGCATTTTCAAATCATCTGTTACGATGCGGTGAACACTCCCGTAACTGATGTTCAGTTTGGCAACGATTTCCTATAGAGTATGCGCCGATTTCCCTCTATAAGATTTCGGACAGCCTCAATGTTGGCTTCGGTAAAACTTGCTCTGGGCCGGCGAGCGTGGCTTTGATTCTCAACATTTTCACGGCCTCCAGAAAATTCTTTGTGCCACGCAAGCACACGGGTTCTTGACAGGGTGTTGTCCCCAAACTGTGCCTGTAACCGCCTCAAAATTTCATTCGGATTCACCCCCTCCTTGGTCAAAAATTTAATGATTATCCGTTGCTCCACGGAGATATGCACTTCCATCTCACACATAGTTCTGTTTCATACTAAAACTAAAACGACTCGAGCGAATTGCAGTTGGTTCTCCCCTCTCCCTAACAATACAGGCCAGTGGCGCATCGACTCCTTTTAGGTCTTGACCCCTCAGTAATTAAAAAAATCAGTCCCGTTTATATTTGATACACCCTAGTATTACAATTCTTCTTCTACATAAATTTGCCTACACTTTTTTATATACTATATCATTTTCACCAAACATTATTATTATTGCATATTAAAAGCAATTACATATAAATTTGCTAATAACCTTATAAGTGTCCATTAATGATTAATGGCTATTTTTAAAAAAGCCTCACATGCTGTTTTATGTATTATTATAATTATAGCAATTACTATAATTAAAATAAGCTCCCAGTCGTGTTCACTGTGCATTAAATTATTATATTATCATTACCGAGAAAGAAGTAATGGAGATGCGAAATACACGAAACATTTAAATGATAATAATTACACAATATCACTTTAAATGATGCGATGCCCCGAGTCGATTAAAGGTGTTAATTTTAATCTCTGAACATGTAACACCATAGGGGTCGAAAATGTATTGTAATACAGCATGCCCACGTGCTTTCGTGGCCTTCGTGTATCCCTTAAAGTTTTTCTTGGTAAGTAATTCCTTCGCTGTGAGTAACATTGCAGAGTTCCGTGAACTTATCATTAACCTCAGCATTAATTACCATGAAAGGGCATTGACTCTACAAAAAATAATGTTTTTTTCTTACACAATAATTATCATTGTAATCTGCGTTATTATCATGCTATTGATCAACAATGGAATTAAGGTTTTTTAGCATCCAAAACTTTGTTGTAATAGTTGTATTAGTAAACAACTTGTTTTTTACTATCCACCAATAAATGGAAAAATTATTTGTAATGGCCGAAAATATTAAAACCCTCTGCTTTCACTTGTTTCTTGAACCACGGAACATTTGACAGCATTTTATTTGTTGACAAGATTTTATTTGTTTATAACAACTATTAGAAAAGTCGTATCGCAATGTGTATTTTTTTCATTCTGTGTAAAAAATTATGCACTTTCAAGTAAAATTGGTTTCGTTTCTTTATCTTTATATTAAAAATTGACAATAGTGAAGCCTTTCTTGCCCATTTGTATAAATTCGTAGTATGATGTGAGAATATATTATTTTTTGTAGCAAATGGAAATCTTCCAGCTAATGCCATTTTCCGGAAAAATCATATTTACTTGAGAAATAATTAACTTTTATGATTAAAGAGATGTTCTATCCGTGCATCTGAATTGCAAGGAATCATTCATATATCAGAGGAAGGACGTGAAAAACATTATTTTTTGTAGTAAATTGAACTTCTAACTAAAGCCGTTTTCTGGAAAAAAATGTTTATTTGAGCAATAATTAAATTTTATGTATAATAGTCCAAGCTGTGAACCGGGATTTATGCTATAATAAAAAAAACATATAGCTTCGAATCGAAAATTTTTTGAGGATTTCGCTTCAGGGGGTCCTCAGGATCGTTCATACACCTTAAAACCTCTTGGGAACCCAAATCTCCAAATTATTAAAATATAAAAGTATTTTGGCATTTCGAGTGCACCTAATAAATTTTTTGGGTCGCTGAACCCGAATACGACATCAGATTTACTTGGACTCCATCATAGGGGTGGTAAAATCCATAAAGTTGGCCAATTTTGCACCCCCGGAATATTTTTTCGCAATTTACTTGTTTTTGGCATATCGAATGCACCAAGGGGGTTTTTGGGTCGCTGAATACCATTCCAAAGTCAGATTCATTTGATTATCATCGTAGGGGCGGTAAAATTGCTGAAATTGGCCGTTTCTGCACCCCCAAAGTGTTATTTCGCTAATGATCATAATAGAAAACTTGCTGAAGTATCTGCGGAACTCCACAGGGTGTTGCAAAATTTAACGGAAAAAATACGTATCAATTGTGACAACCCTGTAAGGAATAAAAGAATGTTTCAAAGCAAAAGAAACTATAGAACGTTCATTCCTGAATAAGGAGGATATCATAGAAAAAAAAAATCGAAATCGCACAAGAGAGCCAGACAAAAATTAACTTGTTGACGCCATAAAGTTGTTGACGTCAATGACCTTACACAAGTAAAAAACAAAAAAAAAAGATCAAAGTCGCTGAGTCTTCACAGTGTGATTTTAATGGTAATATTCAACAACACTGCGAATTTTGTGAATGCCTGGATGAAGTTTGGGCAACATGCCACAGGTGTAATATTTTACTTGTTTTACTTGTTTACTTGTTGGGCTTATTTTCATGAAAATTTAGACGCATAAACCGTTTTAACGAAATGTATGTAGTCCAATCGAAATAGTCCGTCAGAGAAAACGAAGTAAGGCACAATATTTAAAGGAAAATAAATTTAGAAACGCAACTGGGTTTGTAATTCCAAATACAATGAATATCGCTCCTCCAATATTGCTTAAGGAAGCCGCAAAAGCGATTATTGTAAGAGGTTTGGAAGAAAATGTCCCTTATTTACCAATGATCAACGACAAGAAATATTGAGTTTTTTAAAAATCTGCCCCATTAAGATAAATACCTACCCGCCTATAATAATGTTTCCACAGGTGGCGGTCATTTTTTGTTTAAAATTTATATTTTTTTAACTCTATAATTTTTCGTCTAAAGGAGTGTAGTTATTTTTGTCGATATCAACCCAATTTGTTACCTAGTTTTACCATTTTTAACAGATACCGTTATATTTTTTGTAAGGCGAATGTTAATCCGACAATAAAGTTTGTACTTCAAAAGGGCGAATGTTGTTTTTCTTGTGTTGCGATTGCTTGCGATTGCGAAGATCTCTTTTTTCCCTAGGTACGCAAAATAACCCTTGTTTAATCTGCGCAATCTGTGTTCGTTGTGCTATTTACGGACTGGCACAGATGATATGAAATAAATGTTCTAGAATCGTGTGTGAGCGACAGAGATAAAGGTAGTCCATAAAATTTTACACGGGATAAATAATTGTAAAAGGAAAGAATATTCCGTGCCGGGCTCAGTTTCTTGACATCGTCGGCTTTTATTGTTATGTCAGACATCACGTGTAGTGTGTTTTTCTAGGACAAATAAATTGGATTAGGGTGTCTGTGTGTGATAAATAGTAAACTTATATTCGTGTTTAGTTTTTAGTAGATATTTAATAAATTAATCATGAATAAGATCGGCGATTTAAAAACTTTTAGTAACTTTTCACTGGAAGAAAAACAATTAAACTCGCTTTATCGGACTGCTTATTAAACATAATGATGAAGTAGATAAGAATAGATATGTTTTGAACCAAATAATATATAAATAAATTATATATATATATATATATATATATATATATATATATATATATATATATATATATATATATATATATATATATATATATATATATATATATATATATATATATATATATATATATATATATATATATATATATATATTGCGTTGTTACATGCATATTCATTGTCACATTAATACATCATATTGTTTAATTAATAATCACTAACAAATTTACAATAAAGTTTGCCTTTGTTAGTATCGCTATTGAACAGCATAGAAGGGGATTACATAGAGATTTAAACCCTTAATTAATTATATCCACGTCTATTGTCTAATTAAAGAATATTTATGATTGCTTCATGTCACCATCGCATAACATCACACTACAAAATAATACCCTTTATAAATCTTGATGGAATGAAAATTATCTTGATGGAATGTCACTTGGATTACGAACAGGTACGCCGGGTGAATTTATATGAATGGTTCTATGAGCGTGCAGTAATTGCGGCTATGTGCAATTTTATTTTTCAACTCCATATAAAAATATAATTTGAAGTGCGCTTCACTTGACGAAAATCTGAAATATCTATCAAGCAGGTAGCTACAAAGAAATATAATCAGGTAATTTAATATTATTGAAAAATAATTAATTTTATTACAAAATAAAATATTATGAGTGATATTATGCGTAATATCAAAAAATGCTCAGTTCCAAAAAATGTGGCGCTCCCGATTTTATTTATTAAATTCAAATTCCTCTAATTTATATACTCCGTACTCTAACATACCGATAAACTGATTCTCTGAAAACTCAAATGACATACAAAAAATTGACATTGACAATATGGAAACGGAATTTCAAGGCATTGAGTTATAAATAGCTAAAATTACGATTTTTCGATTGGTCGGAATAGGGTTTGTTATTTTTTCTGGAACTGAGTGTATATATCCTCGATATATACACTCGATCACATTATGGCGGTCTCATTTTATTCTTCTACCTATTAGAAGATACCTTTCACGGTAGGGGAGCGTTGTTAGTATGATTTTAATTTAGTGTGCCGAGTACCCACATATTAATTTATGATTACTGAAAAAAAAACAATAATACGCATTGTATATTTTATATATTTTGCCTACTAACCTGCTATTCGCAAAACTGCTCGATCGGCGCTATCGAGAGCGAGAACGGATAACGGTTGTTCCCTGGTCCATTCCTGTAGTGTCGGATCCTTATCAAAATCCATTCTTCAGAGCATCTTCTGCTGTAAGAATAACACGATTTCGATTATAATCTGCTAATAAGAACAAGAATATTCATATTGATGACAAAAAGTAGTAGGTATATTTTTATTAAAAGTATATTTATTAAAAGTATAGTAAGTAACCCCTTTTTTATTCGTGTATAATATATGAGTGTAGAGGTGACGAGTATATCGTTGTACAAGTCCTAGGGGTAGGCGATATCAATGTTTCCACTTAAAACACATACCTGCATCCTAAAAACATACCTTCTTAATTGCCGAGAATTGAGGCAGGAGGCAAACAGCGAATTAATATTATATACGGGGAATTTGTTTACGATTTTTCTACGATAGCCCTGATATATGAAACTGAATAGCGTTTCTGCTAATATAATAACTCGTACAATAATGTAACTATAATAATATGTAGGTATACAAATATCGATACTTTTCTATGACTTTCTCTTATTATATTGTTTACCAAATGATTAATTTTATATGAGTGACTAAGTTGTTCTCTCCGATTATGGCAAATAAGCGTATCGATTTTAAATTTATAAAATAATAACCCATTAAATAACATTTACACAAGTTCGTATAGCGCTATGTTTAAATGAAATACAACCAGATTCTTAGACGTCGCTATAAAATGTAAGTGTACATAAAAATATTTTATAGATAAAGAACATTGTTTATGATAAAATCATAAACTGTAGGTACGTGGAAAACAGGTATTTGTTTACAGGTGTGAACCGCTGTCGTTCTGCTACAGACATGCGTTCAGTTAGGAAATGTTTGAAAAATCATTTAAAATTAGTATATACAATCGAGTGTAAAAGACATCTAGAAAGCCGTAAGGGGTCGTAGTATTTTCGAGATTTCCAAGCCGGAAAAGATCCGGAGTAATTTAAAAAATTGTAACCCAGAAAATATTACGACTATAGTGCTTTCGTTTAATATGCAAACTAATGGAATGAGGCTCAGTGGCGCGCGCAATTATCCTAATTTCTTTATTTTATTTTAAATTGTTATTGGTTAAATTGAGCACTAAGTGGTACACGCAGTATGCAAAATGTTTGAAATATATTTTAAATATGGTCAAAACTAAATAATTTTTTGGCTTAAAGTTAAAGATCTCCAAGAATATTTGCAGAAGAGGCAAAAACACGAAAGCAGAAGCCAGTCGTCTTTAACCATGAATATTCCAATTCCTACTAATAAATTTGAAGTCAACATAAATTAATCAGCTGGAGAATTAGCATCACAAGGACAAACGCTTCTTTATATAAATGAAAAAACCACCATTAATAAACAATACATCAATAATTTCGCTAAACATATCTGAATCTGATTTAATTGTATCGGAAATTGTAGAATCGCAAAAAAATGAGGGATGTGCACATCTTCCCAGTGAAACATGCACATCTAAGTGTCTAAGAAAAGCCATGCCAAAGGCTAATCCATCACAGGATATATCAAGAAGTACTTCACAAGAACCTACTAATAATAATAATCAAGGTTTAACTCTAAAAAACTGTTTTCCTTTCTCCAGAGAAAAAAGAAAATGTGCCTATAATACAGCAGTCCAATCCTGAGCCAAAAATGATTGTAGTTCCACGATTAAAAGCTTTTACTTATGACGAAATTTTGTCCACAGAACAAGTTTTAAACAGACTAAAGGCAGCACAAGAAAAAACACAAAAGAATACAATTAAGACTAACACAAACACGAATAAGGGTGCAGTAAAAAGAAAGGAGAACCCTAAAAGTATTAGGAATTATAAAAAAAGGAAACATCCATCTAAAAATAAAAGTAGTGACGAGAGGATACTGACCAATCTTTATGTTATACTGACACTGGATTTTCCTCAGAAGAGGAAGTGGTTGAAGACTTGGTTGAAGATGATCTAATAGACATAAAGCCGACACCTATTTAGATTTAATAACCGGTTGTTCCGCGTTAGTTACCTTTAAAGGAGGAAAGAGAAACACTTTAAATACATCTGCTCTGTTGAAAATATTGTGGATATTGAAGTAGGAATTATTGGACTAAAAAGCAGTGACTAAACTGAGCAGAATTTTGCTGTCAATGCTAATGAGCAGATATTAGGAGTGTTACCCTTTCCAGAAATTAAAATGAAAGGATAACGGATTTATTATTATACATAATTATTATTTTTTATTATATATAAAATTATACTTAAGAATGTATTTTTTTGGTTTTGGTTTAGGTATGTAAAATATTCTTATATTTGTTTAAAAACTTGGTTACCAGGTTTAGTAAAATGTTTTCGTGTTTATATGGGCTATATCATTATATATCCAAGTTTTTCTAATAAAATCTTTTAAAGTATTAAAGTACTTTTTTGGTGCAAATGTAAACATGTTCTAAAAAACTTTATTGCAAAAAAGTTTACAATTGCCCCATATTTTATTCCTATAGTCCCTCTAGTTTTTGAAAATGGACAAAATGGACAAATATTGACACATTTTGTAGGTCCCTTTGTAGGGCCCTGAAAACAGCACCAAAATTGAAGCAAACTTGCAAAGAAGAGACGTATCACTGAGTAAGATACGTCTTTCACACACCCTTCAATAACCAAAAAACCAAACATCACAGCTACAAAATCCGCTGTGGAAATAAAAACGCAAAACAAGATTCTAATTGTGTTAGATTATAAGGAGCCTGTAGGTATTGTACAATAAAACTACAAAAATTGAATTGAAATTGATGAATGATAAAAGCGTTTGTGCTGCTTGTTTCGATCTCCAAAGTGTCGACGACACCCTAATCAGTAGTTAGTACTTTTTTCTATAAGAGTAAAATTACGACATATAATTTTAGTTTATGGCATGGGCAATAATGAACGGTATCTGGCATGAGGAGCTGATGGCAAGAAGAGGCCCAAAATGAAATAAGCAGTTGTTTTGCTAAATTTTTTTAAGAAACAGAAAGAAAAGCGTAATTCTGTATTCTGACAATTGCGGTGGACAAAATAGGAACCCTACTTTTTTTATGTTTTTCATACGCTGCAAATGTTTTTGGTCTGAGATAACAATTTTTAGAAAAAGGTCATACGCAAAATTAATGCTTTTAATGGGTACCTTTTCAGATACAAATATTTCTAGTTGTAGTGAAGTAAAATAGTTTTACATCAAGCATTGTGTTAACTACGCTCTCCATCGTTATCTTATAACCGTAATATTTCTATAAACATTTCAAGAGGCAAATAGAAACGTAAGTTTATTAGAGTAAAGATGTGTTGGCTTATTTCCTTACAGTCAGCTCTCAAACAAAATGGCTAACTCTTCCACAATAGATACCACAAGTTCTGAGAGTGAACTAGTATCAACGACAAAATTTAAAAACAAAGAGGCGTTAGTGCATTTTTTGTAAAATGTAGGAGCTTCATGCAAATGAAAAATGTTTGTGGTAAGTATATTTTAAAATTCGAAAATTAGACGTTTTCACTTCTATCGTGTGGTCATAAGCACAAGCACCCAATTTTTTTATATCTTGCTTTAATAGTAAATGAATTGGTATTAAATTAATAAAATAAACATAACGCAGCATAAACTGATAGGTATATCAATAGCTAGAAGAATGACAGAATTATTTGCATGCTATAGTACCAATTAGTTAAAAAAGACATTCTTCACGCATCTCAACACTTAATTCATTTAATTCTGACACCGAGTCTGGCACTATGACTGAATTTATATTTATGACTAAGCATATTTCTGGCGTTGTTAACTCATTTAAATATAAAGGGATAGTATGGCACCTTTTATACTTAAAATAGACAATGTAAATATAGGATTAGTTTCTCGTGTTCCTAAATTAGTTAACCTGGGGGGTTGTAAATATGTAGAGATAATATGTAATTAATGACTCGAGGGATAACCAGCAGGGGGTGTCGCGCGTCAGCGCTGACTTGCGTTGTGCTTTTTGGCGATGCTTTGGCCTCTGTTACTTCCGAAACACTTTAGCCGGGTGACTATATTTTCCTGTAAACTTGTTCTCGACTTTCTAGTGCTATGTATTCTATTTTCAACCTATGGTTAGGATGTGCAGGATTGATTTTGCGGTTGTTAGTTTATTATGTTCTAGGTTAGTTTACATAAAGCGTAGGCTGTGAAGCGCTGGTAACAATTATCTTAAAACTATATTAGTGTTTTGGGCTCTCTTATTAAGTTATTTTGTTCTTACTGTGTTTTCATGCCTCTTTTGTTAGTTTTTTCATGATGCTTTTCTTGTTTTTCATGCATTTTTGTTTTTTAATTTTCTTTTTTTTTCTATTCTTGTGTTTTGTTTGTTTTTATTTGGTTTTAATTGATTTGTTCTAGTATAGTTTAAGGAAGGGTGCTTTGGAGGATCTCTAAATGTTGGTACAATTGCTTCTTGTATTGTGGTGTTAGTGTGTGTTGTAAGTTGTCTGTGTATGAATGAAGGTATGATTTGTGTTTCTATGTATTTGTCAAGTGTTTGTATGCCACTGTTCTGGTGTAGTGTGATTTTCTTGTGCATGATGACAGTATTGTATTAGTGGCTGCTCTCAGGTACTTGTTCTGTTGAACCTGAAGTTGATGTTTTTGTTTATCCATGTATACCATACGGCTGATGCATACGTCAGACGTATGCTTTGTATAGTAAAAGTGCTGTGTCCGTTTTAGATTGTAGCATGATATTGCTTATTTGCATTTGTCTGTATCTGGCTTTTGTTAGTACATCATTGATTTGTTTGCCAATCCTGAACGTCCCTTCTCTATTTATACCCAGGTATTTTAAGATGGCGATATTTTTAATATTTATGCCGCTGATACATATTTTCAGCGCTGGTGTTTCTTTTTTGCGAGTAAAAACTACGACCTGCGTCTTTGCCCCCAGTTTTTGTAGTAGTTAACTATGTTGGGTGTCTGCTGTTGCATTAGTCTTTGTAATAATTGGAGGAATTTTGCTAGTGTAGCTGTATCGTCTGCGGGACGACCTTGGCTGTTTTCCAGTAATGTAGGATAGTTGGTCAGTCTCATACATGAGTTGAAAAGGTTAACAATGAACATTACTGCAAGGTGGGGTAGATTTTTAATTGCAAAGTTAGGAATACTGTAGATGCCGGTTGCTTTTCTCCTTTTGATTGCTTTAATCACTTCGTATAGTTGTTGAGGCTTGAAAAATGATGATCGTTATTATTTAGTTAGATATATTGTTTAATGTATGTTAGATATAATGTTTAGATATTGTTTAATGTATTGATGTAAGTGAGTATTGCTTGTCTGGTTCGGTTTTCTATTTGATTTGATGCAACCCAAAAATATGTACACCCCATTGGCTATTTGATATTGTCACATTGGACCTTACAATTGGCCCATTGGTCCCTTGAATTGTCACTATTTCCCAAATGCTTCTTGGCGGATTGACGCTCAAAAGCGCGTACTCTTTGTAACATCGAAATATGATACATAAAAAAATTTCAAAGGATACCCACAATTGCCGCAATGGGAGATCAGGGCAGTATATCTTTTCTTACAGCAAGCTAAAATCGTCACTATAAAGGCGCTTTCACTCAACAAGTTGTTATGTTTTGATATAATACTAATAATAAAAATGCGTACAACACCAACGAGAGCAATGGAGATAAGGCTGTGTCTTCCACCGCTAGACCTACATCTAGAAGAAGTGTCTTTGACTACCATGACTCGCCTCAAATCCATTGGCATACTACCAAACGCAAGCTGTGGCCAAACCAGAAGCCGCCTGTGGACTGAGGCTGTCAGAAAGATACCCCTTTTACAGGCATGCAGATGGTATTCCGCCTCGGTTTGTCTTTGATAAACCTTACACCATACATACTACTGGTGAAGACGAGGCCGGCGTTGAAGGCGTAAACTATGTCTTCACGGACGGATCAAAGAAAAAGGATGGAGCAGGCTGTGGTATATATTACAGAAATCTGCGACTCCGATGCAACTGGACTATGGATAAAAATGCCAGTGTAGTACAATGGGGCCTAAGTGCAGCGGATCTCTGATCCGCACTCCGCACAAATTCCAGATTCCAGAATACTAATAATTAATCAATTTTAACACCTTACCAATCAAAATAATACACTAAATTAAAGAATAACTGTATTACTTCTATTTCAAGAATTATTGATGACCCCACTTTACCACAAAATGTTCGATGGTATTAGGGAATTTAGACATCCAAATGAATGCCAATGATGCCGATGTGACACGGCCGAGGAACGTGTAAAATGGATCCGTAATATTTGAATGGGAAACATTCTTATTCTGTATCACAGTCACCATCCAACTGTGTTATGATATGACGAAAGGTATATAGTGTGATCAATAATTTGTTATACTACATGATAATGTCATAAAGTGTTGGGCGATGTATATAAAATCATTTGTTTTTCCTTAAATTCCTGGAAATCGGTGACACTTGACAACGCTGTTAAAAATGCGGTAGCAGGTGTGAAGATATCGATATAATGAGGGTTTTTTGCTCGGGTTTTTTCTCGGGTTTTTTTGTCTCACATTTCGATGTTACAAACTACACTGCTGGCCAATAGGTTGGAATAATTCAAATTTTTAGGGTAAGTTTCGATACATATATCTTCTGAACGATATGGAATATCAAAATACGGATTTCAGGACGTTTTTGGAAATTTCATCGACAAAAACTGGTCTGAATATCAATTTTCCATTATGCTCAAAAAAGGAATATACGGGGGTGTAAACTAAACCCTTAAAAAAATCAAAATTTCATTCTTACCGAGAATTTAGGAAAACCAAAATCGAGTTAAATTTTTTATACCGGGGTAATCTATGGACCAATTCGAAAAAACAAATTTGGCCGATTTTTGATATCTCGCTTATTTTTGAATATACGGCGTTTTTATTGAAATTAGGACAATTTTTTGGAAATGTATCTCTTACTTTTTAAAAACAAAGTAAGTAATGGATTTTTTTCTTATTTTCAAGTAAGCTTACATGCCTCTAGCTGCCTCAGTAGCTAGAATTGACATTTCTTATACAGGGTGCCTGCGAAAACATTTAATAAGCATGTGTCACGAAAAATCTGTATATTTAAATAAACTGTGTGCAGAACCCTGTATGATTAAAATGAATGATAATTTTAAAATTTTAAAACTGTGAAGGGAAACCTTAGAAAAATATCTCGAAACGGTTTTTTATTTTTCTTGATCGGATGAGTATTATCATAATTTACAGTTTCGTTGTAATTACACGGTAAATCCCTATATAAAACATTTAAAAAACTTGCGGTAGTAACGATTAGCTGGTGGGCTAAGTATTGTTATATTGGTGGGCTAAGTATTCGAGATATTTTTCTAAGGTTTCCCTTCACAGTTTTAAAATTTTAAAATTATCGTTCATTTTAATCATACAGGGTTCTGCACACAGTTTATTTAAATATACAGATTTTTCGTGACACATGCTTATTAAATGTTTTCGCAGGCACCCTGTATAAGAAATGTCAATTCTAGCTACTGAGGCAGCTAGAGGCATGTAAGCTTACTTGAAAATAAGAAAAAAATCCATTACTTACTTTGTTTTTAAAAAGTAAGAGATACATTTCCAAAAAATTGTCCTAATTTCAATAAAAACGCCGTATATTCAAAAATAAGCGAGATATCAAAAATCGGCCAAATTTGTTTTTTCGAATTGGTCCATAGATTACCCCGGTATAAAAAATTTAACTCGATTTTGGTTTTCCTAAATTCTCGGTAAGAATGAAATTTTGATTTTTTTAGGGGTTTAGTTTACACCCCCGTATATTCCTTTTTTGAGCATAATGGAAAATTGATATTCAGACCAGTTTTTGTCGATGAAATTTCCAAAAACGTCCTGAAATCCGTATTTTGATATTCCATATCGTTCAGAAGATATATGTATCGAAACTTACCCTAAAAATTTGAATTATTCCAACCTATTGGCCAGCAGTGTATACATTTTGAGTTTTATTTATGCAATTTGTAGAGACAAATTTGCTCTTAATTAGTTGTACTTGGCCCTTAATTGGCCACATTGGCCCTACAGAATTGAATAATTTTCCCTATTGATTTATAATTTGCTCTCAAATAATTGCCATTGTCTCTTCATTGGCACTATTGGTTGCACAATTGGCTCCTAATGGTTCAGGCTTGTACACCACATTGGCATCGCGGTTTACCCCTCGATTTGGCATGAATTGAGTTTCGAATGTTTGAGAAAAGCACTCGCCCTTCTGCACATCTGTTTGTATATCTGTGGAAAGTGTTGGTATGGGTGGTTTTGCTTCAGGGAATAGCCTTGGAAGATAGTATGGATCGTTGGGGTGAGATTCTATGATTTTTTTGATATTTTGATCGCCGATTTTTCATATTTCTCTTTCTCTATTTTGTTGTGTCTATTTTGTATCTGATTTTGTTTGTAAGGTTTTTCATTTGATTTTTATATATTTGATTTTTGGTTCTATATATAGAGCCTTTCTTATGCGTTAGTGCTGTTAAAGTCAAGCTGTAGTGAATTATCATTAGTTTTTAGTTTTTAGAGGCAGCATGCATATAAATAGAGTAGGAAAATACACAAAACAAAACGTTTTCTAATTGATCTACAAAGTTTTATTGGTTTAATTGATCTATAAAGTTGGAGCGTTGATTGAAGAGTCCTCCATTCATCATTCAACGATTGGAGGAAAGTGACTCCAAAAAATCGGGGTTTTGGAACTGTATATAACTTTGTGTATTTTATATTTAGTTTAAAGTTCGGGTTAAAGATATTATAATGATTATCACTCTGATTGTGTGTTCAATTAAGTATTCTGACTGAATATGTAAATATGCAAAATGATGATATAATTCTGATAAGCGAATAATAACGTACAACGAGTACTTTTATACATTTATCGAATGATTTATTTTTTTCTTATCATAAAAATAAAATACTTATGCAATGTGCTATTTCTGAACATTCATCATCGCACATCGCGATGGCTCATAGGCTTCTCTCCGTAGGTAACTATGCTTACACTTTCTACATTATGGTAATACCTAACTAAAGGCAAAGAATATAATTAATATATTCTTAATTATCTGCTATAAGTCAAACTAGCTAGAACTATTCCAAGAGGACATCCAGAGAGGCAAATTCAGGAGACTTGTTCCCAAAAAAGTTAGATCAAAATGTTTAAAACAGCGAACTGATATATTGAATAGAGTGCATTTTTCTAAAATGTACATCATATACGCAATACACTGGCACAGTAAGTCTATTTGCCCCCACTCGGCAAAAGTGCACGTGGTTTAACGATCCAGTGGCATCTGTACTGAACCACACCCAAACACGTTGTTGTTGTTGTTGTTGTTGCGAAAAGTTGTTGCCGGTGCAGTTTATTTTAATTTCTTAGTAACCTTAGAGTGATCTTAAAACAATTTGTGAACTAGACTGATTGTGTTCTAGTATAGTTTTTTAATGTTTGTCGTTAAATAACAGGAATTTATTCCATATAAAGGTAAATAATTTTTTTTGAGGTTATATCCTTTTACTTTATTTATTATTCGGTATTTATTTCAGGAGCGCATTGCGTAAAATATTCACGCTATTTATATATTATATTTTATATTTTTTAAACAATTTTAGCCCTCTTTCATACTGTTCATGCATATTGCCGTTGCGCCTCTATAATTTCTCACTTAACGGATGATGTAAGCATCGGTGTTTTAGCAGATAGGGGAGACCGGTGACAATTGTAACGCGGTACAATTGTAGCAGGGGCCCTATCCATCGCTAGCGTGATTGAAACTTCGCGCCGCTTATGTGTTTCATGCCGTTGACGTTTGAAGTACCCACCGTTGGACTTTAAGCGCATCAGTTGTGGTACAATTATCTCCAGGTGCCGAAGGTCGCATTCCTGAACTGTAAGTAATTGGTGTTAACTTTATATATTTTGTTAAAATCGGAAGTAAATATGCAGTAGCCGAACTTAAATTTGGCGTATATATTATTTATACATGGCGCCATTCTTGCAAAAATTAGTTTACCGATGAAAACAGTATTTCTTCTGTCAATTAATTTTTTAAAAAAATATGGAAGCTGGGTACGTTTGTAACACTCACCTGGGAGACGATTGTAACATGTTACAAGTCCCCCGAGTTCGAAATAATAAAAGTTGAATTTTTATTAATGTCAATATATTATCTTGCAGGAATATGCCACGTTCGAGAGTGAGAAGTACTCAGAGAGGCTCTTCTCGCATAGACTTACAACAGGCAACTTCTCTGGTTCTCGACCAAGGTATCTCCGTAAGGGAAGCCGCAAAGCAATTTAAAATTTGTCATGTAACGCTGCATAGATATGTTAAAAAGGTTAAAAGTGGCATTAAAGAAGCCAGTGTTGGTTATAATTCCCATAACAAAATATTATCTTTAGAAGACGAATTAATATTTTGTGAATACATACGTCATTCTGCCGATATGTATTTCGGGCTTACACCAACTGATGTTCGTTCACTAACGTATGAATGTTGTATAAGCAAAAACGTTAAAGTTCCAGAGCAATGGCATGTTACAAAGATGGGATCAAGAGATTGGTTCTCTAATTTTATGAAGAGAAATATCACATTATCTATAAGAGAACCAGAGGCTACAAGTCACGCCAGAGCTGTTAACTTTAATAAAATAAATGTCAGTAAATTTTGCGACAATTTAACGACAGTAATGGAGAGGGATATGTTCGAGGCTGGTTCAATCGGCGAAGCTAATGGATCTGGATGGATGGACCCCGACACCGTTTTCGTTTATATAAAGCATTTTGCAAAGCATACTAAACCTTCTCTGGAAAATAAAATTTTTCTCATACTGGATAACCATAGATCGCATTTGGGTTTGCAAACAATTGATTTCTGCCGAGAAAACGGGATTGTTCTCCTGTCATTCCCGCCCCATACGTCTCACAAATTGCAGTCCTTAGACCGTAGTGTCTATGGATCACTTAAAGCATATCTGAACAACAGTATGGACGCTTGGATGAAAAATAATCCAGGACAAACTATGACCATTTATGACTTACCTGGGTTAGTCGCTGAAGCACTACCAAAAGCTACGACGCCATTCAATATATTAAGTGGTTTTAAAGTTACTGGGATCTACCCTTACAATCGGGATATCTTTCAAGAACACGAATTTGCTCCATCTATACCGACTGACAAGCCATTTGATCCCACTGATGCTGATTTAACAGATGGGACAGCTATAGAAATTAATTGTCCCGCTACTGACGGTCAACCAGAATCCTATAGGAGTGGAGAACCTATTCCATCCACATCCAAAGAACCGGAAACATCAAAACTAGCGGCACCATCCACATCCAATGAAAATGATGGTGGCAGAACACTGTTCGAGAATGTTTCGACAAATGAGGGCTCGCAGTCATCATCAACAACTAGGCACGCAGATGAAATAAATACTTCCAAGGAATTAGACCCTTTCCAAAACCTCCCATCACCCTTAAGAAAAATACGATAAATAGAAGAAAAAGAAAACCAGCCATATTGACAGAAACACCAGAGAAGATAGCACTTGAGGAAGAAGCAGCTAAAATAAGAAAAAAGAACGCGAATAGAGTAAAAAGGACTATTTCGAAGAAAAAGAATTGTTTGTATTGTTTAGAACCCTATTCTAACGACAGGCATGGCGAAAAATGGGTGAAATGTCAACTCTGCAAGGGCTGGGCTCACGCCGAATGCAGGGACGATGAAGATGATTTATTTTCTTATTGTATAAATTGTAGAGAATAATTTTGTTATGTTTATGTTAGTTAAGTTTATGTTGCCTTTATGTTACCCATTTTGTATGAGAAAGTAAAATATATTTTGTGTTATTTTTGTAGTTTCTATATATTAATGCTTTGTTACCATTGTCCCGTGGTTTGTTACATTTGTCTCCAGTGATGGTACAAATGTAACACATAACATTCATATACAAATGATTTATTTATTTGGTAAATAGTTTGATTGGTATATTCTTGTCTTTAGTATAATAAATTAAATAGCCAAGTCAATTATATACCCAAATTTTAAAACATAGATTTCAATGCATAAAAAGTAGTGCCGTATCGTACTGAAATTGTTACAATTGTCCCCGGTCTCCCCTACTTAGGTAATGATAATATATCTCTGGCAGATGTTGGCAAAAACACCTGAAATTTAAATAGATAACATCTAGCTAACCGAATAACTATAGGTGCTCAAATATCAACTTAATTGTAAAATAATTGCTATTTAAGCACGTTAAAAAACAGAAGCTATATCAGCAGACAAGAGTAGTGATATATCTATCTGCAACGAAAAATATAAGATCAGTCAACAAGATCATACTTGTGGTAATAGTATATCAGGTTTAATATCTGGAAATATCAACGCAAATTCCTGAAGTGTAATAATGTAATTCGCATCTTCTATTTCGCAGGTACATATATAATAACTAAGGTAATAACTATCGAGACGTAAACCACTTCTGCTCGCAGAAAGACTTCTGCTCGCGATCTGATATAATATTCTTATTATTTTGAAATAGGTGGACCCTTCCCCTATTTATTATTTACTTGATTCCAATAAAACATCATATCAGTACAGTCCTCGGTCATTTCAGACGAAACATAAGTATCCTGTAATATGAAAAGTTAAAATGAACATGACAAATTTCAAGGATTTCCAGGAATCCTAATACTGCAATACGCATCAGCTATCAGCTTTAATCTGCGGCCATGGTTGCGTTGAGCGGAAAAAATGCATACGAATGGGAAAAAAATTATCACCGTAGCTAAAGTTTTAACGATTTTAGGCTCGTTCCAGATAAATTCCAGGCACCCTGTAGTCCTGGAACTTAAAATTTTTAATGTCAACGTATTCAGAACAATAGAAAATGCTCTAAAATATCGTTTACTATTTACAAATGGCATCCTGCCATTTGTAAATAGCCATTTATTTACAAATTTATCTAGGATGGCTCTAAAGCCATCCTAGGAAAATTCCAGTTTTTTGACACTGGAATGCAATGGAAAGCAAATCTGAAATCTTAGATGTCTCGTACGTAAAAAAATGCGACAGAATGAAAAAAATATTGCCATACTTTAGCGTTATTTATAACGATTTTAGGCCAGTTCCAGGAAGTTTCTGAAAAATCCCGTTTTTTCAGGATATCTCGGCTATCCCACTAGGGAGGTCGTGGGACTTTTTTTAGCGTCATCCTGGAAGTTGTCCGTACATATTCCAAAAGGTCCTGCTGAGTAATTATAAATGTCCGGGTCAAAACCTAATTTTACTGGGCTAATAGTATTTTGCAGTCCTTTGCAGTACCATGCAGTTCTCTGCAGTACATACAATACTGCATATTACATTGCAATACCCCATATTGCAATACTCCATATACAGTGCGTTTCTTTGGTGAAAAGAGACCATTTCAAGCATTGTTATTTCAATTGTTTATAATTTATGACAGTGTGATGCAGTACTTTGAACTGGGGATTATAGAGGGTAATATATAGAGGAACAGGATACATTTACAATATACATGACAGCTGCTTTTAGAACGGGTAAACTGGGATCTGGCTGCAGGATCTGGGTTTGAAATCCAAAAGGATAATGCGACACGTCACAGAACGGTACCAACCAGATATTTCCTGGGGGAACAGCGAAATCCAGTCATGGATTGAACTTTGACCTACTTTAAGCCCCTACGTGAATGATTGAAAGCCTTAGGGTTGACTTTAGATACTCTTGTCTCAATTACCGTGAGACAACTTGTAGGTATAGAACAGGATAAAACCGAATAGAAATAGCACAGAAACAGTATTACCTATAATAGCAAAATAGTAGTCTTGGAAACGAACCTTGAAAATTTAGAATAGTATATTACAATACGAGATGGGAAGATTTTCATTACTGTCGAGAGAATATGTTATTTAATAAAATCTCGAGACATTAAAGAAAATTCCCATGAAGTTATAGTATACCATTTTATTTTCAACCACGAATTTCTATTATTTCTAAATAACACTTAAAATGTGCTTCAATATAATAAAATTATTATTATTATGAACAACAGGAATTCCGGTCTGGCTTAAATTTTTACTTAGTAGGTAGAATTTTGAGGTTGCTATGTTGTCGCTATGGCATAAAACAAAATCAACAAACAATCATTTTATAATTTTCTGAAGTTTCCGCACGGTTTCAAGTTTCGGACACGAAAGTAGTTAAAATTGGCGCCGAATCTTCCGATAGTGAAGAATGTGGTACACCACCGGAGCTGCAGGAGGCAGCCCACAAAGTGGAAGAAAAGGACCATGACAGAACATAAAGACAAAAAGGACATTTCGAAATATGCAAAGCTGACGATGACTTTGAAGCGACAAAATGTAGGCTTTAAATCGAAGAAATCGAATGGATTTTCAACACAAAATATCGATGATTTTTTGGCTAAAGCGCCTGAGGAATTTTTCCCTATCAAAATAAGCAGAATTTTGTTTTACTTTTTACGTGCGAAATAATATATATCATGTTTTTGATTGGCAAAAATATTAGAGGTTAATGATTTTTTTAGGTTGCAGTTATTATTGCAATTTCTGGTGCATGTAGAAGTGACGAACTCCTGAAAATGAAGGTCACTGACATTAATATTCTGGAAGAAAAAATTATAATAGAAATTCCGGATACGAAAACTTAGATAGATAGAGAAAAGTAGATCTTTTATGATTACAGAGCCGCATTGGGTCAAGATGGTTAAAAAATATATTGATTTGCGTAAATCTGTTCAAAACCAAAGATTTTTTGTGCAGTGGAGCCATGGCAAGCTATGCAATCAAGTTTTAAGGTATCATTCAATAGCAGCTTTTCCGAAAAAAGTGGCTTCCTTTTCGAAGCTCCCGAAAATAGAGACCTTTACTAGTCATGCCTTTAGACGTACCTACTGCCGCTACATTACTGGCTGACAATGGTGCAAATGTTTTGCAACTGAAGCAAATAGACGGATGGAAATCCAGTGTTGTAGCAGAGGGGTATTGGATGTGACATCAATAGTTGTAGATATTAGCAGATTTAGATAACGATAACAAATTGGCGGTCTTAATTTGACTAGTGATGAGTCACAGTCATCACTAGTCAGTCAAATTAAGACGGCCAATTTGTTATCGTTGTCTAAATCTGCTAATATCTACGACTATCTACCATGTCACATCCAGTGCAGCAACATCAAGAAAGGCTTAAAATTTCGATCAATGCTTATAGTAATTCCAGTTTCGTTATTAATTTTAACAAATAATTGTCAGTATTAAACATTATTACAAACAAAAATGGTTTGATTTTGTTTGCTTTAAATAAATAGGAATTAGTTTTGCAATAAATACATAGTTACCAACCTAGATTTTTGTTTCACTTTTATAATAATATCCATTAGTTTTACATTACATAAATTAAATTCACCGATTAATCCTTGTATGCGACAGAGAAATCGAGCAGGGAAGTCGGGACGGGAAGTAGAAAACAGTAAGGTCACACTTCCAAAATTTTAAAGTCAGTAACTTATGGGGTTGAAAATAATAGCTACTTATGTAACTAGTTGGGAAAAGTACTATTTTGTGTAACGAGCAGATTTCTGTGGAACGAGGGCTAGCGAGTTCCGCAAAAGGATGCCAGTTACACAAAATAGTGTTTTCCAACGTGTTTTATACAAGATTTTTTCTTATTTTCACCAATTTTATGAGAAGAAAACTATGATTTTATACGTTTAAAAACAATCCAGTAAGTTGTAACGGTGTGACAGCTGACCAAAATCGCACTCTGCGAAACTGTTAGTGATATTATTAAAAACGATGATCGTATTCACAAATTTCGTGCTGGAACGCCTGGAAAATTAGCAGCTAAAAATTCAAGTAGAAAATTCAAGTAGGTGATTTTCATTTAGTGGCTTTTCCGGGAAAAAAGTCATACCATAACTATGTTTGCTCCAGAATATTTATCACACAAGTTAAAGTACAAGCATTTAACCGAATAGAAGGAAGCAAGTATATTTTCAAAGTTATTGAAAATGATGTAGTGTTGTTAATGTTGAGCAACTTATTAATAAACTTGAAAAACCAACTGTGATTACAACAGGAAACCGTATCAAATTTAAGTTCACCAAGAATGATATTTAAATAGATGTTTAGAATGCCCTAAAAATATAGTTTTGCCTAAACATTTGTTTTATTTTATTTTGTAAAATGGTCAACCACTGGGCAAAAAATTGGGGCAAATAATGGTTCTCGCTGGTCAATCACTGGTGATTCCTGACTTTCTTTAACTTTTTTTTTATTATAGATAAAAGCTTATTTTCAAAACTGTAGGTATATCATATTTATAATCCGAAAACTTGGTTCTTCTTGAATATTTTTTGTGCATTGGAGACATGGCGAGCTATGCAATCAAGTTTTAGGGTGTCATTCAATAGCAGCTTTTCCGAAAATAGTGGCTGGTCGTGCCTTTAGACGTACTGCCGGCGCTTTCCGCTACATCCAGTGTTAGGCGGCTGCAAATCCAGTGTTGTAACAGAAGGGTATCTCGAGTCATCACTAGTCAGTCCAATCAAGACCGCCAATTTGTTATCGTTATCTAAATCTGCTAATATACCTACGACTATTATTGATGTCACATCCAATGAAGTACCTTCGCAGGCTATACAAATTTCCCAGCAACATCAAGAAAGGCATTTCGGCCAATGCTTATAATAATACCAGTTTCGTTATTAATTTTAACAAATAATTGTCAGTCTTAAACATTATTACAAACAAAAATGGTTTGATTTTGTTTGGTTTAAATAAATAGGAATTAGTTTTCAATAAATACATACCAACCAAGATTTTTATTACACTTTTAATACTTTTATAGTAATATCCATTAGTTTTACGTTACATAACTTAACCACAGGTCACAATGGACACTTCCCAGGGGCGAAATTCGAATAGTGGGCCAAAAAATGCGTCAACATAAATCCTATAAAACTAGTAAAGTTAATTAAATACTTTTAATGATATTCCATTATAACTGACATATTGGACAAACTATTTCAGGAAACTCTTAGTTTAATTACTGTTTGCACTTTTAAAAACAAATCATTTTGAAAAAAAAACAGATGACGGTAAAGGAAATGTCTCGTATCTTTCGAAAACCATTTGTGATGAATTTATTTTTCACAACTGAATTGTATCAAATTTGGTCAGGCACGAAGCCTCTAAAATGGAAGAAGCTGTTTTCAAATATTTGAATGTTTTACAATTAGACTTACAGAATTGCAGATTTTGTGAACGATTTATAATTTTTTTTTGCTTCTGCACATCATTGAAAGCTTGTTTGAGAAAATCGGTCAAAATCAAAAGAAGCAAACTCTAACATTTCCCAAGAGAGAAGCTTTTTCAAATAAATATCCAATAATTAAATTTAACAAAATACCGTATGAAATCGAAACTAATATAAAAAAACACATGACTTTTGGCGAAACAAGGCAAAATGCCATCGCATTTCAAAATACAGGAAATATGAAAATTGACGTATATCACCGACTTTGATATTTTATTTTATTTAGTGAACATTAATCTACTAGGGGGCAAAAAATAGTTAGTGCCCAGGGCGTCAAATGTTCTTAAACCGGCCCTAAGTAAGGTGACACTTAACCTAAGCAATGAGGAATACAAGGATAAATCCTAACTCAGGTAGAAACAAATTATAAATAAATACTAAACAAAAACAAGTAATAAACAGTCTGGAAATATGTTCCTTGTAACAGCAAAAATTACAAGAACCAAGAACATATTAAAGTGGATCAAAATAGGAAATTTAAAAAATCTATAAAATATAGGGTAGGTACCAGATATGTAGGTAACTAGGTATACTAACTTGTATTTAGGGCACAATGTCTATGTAATGGACCATCAATCTATACTTTTATTTTGAATATGATAATGAGTTAATGTACCTACCGGTACGCTAGAGGTATTAGTGAAACAATAACGTTACAATTTTAGTTGGCATAGCAGTTTCGTGCCAAATAAAAACAGATAAAAAAAACGCAAATAAATAATGCTATTTCTGTGACACTTTTTAAACTATCATTTTGTTTTTAGATTAATTAGGAATCTTCAAGGGTATATGATATTAAATACACTTCTAGACATAATAAACAGGACAAAAAATATGCGAAATCTCAATAACTATTCTAAAAATAGCTCATTCACTTACCCAAGGTTTGACAAATTATTCCTTCCTCAATTTGCTACTAGGTTACTGCGTTACTTTTTAGTTAATTCCATTATCACAGAAAAAACATCACACTATAAATCACTCGAAAATATGTACCCTAATTATTTATAGTTACTAATTTAAAATTTACTTTTAATTATCTCTTTTTTTTTACTGTTAAAGTACCTTATGCTAAAACGTTCACCTCCATTATAATTAATTATGCACAGCACTGAAACAAAACACGGCAAGCTAGGCTAGGAGTTAGGGCTAGGAGGGTTGCTTTACAAGGTTACAAGGGTGATTCACTGCTCACAAGTTTTAGGTTAGGTACAAAAATCAATACGGATAACTATCACGTTTAGGTATTTTAGTCACGTGCCCAAACAGTATCTCACTTTAAGCTTCATTAGTAATCGATTTTATCGGTAATTTCATTCACTAGTCCTTTCGAATAGTAGCTACAAAGGCCAGATAGTATTAGAAAAGCTTTTGTTTATAAGATGCCGCGCTACCAACGCACAACACGACTATCTGTGATGCGGTAAGTACTGTCGGCTGTCGCTGTAGTGCAACGTTGCCGGTAGGCTTGCAGCGGATATAGCTCGACCGCTACAATCAGCTTTTGGGGAGATGTGACTCCTAGCAGAAAAAGCAATATTATTGCTAAACCTCTAAACCTATATCTATTTATCTATTACACCTTAATTCATAAACAAAAATAAGTAACTAGAACGGTAATGTATCTTATGATGAAGATTATTCATATGATATATGGATACTAGATAATTAGAGTTCTTATGTATAGACGGAAAATACCTACAATTAGATCTTATTTATAGGTAATTATATTATTAGCTCAATTATTAGCAAACATCTATTTAGGTTAGGTACCTATTTATTGTCGAAATAGAAAACTACAAAATTTAACTCAAATATTGCATCATAAATTAACGCAATATGTCAAGATGCGCACAAAGAGAAGTAGAAATTGTGTTGTCTCCATATTAAGCGGCCCCCCCAGTGTATATTGAACTTCTATTTTAATTTACCCTGTAATATTTTGTTCCTTTTTATAGAAATAAGAATCAAGACAATGGAGAACATGAAAATAATTTATAGTTTTTATAAACAACCATTATTTAATATAATAAAATAATAAATGTTGAACTCTATTTGCTCATGAAGACTTGCTTTGTGTTCCTCGATCCCAAATTTTAGAAATTAGATATCAGAAAGAGCTGCTTGCATAGACGTAACTAGACTTTTATTTTTGGGGGGCTAGGTGGGACTGAAGGCTATTATGAAGGATGATGAGCAATGACGTAGCCAGGATCTCATATTAGGGCGTGGGGGGGGGGGTTCTCAGAGCACCACTATCGGGATATTAGATCTGCCCTGTTAGACCCCAGTAGCGAAAATTTTGAAAATTTTCAAGGTCACGCGTTTTCACGGCACTTCAAAATTTCAATGAATAATCCATTTATACAAAAATACCGACTTTACCAAGAAAAGTTGTGGAATTCCATACGTATTCAAATAAAAAAAACTATATTATAAAATAAAATGTATTTTTATGTATTTTTTTAAACATATAAAATAAAAAAAATAATACAAAAACAACTGAAATAAAAAATATTAATGAAATATGTTTGGATTTCCGCCCAGCCATGAGATCTAACACTTCTGGACTAACTTCAATATCCCAGTGTACGGAAATTATTGCTAGACTGCTCATTCGTTATCAAAATTAATATTAATAGCTCAAAATTAGTTTAGTAATATTAAATTAGTATTAGTATTTAATAGTAAATTAGTATTTATTAATAATAAATTAGTATATTAATTAAAGGAAATAACAAAGAAAAATTGACAAAAACGAAAACGACTGAAATTGAAATTGGCGATTGTCAATTAATCCAATAATTACGTCACTGTAATGACATGTGGATAAAGTGGCGCAGGCAAAAACTTTAAACAATAGGAAGGACACAACAATAATTTTTATTAGAACAATAATAAAAAAATAGTAACCAAACATTTAATTTCTCTGCATTCCACAAATCTGATTTTATTTATATTAGAGTGATGCTAGAGCCATCTGTTGAAATCGGGTAAAAGTTCAGCAATAGCAGATAAAATTAATGCATCTGCCGGCCTCTACTTAATACTAGCGTTGTGTCATAGATAATAGATGGCGTTGTTCCACAATCGACATGATTGAACTCGTGCGAACCGCGCCAACACGATGATTTGTGACGAGACAATACAAATTTTCAGTGACTCTGTCTTCTTACTCTACCTTTTTATTTTCATTTAATATTTTTCCTTAATTTGGGGAGGGGGGGCTGTTGAATAAATCGGAGGGGGGGGGCTACGCACCCCCAAGCCCTCCCCCTAGTTACGTCTATGGCTGCTTTCATAATTTTTGCTTCTGATTTATTGGTAAAAGCAGAGGAAGTTAAATTCGCAAGATCATCCTTGAAGGTTTATCATGAAAGACTATGCCAAGGTCCTTAATTGAACTGCAGTGAAGTGTAGAAATATAATAAGGTTAGAGTATTACATGTATATCAGCATACCTAACACAAATATTACTTAACGAAATATTCATAAATAATTTGTTCCTAATCCACAATTCCTCAATTAATGCTAATTGAGAGTGAAGGTGCCTACAATCTTTCTGTGAATAGGGGCATACATTTTAATGTCATGGGCAAATAAAAGGTTATTGCAAGTTATTTTCTCTATCAAATCATTGATGTACAATATAAATAAGAGTGGGCCTAGATTTGAACCTTGCCGTACTCCTGAGGTTACAACATTCCGACTAGAACTAATGCCGCTATAACTAACAAACTGAGATTTGTTATCCAAATAGGAGGTTATTTGTTATCCAAATAGGAGCCTCACTAATGATCTGCTGAATCCGTACATTGAGAGTTTATTTAACAATATACCATGATCATCCTTATCAAAGGCCTTGGAAAAGTCCGTGTATATAACATCAACTTGGTTTCGCTCATCCATGTTATATGGTCTGCTATGAATTGCTTTATAATTAGCAAGTTAGATATTGTTGACGTTCTATATAAACCCGTGCTGCGAAACTGAGATGATAGGTTTAATTTTATATACCAGTATATACACTTGCTGATACACAGACATTTCAAATACCTTCGAAAAATTGCATTAGATATCCTCCGGATCCCTAATAAATATACTGTGTTGTCTGGGTATATTCCTACCTACATAAATGTAGGTGCACATTATGATATTCATATTCATTCATACCATAATCGTATTCGCTAGCTCGAACTTATCCGCTCCAGATGTTTCTATCATGTAAAACAGGAAAAGACCAATTATAATTATTTTTATCGTCTATTTTGTACGCTATACCTGATTTGAAGTTTCCAATCTAATGTGTTTTTATTATAGGACAGTAAACTCCAATCTCAATTGCGAATTATTATATAAACCAATAATATAATTTAATCACTATACGGCACTATGGTTCACGTATATGACCCGAAAAAATCTTAAAGTAATACACTGTAGTCTATACTACGCTACTAACATTTATTAAATTTTTATTAATTATTTATTTAAAAAAATATTCAGCGAAAACAAGACAAATATCCTAAGTAAAAAAAATAGAGACTCGTAAATGATAAAAAATTAGTAACCTTACTAGTTACTAGTGACTTGATCGTCAGCGTCATGGTACAGTTGCTACAAGAGGGAACATTCCCAATTTTTTTATTGCATAAAAATGTTCTACCATACTGAAAAATAAGGTATGCAAAATATGACGTCCTAATTCCCAGTAATAAATTTTGTTATATATTATTAAAGTCTCTCGCGCGAGCCAACGGTTTCAAACAGGTTCAAAGTCGTGACGCGACATTCTACAATTTCCAAACTACGAGAAGACCGATTCGGTCTGCTACGGGAGATCCCAGCACTCGAACTCCTGTTTTCATATATCGTTCGGCTGCTTTCCGCCGCAACGCCTACCGAATATTGTAGGCTGTGTCGTCACAGCTCATTTCGTGCCGTGTCAATTGTGTTCGTGCCGTGTCAATGGAATTAGAAATCTTGTTTTTTTGCGAAGTACACGTTTTATTACAACGTTACGCTGTTTGGTGTTACTTTTATATTTAGATTTATTGTCATGTTCCCTATTCCTGCAACAAGTACAAGGTTGAGAGACATTTTTCGTGTTTAAAGCGCATTAAAACGTACAGCAGAAATTCAATGAAAGATGAACGTTTGTCACCCCTTGCACTTATTTCAATTGAAAAATAGTTATTTAGCTCCCTTCAGGAATCAGATGACTTTATAGAGAATATAATAAATACAATTTAGCTACCAAACCACCTCCCCCTCCCCCCGTTTTCGAGAATACGAGCACGTTGGCGGGGGTTAAAATTCCCTCCTCCGAAAATCCTCCAAAGACGGTCAAAAACTACCCACAAACGGGCGAATTGAACATATATCGTTATCAAAGAAGAAACCCCCGTCATCCCCCATTTTCGCTGACACCGGAAACGATGGCGATGCTGTCTATCATCCCCGACTTGATCCCACCCCCTCAATGGCCAAGAACCACCCCCGACGGCGACGGGGATGAAGGGATGTCAGGGATGATAGACAAGTCAGGGATGATAGACAGCATCGCCATCGTTTCCGACGTCATCGAAAACGGGGGATGACGCGGGTTTCTGACGCGGGAGAAATGCTCAATTCGTCCGTTTGGTGGATTTTGGCCCTTTTCGGGAGGTTGCCCCACTCAAGAAGAATTTTAACCCCGCCATCGTGCTCAGCGTCCTCGAAAATGGCGGGGGAGGTGGTTTGGTAGCGTTCTAAAATACTTACATATTCGTCCGACTCACAGAATGTACTATTGATTTGACTCAAATGATTTGAGGTCGATAATGATAAATAATAATAATTTGACTCTATTATAATTTCTGACGGCCTAACGGAGAATTTGAATATATCTACCTACTTCTAACACTAGAGTGCCCGATACACGCTATCTTACCAGTCAGGAGTTTCCCGCAAACGCTTCTCTCGAATGTTTGTATGAACAGTGTTAAAGAAATTTCATAGTAAAAATCCTTCAGGAACTTCTCCAAAAAAAATCGCCTCTGTCGCTTGGTCTCAATTTAATGCCCCTTCACTTTTCTAACCCAGAAAGACCGAAGAAAATATCAGGATAAAGAACAGACAATAATGTCTTCGTTGTGGTTCTATTGTCACCACTACCTTCAAGAACCTACAACGCACCAGCAATTACTTTCATGTTTCATGTTAGCAATTATTATACATTATACTATTACAAACATTAGGAACTGTGTCAGTGCCGCCTTTTGAAAAGATTTATTGTTGAGTTGATTTATAGACATGGATCATGGATGTACGTATTCTACGTATAGTAGTAATAGTAGGTAATGAATAATGAATACATCAACCTGCCTGTCCGAGATAATCATCGCATCATTAACAATTTAATAGATTTTTTGCAAGGAGTTGAAATTGCAACCCATCTGACACACCTGCTCCAACACTATGAGGTACGAAACAATTTTATGGCGAATATTTTTTTAGTATATGTATTTGTATATGCTCATAAAAAAATTATAACATTAATAACAATTTCGGTCTGATTATGTTAATTATTGTGTACTAAGTGGATAGAGTTAATTAATACCTGGCATTAAATTGAAACGTTTTTATATAATGTAGCTAATGGCCTGCATGAAGTCTGATGTGAACATACAGTGCGCGCCAAAAAAATGTAATAATAAAAGTATCTTTTCCGAAATAACGTGGAAATGCAATGAAAATAATGTGATTTTAACAATAAAAATGCATATTTTGATTTCAAGCGCACAGAATAGGCTTATAAGAAAATTTTGGGACAAAAAACTTGTATTATAATCATCACTATAATAATAACTAGTGCATGCACCTAATTTATTTGATTATCTTATGTAGCTTTTTAATTATTTATACTTAACCAAAATAAATGCATCTATTTGCATCTCACTCTACAAAATCCCAGCCTGAAGGGTAGCCAATAACGTAGTCGACACATTTTGAAGTAAAGTAACTTTGCCTCTGAAAAACCTATAGATAAGTTTTTGGTGTTCGATAGTAAAACTTAATTTTTTTTGTAAACAAATACTGGTATATGTATGGTTATATATATATATATATATATATATATATATATATATATATATATATATATATATATATATATATATATATATATATATATATATATATATATATATATATATATATATATATATATATATATATATATATATATATATATATATATATATATATATATATATATATATATATATATATATATATATATATATATATATATATATATATATATATATATATATATATATATATATATATATATATATATATATATATATATATATATATATATAGGGTCCGCCAATAAGCGCGCTCGATCTTTAAAATGAAATAAAGCAAGTTGTGTGAGAGGTATAAATGAAATTTATACCTCGGTTATTTTTTGTTTGAAAGAGTATTCGAAGGCATTATGTATGGAAAATAATATCGGTCAAATGTCCACCTCGGCTTCGCTGGGTGGCGCGCATACGAGAAGTCCAATTTTCAATGACTCTGGCGCACAAATCGGGCTGTATTTCATCGATGGCGTGGCGTATGTTGACTTTGAGGGCATCAGTGTTTTGTGGTTGGTTTGCGTAGACCTGTGATTTAAGAAAACCCCACAAGAAATAGTCTAGTGGGGTTAAATCGCACGATCTCGGTGGCCAGTTGATGTCGCCTCCGCGCGAGATAACCATTCCTCCGAAGCGCTCGTGCAGAAGATCCATTGTGGCGCGCGCTGTGTGGCTCGTAGCGCCGTCCTGCTGAAACCACATATCCTCGACATCCATATTGTCGATTTCATGCCAGAAAAAGTTCGTTATCATGGATCTGTATCGTTCGCCGTTTACCGTGATGGACACACCATCGTCGTTCTCGAAGAAATACGGCCCGATGATGCCTCCGGCCCAAAATCCACACCAAACAGTTACCTTTGCTGGGTGCATTGCGACCTGGTGGACCTCCTGTGGATTGTTCTCGGCCCAATAACGGCAATTCTGCTTGTTGACATTCCCATTTAACCAAAAATGTGCCTCATCGCTGAAGATGATTTTGCGACCAAAATCGGGGTCGACTTCCAACTGCTCTAAAGCCCAATCAGCGAAGATACGGCGCTGTCTATGGTCGTTTATTTTGAGCTCTTGTGTCAGCTGGATCTTGTACGGATGCATGCCCAAATCCAGATGCAAGATTCGGCGAAGTGATGTTTCCGAAAGGCGGAGTTCCTGTGCGCGACGTGAAATTGACTGTCGCGGATTTTCACGCACACTATCGCGTACAGCGGCGACATTCTGGGCAGATCGGACGTTTCGACGACGCGTCGGTGTTGGCTGATTGTTCACCGAACCGGTTGCCTCGAATTTGTTAATCAAACGACGGATAGTCGACTCAGCAGGACGATCAATTGCACCGTAAAATTGGCGGAGCGCGCGGAACGTTGCTCGAACCGATGAATGATTTTCGTAATAAGTTTTAACGATTTGCACATGTTGCTCGCGGCTGAATTGGTTCATGGTGATTTGTGAAGATACACTGAATAATAACAACTACGTTTGCCAACTCTATATATATATATATATATATATATATATATATATACTTTAAATTCAAGTATGAATGATCAATGAAATAAATCGTATACTGCTCTGAAGATCCTCAAGAAAGGTGAAAGAACTTGTACAACTTCTAAGTGGTTCGTTTTCATGTGCATAGTGATTCATTTCCGTATGTGTGTCCAGATATAGTACTGGTAAGTGTGTTTTCTTTCTTATTCGTCTATTTGCTTATTTCTATGTAATGAAATGCTACAAACCCAAGATTACTTTTCACAAAATATATATATATATATATATATATATATATATATATATATATATATATATATATATATATATATATATATATATATATATATATATATATATATATATATATATATATATATATATATATATATATATATATTTTGTGAAAAGTAATCTTGGGTTTGTAGCATTTCATTACATAGAAATAAGCAAATAGACGAATAAGAAAGAAAACACACTTACCAGTACTATATCTGGACACACATACGGAAATGAATCACTATGCACATGAAAACGAACCACTTAGAAGTTGTACAAGTTCTTTCACCTTTCTTGAGGATCTTCAGAGCAGTATACGATTTATTTCATTGATCATTCATACTTGAATTTAAAGTATGAATGATCAATGAAATAAATCGTATACTGCTCTGAAGATCCTCAAGAAAGGTGAAAGAACTTGTACAACTTCTAAGTGGTTCGTTTTCATGTGCATAGTGATTCATTTCCGTATGTGTGTCCAGATATAGTACTGGTAAGTGTGTTTTCTTTCTTATTCGTCTATTTGCTTATTTCTATGTAATGAAATGCTACAAACCCAAGATTACTTTTCACAAAATAAATATGAATAGCAAAGAATTTCAAAGCTAACATATATATATATATATATATATATATATATATATATATATATATATATATATATATATATATATATATATATATATATATATATATATATATATATATATATATATATATATATATATATATATATATATATATATATATATATATATATATATATATATATATATATATATATATATATATATATATATATATATATATATATATATATATATATATATATATATATATATATATATATATATATATATATATATATATATATATATATATATATATATATATATATATATATATATATATATATATATATATATATATATATATATATATATATATATATATATATATATATATATATATATATATATATATATATATATATATATATATATATATATATATATATATATATATATATATATATATATATATATATATATATATATATATATATATATATATATATATATATATATATATATATATATATATATATATATATATATATATATATATATATATATATATATATATATATATATATATATATATATATATATATATATATATATATATATATATATATATATATATATATATATATATATATATATATATATATATATATATATATATATATATATATATATATATATATATATATATATATATATATATATATATATATATATATATATATATATATATATATATATATATATATATATATATATATATATATATATATATATATATATATATATATATATATATATATATATATATATATATATATATATATATATATATATATATATATATATATATATATATATATATATATATATATATATATATATATATATATATATATATATATATATATATATATATATATATATATATATATATATATATATATATATAGTTATATATAATTCAAGTAAAAAGATAATAATATGAAGGTACATTCGGTAGACTACTATTTTTTGTAACGTAACAGAGATTTATAATTATTATTAAAATTGTAAAATATACAGTAAGGTACTGCCGGTTTCGAAAAATGAATCATGGCGCATTTATTGTTGAAAATTTCTTTATAAATAAAGAGTGTATTGTCGTTATTCAACGTTAGTTTCGCACAAGATTTAATTCGAGCGGGTTGTGGGCCTCACCTCTTGCAGCTACCACGAGCCGTCCCCAACTATAAAAATTGTTACATAATTACTAATTACTCGACACTAGGATACACTTTGACAAAATGTAGTAAGATAAATAATGTTTAAAGATCTGCCTCTATTATAGACAGCACACTGACTGCGTTATCTAAACAATCTACTTTACACAATACACGATGCTATGCCCATTTCAGCCTTTACCTCTTTACACCCTTTTTCACCCTGCTTAATATAAACATATTCTGAAAACATAAAAAGAATTTCAATTTTATGATTCTACTAATGACATCTTAATGACTACTTGAATAATGACTAATGAATGCATCGCTTCGCCTTATGTACCTTCTCATAAATTTAACGTCAATGAAATAAGTATAGCTTATGTTAAGATTATTAACTCTATAATGGTAATGTTAGTTACTATAGTTTCTAACGTCCAGAAAGGTCATTTTATTTGAAATGGCGGCTTTTATTAATACTTCAAGATCGTTTAATAAGCCATAAAGCTAATAAGAGACAAAATGACAAAATTATTCATTTATAAATCTATTGTTATAATAATGAAATGTTATCTAATTGCAAGGTCTTTGCATTAGTTACAGGCAAGTTGTATTATAATTGGATGCACGTCATAATTAAAGTAACATGAAAATATATTACCTGATTATAGACCTGATTGTAGCTGAAAAATATATCATTTCCTGACTATTTTATTTAATTAAATAGAATCTTAGATGTAGTTTCTATATTGACTAAAAATTAATGTCCAATTCCTGGACTATCGGTATTTTAAAACGCATATCATATCAACGGTTTTCAACACGATTTTATTAGCTTCACCTGTAGGATTGTATGTATGTATCTGGTAACGGAATCCTTGAATGAGATTTTACCCACTTCAAAACGTCAGATTGAATCGACACTTTGCACACTTATCAAGGACCGGTGGCAGTACGATAATTTGACAACGTTGTCCTAATGTCGTCACCATGTCATCAAAAACCAGAATATTAAAATACTCACATTGGCGCATTCGCCACAATGTAGTATTTATTGAAAGTTATACATTTATTAAATCTCGAAGCACAAAATTAATCTTTTTCATATCAGAAAGTAAAACTAATCAACATATTTTTTAGTGAAAAAAAATATAGTTTAAAAAAACACGCTTTACAAAGTAAAAAATAAATTGTTTAAAACAAAAAAACACGTCATTAGGGTTGACTGAACGAAAAAGTAAAACACTTGTTCTTAGACAACAACATTCAAGTTTTGCCTTCGCCATGCAGAAGTTCCGATCTGAATCCAACTGAAAAGGTTTGAGGACGATTGTTCCAAGAAATTCAAGTCAGAAAATGTGGATGCAGATTACTGTCGAACGTTGGATTATTCTATGCCATTGCCAAGACGGTTGCAAGCAATAATAGGTGCTTCATATTTTAAAATTAAAATGACCTTGTTTACCTTGTTATGACGACTTTAATCGAATACCTGTTTTTTGTAATACCAAATTTTAATCTAAACGTCAAAACAAATTCATGAGTCTGTACCAAACGCCACAATTAGGTAACGATGCAAATGCAAATGCAAATATAACAAAAAATTTATGTACCTACCTAGAATAAGTAAGAGTCGTTTATAATTCAACCACTCTCGAATGTAATAGGTAGTGTAGATAGCTATAGGCTATAGGTGGGTATTATCATATTATTTATTATTTTGATTCCGTCATTCAACCCTCAATGCTGGGATAAATTATTCCTAAATTAAAATTATTAATTAAGAAATTAATTCGTTTCCTAGTCATTGTCACGTTAAAAAAATATATACTTACTTCCCGGTGCCATGCTATATTGTAAGGAGCATGCGTGACCTCCTATGATTAGGTGATAACAATTTATTTATTATACTTACAGACCGACCACTTAGATGAATATGTGGCCGTACAGGTTTATAGGTATTTTATTACAGAAACCTAAATGAATTTTCTTTATATCTACAATTTTTGTGAAAAATATTATGCCATTGTAGCTATCCATAGCGCTGTAACCATAAAATTTTTAAGTATTAATTTTTGGTTGGTTTTAATATTGATAAAGCTGTTTATATATGAGCGATTGAAACCCGACTGCCAAGAGCAGAGTGGCGCAGTGGAAGCGTGCTGGGCCCATAACCCAGAGGTCCGTGGATCGAAACCACGCTCTGCTAACACTTTTTTCACTTTTTTTTTTACTTACCTGCATAATATAATAAATATCGTTAACACATGGAACTAAAATATTTTATTTAATATTTAACGTTCAATTGAATGAATAGAGGACAAACTTAAACTTGTTCGTAGCCAGGTACCTAGGTATGTACCTTAGGTAAACCGTGTGGTTTTCCAAAACCGCACCAGGCCCTAACTTTTTTCCTATTGCATCTTTGGTTTTGAAATTTTTACGAGATATTTAAAACTACTTTTTGCATCTTTTCACCTATCGGAGACCTGATTGCACTTCCGGAAGTCACCGGAAGTGACGTGAACTTTTGATTTTTAAATGGGATACCCTGTATATTTTTTGATATGCCGATAGAGATTTTTTAGGCGAATACAACCATGTCTTTAAAAGGTTTCTACCACGATTTTATAGCAGGTTGAAATAAAATCGAACAATAAAATTAAAATGATTTGCTCAAGGTGGCCGTGATCAAATGAAATGTCTGTCGTATCAAGTTGATTTATGTCAAAAACATACCTATTATCAATTTAGTTTTTGGTACTGAAAGAAAAAAAGTAGAAGCAAACACAATACTTTATAAAAGAAGAAATTTAAGAATAATTTATTACTAAAATATAATAAAATAATAAAATATTAATAAAATACAACTAAAATATTGTTTGATATTCTTTACAAATAAGGTTTAATTCATTTTAATTAATTAATTAAGGTTAAACAATTTATTTATAAACTAAAATATTGTTTGTATTCTTTACAAATGAGGTTCAAATTGTGTACCCTGATACCCGAGTTCAATACAGGCTGCACATCTTTTGATCTCGGTTTGAGTTCTCTGAGAATAGTATCCAGTGGAATATTAGCTATCTCGTATAATTTGGTTTTCTAAATCTTCCAAGTTTTCTGGAGGTGTAACGAAAACTTTATCTTTCAGATACGGCCACAAAAAATAATCGCACAGATTTAGATCTGGCGATCTTGCAGGATATCTAATTGGTCCGTTAGTACCCATCCATATTGAAGAATGGATGGGTACTAACGGACCAATTAGATATCCTGCAAGATATCGGTCGTTTAAGAAAATGGTATTGATTCGCGCATTGTATGGTGGCGCGCCGTCTTGGGGTGAAATATAACATTTGCGTACTCATTAACCTCCAAAAAAAAAATTCAAGATCTTCTCGCAACAGTCGATTGTATGACAGGGCGTTCAAGTTTTCGCCGAAAAGACTGGTCCCCTAGGATTCGTTGCCTTAAAATTCCACACCAGACGTTTGTTTTAAATCTTACTTGAAAATTTGATTCTCTTATAATGTGCGGATTATTATTCGACCAATGATAATGCAGATTCCGATTACAAGGCCATTGTTTCCAAATGTGCTTTCATCAGAGTACAGTACTCTGTTCTTGAGGTCTGGATTTTGTGCGTTCCTTTCTAAAAAGTAATGGCAACAGTTTAATCAACGCTCTGGATCGTTTCCATGCAAGCCCTACACCAAGTTGGTTTTATACGCTTTTAGATGATGTTTTTCATATTTTTGAAAACTGTAGTAGCTGATAAATTCAAGTTTTATGGTCTTGACTGATTGGGGTCTTCCATTGCGCTCAACAGGACACTTAATTCAGCTTCCTGATTAAATTGACGTTCCGGTTGTTTATGTCGTATGATTGAACCAGTTTTTCGAAATCTCTTTTCGAGCCTGCATAATTTCCATCTTGATGGGGTTGCCCTGCCGGCATATTTTTGGGGGTACCTACCTTCGACGAGCCTCTGCGTTATTTTTATCGCAAGCGTAATAAAATCAACCATCTCCGTCAAATGCACATTTTCCATTGCGAACAATATTTAATTATTTTTCGTAATCGTAATTATGAATATCAACTTTACGCGAATTTAACTGATAACGCTTTTTGACATGAACAATGAACAAGCCTCAAACCTTAAATATTTCATTTGATCACGGCCACCTTGAGCAAACATTTTAATTTTATTGTTCGAGTTGTTTTATTGTTATATTTTATTTCAAACTGCTATAAAATCGTTAGTTTTCGTCGTAGAAAGCTTTTAAAGACATGATTGTATTCGTATAAGCAGTCTGTATCCGAATATCACAATATACATTCCCATTTGAAAATGGGGTGTCCCATTTAAAAATCAAAAGTTGTCGTTACCTCCGGTTACTTCTGGAAGTGCAATCTCGTCTCCGAAAGGTGAAAAGATGCAAAAAGTAGTTTTAAATATCTCATAAATATTTCAAAACTGAAGACGCAATAGGAAAAAAGTTACGGCGTGGTGCGGTTTTGGAAAACCACAAGATATGTACCTCTTTTCGCAGCTTGTAACAAAAACAGTTTGATTTTAAGCAGTTTCCATTAATTGTTCTTTGTTAGGTAGGTATAAGAAAATATAATTTTAAATACCTACATTGGTATCTACAATTTTTAGGTTAGGTAAAAAACTAGTTTATTTAGAGATTGGTGTGTTTTACAATCTATTTTTTTAGGTCTAGATAATATATTTATAACGTTTTAGTTCATAATATAAAAATTTCCGTATACAGATAACAAATTTTCTAATGTAAATTGTAAATGTATAACTTTAAAAAAACCTCGTACAAATACAGTAAAAATTGACATAATACATAGTTTTATTTATATTTGTCTTTGTATAATAAATAGTGATTCATAGGAAGATTTTCAGTTTTCATTAATAAATTAGATTCTTGCTCTTTTATTATCTTTTGATATTTTTCAATCTCCTTCTCGTGCTCTTCTTTCATAGTTTCAATCAAATCCGTCTGTTCTTGAAATTTCTGTTCCACCGTAGTAAACTCTTGCCAAGCGCTCTTTTGTACATCCTACAACAAAATAAAAACCAATCCTTTTTTTTCCAATCATAGCAATAAAGTGATATGTACAACACATTTTCCGTTCAGTCACACAACTACTAACGTCAAATAGAGTTAAATATTTTTGCACACAGTACACAGTTTAAAAGCAATAATTGTAATATTCTGTTCATAATATATTTTACTAAATATATAAGTTGGAAAATACACACTAATTCGACCTGCCAGTATAATTATTTTCTAATAAATATCATTTTATTTTTTTTGTAGTCGACAGAACCATATATTTTTTTGGTTGCAAGTTTATGTATTACGGAGATGGAAGAAAAATATTCCAGTTTTGTACGACTTCCGGTTTCCTCGGAAGTGGCCCCAACTTTTGATTACCCTATATTTTTGGAGTCTAGAATATTTTTGGAGTCATTATGCGTATAACTATATCATATTTCTTGTACAGCATTCCGAATTTATAGTCAATTTTAAATTTTATGTAGTGTGCCGCGACGGATCTATAATTATTGTTGTAATCAAGAAGACTAGAACAAGGAGACCGAGCTCGCGTAAAATAGGTACCCAGAGAACGGCACAAATGACGTCGAATTCGGCTAGGAGATTAGCGGCGCCATACCTAGCTTCGGGAGTCTCCGTCAGCCTTCGTGCTTTCCCATCTAATGTGGTTTTAGACGGGGAAGATGAGAAGGAAAAACGCCCTGAGGTATCACTTTTTATGACACGCAGGTAGAGACCCCGGATTTTGCATTCGATTCAAAAAACAATTTAGAAAAAAGTTTGGGGGATAACTAAGGGGGCTTGTCAAAAAATGCATTTTTCTATGCAAAAATGCATCAAAAACTGCATCAAATTTGCAGCCACATTTTACTTCAAAAATAAAAACTTTTTTAAAAGGGTGCAAAGTTGTTCCTTTTTATTCCTCGGGGGTTTTCGGGTTCTCTGATCACGAATCCGACGTCAAAAATCATCCTGGGTGTACCTGGGGGTCTGTACACCCTCTATCAACCTCGTCTACAGGAATTCCCCCTCAAAAATGGTAAAACTTCGTTCAAATATCTTATCCGGGGATTTTTGGGTTCGCTGATCACGCATCCGACATCAAAAACATCCTGGGTGTACCTAGGGGTCGGTACACTCCCTATCAACCTCGTCTCCAAGAATTTCCCGTCAAGTAACGGCAAAAATTTGTTCAAATATCTTACCCGGGTGTTTTTGAGTTCGCTGATCACGAATCCGACGTCAAAAAACATACCGATGTACCTGGGGATCGGTACACCCACTATGAACCTCATCTCCGGGAATTCTCAACGCATAATGGCTGAAATATATTGAAATGACCTACCCAGGGGTTTTCGGGGTTGTTGATGACGAATCCAACGTACAAAAACATCGCTGATGATGATATTGATTCGAATGAAGACGATTATGATATCGATGAGAATGAAGTCGCGAATGATGATATAGTGGATGATGTTAACGATTGGTAGAATGCTTGTTGAACAATTCATGAAAAAGAAGCTTTTCTTTTGCTTTAAAAACATAGTCGCTCGCTCAAACATTTTTAATCATACGAAAATTTAGTTGCAATCAAGTACTTTAAAAAAAATTATGGATTTAAAAACATGGTGGCTCGCTGAAAAATTTAACTAGTTTCAAGTAACTAGAAAATTTTTTATAGATTTAATTTCTTTTAAATTGTTAAAGAAAAGGTCACAGCGTTGTTATTTATTTATAGATTTCCCTTATCAATGTATCACAAAAACAATTTTTATTTTAATTTAGCCTGTATTATAGACATGACATGTAGTTAACAGACTTGAAATATTGTTTGTAATCTTAAAAGTTAAAATAAAAAATTAGGTCCTACTGTAAATATATGAAGATTTTAAAAAATTACAAAAATGTACAGATCCAAAATTGATGTATTGAACATAAGATTATATGAAAATTTTGAAGATTATTTATGGGTGTAACCAGGAAGATTTTTGATTCGTGATCAGCGAACCCAAAAACTCCCGAGTAGGTTATTTGAACTAATTTATGTCATCGCTTGACCAGGAATTCCTGTAGACGAGGTTGATAGAGGGTGTACCGACCCCCAGGAACACCCAGGATGTTTTTTGACGTCAGATTCGTGATTAGCGTACCCGAAAACCCCCGAGTAATAAAAATGAACAACTTTGCACCCTTTTAAAAAAGTTTTTTTATGAAGTAAAATGTGGCTGCAGATTTGATGCAGTTTTTGATGCATTTTTGCATACAAAAATGTATATTTTGACAAGCCGCCTTAGTTATCCCCCGAACTATTTTTTAAATTGTTTTTAGAATCGAATGCAAAAAACCCGAGGTCTCTACCTGCGTGTCAAAAAAAGTGATAGCTTTTTTCACTCATTTTCCCCGTCTATTTCTCAGGTAAGAGTCCGCCGCTATTGAGTTTATCCTTTGACGTATTTTGTGAAACACGCGAGCTCGGTCTCCTTGTTCTAGTCTTCTTGCTTGGATCTTCTTGCTTATTTATAAAGAAGTGCACGTATTGGACTTTTTGTTTCTGATTTATGTAACAGATAGGTCCGAAGTTGCTAAACTTTTTTTTTACATAACTGATTATTCAGACCTATTTTGTCATCAAACTAATATCAAACTAATAGTAGGTAAAAATAATATTATTTAATTACTGAAAATAACAATACGTGTGAAACATCTAAAAATTCTATCAACTATTCACAACTTAGCCATGAAACAAGTTCTCAAAGTGTTCACCTTGCACATCTACATACTTTATGACTCGGAAAAAGTTTTCTTTGACAACACTACGTAGATAATTATTCAGGAGTAACCTGGCAAATGCGTCTCGTATCCGATTCTGCAATATTTCAAGTATTGCTTGTGTTGCTGCAATATTTCAAGTGGTGGTGATATGTACACTAGAATTTTTATGTGGCCCCCATAAAACAAATTGAGTGTAGTAAGGTCCGGTGAACGAGAAGGTTATCGATTCCGTCGATTAGCAATTAACTGTCCAAAATTTCCCTGCAAATAATTTGTTACCATAATATATGTGCATTGTTGGCTGGAACACCGTCCTACTGAAAATGGACCTCTTTTCAGCCAGCGATTTGTCTTAAAAATCCCTCAATTGGATTATCTAAAAATTCTAATTATCTCTCACCCGGTTAACGTCCTCGAAAAAAAGGTCCGTCAATCAGAGAGGCAACTATACCAGCTCAAACATTTGTTTTTATGCAACAAATGTTGGTGTAATTGTTTTTGTCTTGTTTCAATATGAGCCTAGCTGATTCGTGGCTAATATCCAGTTCTTGGTCGATTTCCCTTGTGGATGCTGTGGAATTCAGATTCACGAAGCTAAAAAGTTAACATCCACCGCCTCACTGACAATAAACTTATCTTGTTGCACATGAGGCGCTTTACGCATCTTTCTAATTAAGATAATTATGTCTTGCCTCGATGGATGGTAACGTCGATTAGGATATTCTTCTTTATACTCGTAGGTAGACATGTTCGGCTTATGCAGCGTTTTTGCCACATTGTCTGTTAATTATTAAATTATCGACTTGCTCACTTCTTGAAAATATAACTATAACCTATAACCGATTAGATATTTTAAAGTTACATTAAATTTTAGAAATGAAACTCAAAATGTATGTTGATAATAATTGTCAAACTGACAAGAAATACTACTTATTATTGTTTGTTACATTTTAGTCTGCCATGGCATACTCTATACATTTTCAAATATTGCCACATCCAAATAAGTAATTGCAAATAAATAAAATTGCATCATCGTTAGATTCGTATTAAAAAAATAAATTTAGCTAGTACTTATGTTATGATGTCAATATCGTAACCTGTAGCGTTAACTTCATTGAACTAAATAAAGGAATTGTAAGCAAGATTTCATCGAAATAAAGGTAAGAATTCCGTTGTCGTGTCATGGACGTGCAGAAGTATGTAAATGACGTTTTTACTGCTGCCAAACCTACCTTGTTAAATATTCACAGCATTTGTCGAACTATTTATTATAACATGTATATGTACAATCCAACAATGACAAAAGGTTATAGGTATTTTTAGCACTTTCGATGTTTGTTATGTATGTAAATATGCGTCCTGAAAACTACTAAACAAACTTGAAGACATCATGTAGCGTCGTGTACTTTGTTATATATTTTTTATATTACTAAGACACAGTACTATGTAAATAGCCACTAAAAAGCTACTATTTAATAATGGTTAAAAATAGCTGACAAATACAAATACCCGATGAATATCAATATTTAAATGTTTTATAGTCTAAGTAAACGTTGTTAGGTGCAAACCTTGTTATAAAGTTATCTGCAAAATTTCCTATAATATATTTATGAACTAACCTTTTTTTTGTAAAATGAATAGTTTTAGCGTACGAGCGATGCAAAGTCTACTCCAACATGCGCTTTGGCCAAAAAACTCATTTCCGCATCACCATTCACCAACCATGAGGTAGTAACTAGCGTGTTTTTTATGAAAATGAATAGTTTCAGCCTGTGGATGCAGGAAGATCCAGCCTTCCTGCATCCACAGGATAAAGCTATTCATTTTCATTAAAAAAATCAGAATTAGCCATTAGTTTTCGATTTTAATGTACTATATGACTGGTGTAGTATTAATACAAGCCCTTGTGTTCCATAAAATTTGCGTTCCATAGCGGGGGGCGCTAAATGCGGCCCCACTATATGTCGCCTCAAAATACCTACTCATAGTTACTAAGTACTGCGACGGACCATCACTTCGACAGTCGATTCTATACAATCCAATTTAATTCGATACAGAGAGGAAAACAATTGGACGGTAACCCGAACAGACGGAACCTCCTGATATATTGTTCTTCCTGTCACATTCCGTGGTGAGGTGGTTCTTGCTGCACTTCAGGCAGCTCGGCTCCCCGTGGCAGTTGGAGGTGGCCCCCGTCTCTGGCAGCGGTGGCACTGGATAATGATTTTGTTATTTATATGGCGCTCCCATCGGACGGCATTGTACTCGATGATCTTCACTGTTTTTTGTAGATGCTTCAGTGTTACAGTATTGTCGGTTACTACCATATAACTATTGCATTTTGTAGCGCTCATCTTGTATATTGCTGTTATCTTCAACTGGTAGCCTTGTTCCAATTCGGTTTTAATATCTTCAGTACTTATACCGTCTTGATGGAGTAGGACGAATGCGTAGGTCTTACTTCTTTTGGGGGTGAATGTACGATATGCTTGCTTAAAAGTTTCTATGGATGTGTGCCAGTCTTCTAACGTTTCAGTATATAAAATGGTCGTATTGATTGCCCGTTTCCAGTGGAATTTGCATTTCAGGTTGATTTTGAAGTATTCGGTCTTCCGCTTGTGGTTGTCGAATGACCCATGAACAATGATTGGGGGCGGTTTGACTTCTTTTGGCTCGATTTCTCCTTCCTCGGGCTCCGTATCTTTGCTAGCTTGGCCGGTGAGGGTCTCGGGTATTTGGTTATTGTTGGTTTTGCTTGCCGTATTCAGGTTTTGGAACATTTGCGTTTTTATTTCCCCAGCGGATTTTGTAGCTGTGATGTTTGTGTTCTTGGTTGTTGAAGGGTGTGTGAAGGATGCACCTTGCTCAGTAATACTTCTCTTATCTGCAAGCTTGCACACATCTTCAATTTTGGTGCTGTTTTCAGGGCTTGTGTCTATTTTTGTAGGTCCCGTGTCAGGAACGGACATGTACGTAAAAAATTTTTGAATTTGCTTTTTTTTACGGATTTTCTGGGGTTTTTGGCGCTTTGGGTTTTTGATGCCGCACTGGCGAAGGAGGTTGTATACACTCTTTTTACCACAATAAGGGTCTTTGAAATGCTTTAAAAGCGCGCGTTTCCCGACTTGATCCCGCAGGAGCGTTACATAGCCGAGCGTGACGCATGACGGCCCAGCCTCATTCAACACTCACAAAAATAAAAGTGCAGAGCGCGCTTAAAGAAGTTTTCTCTCGAGCCGACTTTACCCGAAGGAACGTTACATAGCCGACCGTGACGCGTGACGCGTGACGGCCCAGTCTCGTTCAACACCCACAAAAATAAGTGCAAAGCGCCTAGAGAAGTTTTCACTTCCAAAAGTGCTCCGTTATATGCACGAATTATAGTGGTACCTGTGATAATTCGAAAGTTCCATCATAAGATAGCGATGAAGAAGAAGAAGCGGAGACTGTACAAACAAACGTACGATGAAATCGAGGACGAAGAGGATTGTAATGCAGCTGATAATCCCATCGCGGATGGAAGAAATTTCTATCTGTGACGTTTCGATCGGTAGGTACTGAAGAAGACGACCTCGCAACACCTGGTTCGCTGTTCGCTGTGTCGGAGAATGTGCTAAATTTTGGAATAATGCATTGCATGTGGATTAGGCCTGCCTACTCGTTGAGAGAAATTATAAAGAGGCGTAACGCTTATGGAAAAATGCGTGCCCAATTTACAAGTGTAACGCCCTGTAACTTGGAAATTAAGGCCTTAATAAAAAATCTTTATAGGGCAAAATATTCTTAGGTTCATAGAAGGAATACAGTCCTTTATGTTTGACTCTCCGTTATGTTACACCCTGTGTTTTACACTAGGGGGTATCTGGATCCAAGACTTGTCACTCTGTCGAAACTGTTGTTGTAACGACGGTTCAGTTTGTCCGTTTTGTGACTAAATGGGCTCGGCAGGTAGAGAAAACATTCGCATACAATAGGCTATCGATAGAATGACAAATTTCGAAACCAAAGAGGTGCTGTTACCTAATATATCTCGGATCCAAAATTGTGCACGCACATCCCCATATGCGCCTGTTTATGGCGCAACGCTTTATGGCTTTATATTTCTCACTCAACGGCCTACTGGAGATACCATGATAAAAAAACGGGCCACTTACTCTACCTCATGGTGGTGTGCGTATTAGTTTTTGGGCCAAAACGCATGTTGAAGTAGACTTTGCTGCGCTCGTACGCTAAAACTATTCATTTTACAAAAAAGGGTTTACATAAAGTTTATTACATAAATTATAGGAAATTTTTATTACATAATTTTTATCGTAACATGATTTGGATAATATCTCCTACATTGTCAAAAAACTATTCTTATGCGCAATTTTTTTGGTATGGCGGCGCGAGCGGCAAAGATACGAGGCGGCAAGTAGATATTATTCGGAAAGCACATCGAAATCTATAAAATCACCAATTTTCAAATGTCCCGGAAAACATTCCAGGTAAAACCATCAAATGACTGTAGGTACTAGGTATATATAATATACTGAAACGAATTATTTAGAAGTCACGCTATACCTACTCTATTTAGAAATTTCAGAGAGTGATAAAACCCTATAATCAGAAGCAGTCATGGGCGTGCTACTAAGTTCTTAAAATTCATAGAAGTTATACACTATAAGTATAGATATTTTACAGTATTTATAATATGTTTTTTGCGCTGGTCAATCCCCCTGCCAGGCTCGTTACTCAACGACCACTCCCCACGTCAATGGGGTAAGTGGTCGTTGAGGTCGCAACTCATATGTTCTGAGTAGACGCAACGAGTCAAGTACATGAGGGCCTTCTGAATCATCCTGGTTCTGACACATGCCGACTGCCGGGATGATTCTCAATGATGAGAGCAGTGATTCTCGCATATTTCCGACAGAGCCAATAATAAGAACCACTATTTTAACGAAATAACCCCGGTACAGCCTGCGGAGTTCCGAGAGTAAATCTCGATATTTTGTACGTTTCTCCCCCTCTCTCAGTTTTTTTCGGCGGCAGCCGAGAGCTCTATAACGAACATCGCCTTTATTTGGTAATAAAAATCTTCAGAGGAAGATAGACGAGGACATATCACAAGGGTTTAATTAGAGCAAGTATCAATTCCCTTGTAGCAAGGGCGGGGCGGCTCAAAATGTAAAAAATTATGAAAATTTCAAGATCACGCGCTTTCCTGGTACCTACTTCATAAATTCAAGGAAAAATCATTATGAAAAAAAAATACACTTAAATATGACAAAAATTTTCAGGGCTCTAGGCTCTAACGTCCCCCCCCCCTCCCCGGACGACTCGCATGCCATGTAATACAGGTAGTAAACTTGATAACTCAGTTAAATTAGAAAACTTACTTATGACTACCTGCAATTTATAGAAATTAATTATAAGCACGAACACTACATTTATTGAGGATTTGCATATTTAATGAGGTTCTATTATCCTCTTTCATTTCCAAAATAGATAATTGTCTGATAACGATTTATTTTTTTCTGTTTTGCGCAAGTCATACTTTATAAGAGAAACTGAGAAGACCCTGCATTTCATCTCATTAAATCAACTTTATTAATAAAGCAATTGAGATAATACATACGAAATGACGATGTAGGTACGTAAAATTTCCCTCTTCGCTCTGCAGATACTAGTTTAATGAAATATCCACCACCTCGTATATTAGTCATGGCGTCTGTCAATTTCTATTAATAAATGGTAATCGCTTCTTCAGACCATTTGCACTCAATCAACTCTAACCGCTCTTTGTACTTTGAACTGTGCATAATACAAAGCGCGAGATAAGATAATGGCAGTACCTTTAATTGATTCTTTAACGAGTCCATTTTTGTCGCCATGTCGGAGCCAATCCTCTTGACGGCTTTATTCTCCAGATGCCGCTGATTCAGCGCCTTCAAGAGAGTTTCCTGCTCCGCTACCATATCCTTGGCGAATCCCATCACCTTGTGGAGTTGCTTGCGCAAAGCGCTACGGGACATTTGAAGCTCGTTCAGCGTGTGCTCCATTTCGAGGCACTTAGCTTCTCCTTTTCTAGAATATAAATAGATGTAGATTATGTATGTGGAGCCACTGAGTTCGGCTTATGTCATGGGAGGTCTAGACAGACTTCCCAGAGGCCAGAGGGCCAGAGGCCAATTTCCATTTTTAATTATATATACTGAAAGATCCGAGCGAACATGGCATAAGAAAAAGTATACTGACGGATATAAAGTGGCACACTCGAAATTTTACTGAATTTTACGGTTGTTGAATAAATTTACAGGGAGTTTTAAAGTTCCTGAATAAAACAGAGACTTTTATTTTTCCCTGCATCAAATATAAATGTTTAATTTAATCAATACACGTGTTAGGGCGTGTATGAGAAGTTTAAAGAATAATTCAGTCATAATAATAATAATAACCAGTCAAGTAGTTTAGAAATTGTGGCACATTATACTTGACTAACATTTCGAGTGTGTCACCTCTTGTCTGTCAGTATATATCGGGAAACTTTAATTTTAAAAAAGAAATAAAGAAATTACTCAACGTTATTCAAGAATAATATAATAATAATAGTCCTTACTTACTTTATGTATTTTTCTAGCTGTACAAGTTTTGTCTCCAATGCGTCTTTCTCGTTATGTATTTTGGCCATCTCATGATTTAACTCGTTAATTGTTTTAGCATGAGAGTCGACATTTTCCTTCAACTTCTGTTTCTCATTTTCGTATTGACCTTTCAGTTCCTCGTACCATCTAGAATAATACGTTACTTCAAAATATAAAGACAACAACTTCCGTAATATTGTTACTGTTGGATGAACTTGATTTAACAATTCAGGATATAAGTGACAATTTAATTTAGTTTGCAATATTTTATTTATTATTACGTAAATTCCGCACTGAACAATATATATATATATATATATATATATATATATATATATATATATATATATATATATATATATATATATATATATATATATATATATATGTATAGTTTGAAGAGAAGTAGGGAATGAAAGTCTGGATTTATTTCTCACAAAATCCTTTAATTACTAGATTACCGGTTTCAAGATGCCTTGCATCTCATCTTCAGATCCATAAAATAATTTAGCTAATTAGTACACATAAAATATATTCGAACATAAGGACATATACATTTGATTTTACAATTACTAACTCAATTTACGTTACAAATATTTTTTAAATTATATCTATGTTTATAAGGTAACACATTTATATTTACTATTATGAACTATACAGTGTTATTATGAACTATACAGAGTAGAACCATTATTGAACCCAATTTAAACAATAATGGTTCAAATCAAATAACATTTAATTCATAACTAACCTCATATATTACCATGGGTATATATATTTTACTGGAATCACATGCTGACAACTCCTTAGTAATTAAATGTAAGTACCTAATTAGGTTAGATAAATGTATTAACCATAGCCACTTTAACTGTTAACAAATTATTTTCTTTTATAAATAATATTATGTCTCACTTATAACTCTGTATAGTTCATAATAGTAAATATAAATGTGTTACCTTATAAACATAGATATAATTTAAAAAATATTTGTAACGTAAATTGAGTTATACCCTGGTTCCGAAATAGTGTGGAGTGATTCATACATAATATCACACCATCACAATTGAACGGTTTGCCTATTTGCAATGGATCACAAAATTTCTTAGTGTGCAAATTTGTGTACACTCTATAGGAATGGTGGGCAGAACTCATTAGTAACCGGGTCTACCGCTCTCATTGGTGAGTTTTAGGCGGTTCTAAATTGAATTAAATTTTATTGGTCAAAGCTAAAGACGCTGGCTTTCCGTGGATATATTGACGCATGCGCTGTTTCATGCATGTATGTTTTGGCGCGACAGTGGCGCTTCATTGTGTCTTATGTACAGTTGATTCGCGTATTCGCGATATAAATTAATTATAATATTGTGTTATACGCGAGTATTTAGTGTTTTTATGCGATGGAAGCGACGAATGCGAGTGGTAGTGGTTCTAAAACCAATAATTCCAATCGTAAGCGACCGAATTTGACAGGAGTAGAACTGAATGAATTTACAGGTAACAACTACACAGAGAACTAATATTCCTACCTGTATTGAATTACACCTGCAAATCCGATAAGATAGCTTGACTGTTTTGATGGTTTTGGTCATTCATTAATTTCTCTACCTACGGTGTACTGATGAGAGCCAAACAGCTCGAAACTAGTCTACACCTGGTGGAGGTATTGGTGAATGACCATAGCTATCTTATCGGATTTGCAGGTGTAATTCAATACAGGTAGGAACATTAGTTCTCTGTGTAGTTGTTACCTGTAAATTCATTCAGTATGTTGTTTAGCCTACCTTTGGCTAGGGTCGCTGCTCTAGGTGCCTGCATTGCAGGACGCTGCTTGTCAAAGACTTTACTTAGTAATGTCTGATGAGTAGTAGCAACTGACCGCTAGAGGGGTCTGGTATCCCTCGCTTGCACAGGAGTAGAACTGGAAATGATGACAAATGTATACGAAGGAATATTGAAACGGTAATCTGGAATCACTAAAACTGAGGCAGTTGATATATGCGCCTCGTTGACAAACGTCTGTGTGAATAGTGTGTTTTGTGCAATTACAGATGAGGAACCCATTCCAAAAAAAAGTGATACGCCTATGGAATTTTGTTCCCTTCGCCCCTCATCTCCCTGAGTCGTTCATATGCTGGTGATGAATCACTCCACACTATTTCGGCTCCAGAGTATAGTAATTGTAAAATCAAATGTCCTTTTTTTTAGATATAAGTACAGACAAGTTTTTAGATATACAGTTGGATATATTTCAGGGTTTTTTGAGTAGAAGATCACGATTTCTGTTGACAAAACTGAAAAAACTGTCCGTAAACATCACCAGCAAAGTGAAATTCGTAATTATGTTAATTATGTAGACATAAAAATAGTGGTCAAATAACAAAAACTCCCGGAAAGCTGAAATTTCGTGGAGAGCTTACGTTTATCATGAGAAAGAAAGTTTTAAAAGTCCCCATTAATCCCATGTGCACTATTATCCACAAAAACATTTCTTTTGATTTATTTTCTAAGTGTCATCATTTCTGAGATACCGCGATTGTAAGAGTCACGTTATACATGATATGCACATATATGCCACGTATGTACATTCTATCTAGGATCTCTATCATATACATATCTACCTAGTAGATACATATCTATCTAGTAGGATATCTACTACATCACATTGTGTAGGAACGAGAAGAAACCTTTAGCGTTATTTTTGAAAAATATATTCAGTATGTACGTTATGGTACATACTGAAGCATTATGGTCATGGTCATACAGTGACCGTAGTATTTGATGGCTATAGTGACCCGCCAAAAAACATTAAAGCTGCAGACCAACATCGTCGAACTACAAAAACATCTTCGGGTTCCAACATTATCTTTGATGAATCCATGACAGTTCCAGCAAACCACCAACAATTTTTTTCTAACATTAATAATAAATCTCGTGTTATTTCCATGTTAAGTAACAAGTTGACAATTGCAAATATTGCAGTGAAACATGCTCAAAATGACGCAGCCGTGCTTATAATTGAAACAGCATTACAAAAATATAATGCAACAAACACAACAATTGCAGTTCGTGAAGATGTTGATTTATTAATACTGCAAAAACTCCTATTGATCAAATTATATACTTTCTGAAACTTGGAAAAGCTCAACGGCGAACAGAAAATTGTTTATCGAAAATGCCAAAAGCATATTTTATTTTTACATGCAATAACCGGCTGCGATATTACATCAGCAATGTACAGATGGGGCAAAACTTCAGTAGTAAAATTATTCGAAAAAAAAGATTTGATTGACTGCGCAAAAGTATTTGAAGAAACTGATTCTTCTTCGCAAACAATAATCACAGCATGAATTCGCTTTCTCCTTGTTGTTTATGGAGTTCCAAAAAAAATTTATTGTCTAGATAAATACCGATATTTAACCTTTGTCAAAAATACTCGACGCAAGAAGCAAGTACAATTATCATGTATCCCCCCAACATCGGCATGTGCTATTCAATACTTGTATCGAGTATCAAGTTCAGACATGACTACGCAATCAACTTAACCCAGAAGACTGGGGTTGGAAATTCATAGATAATACTTTGGAACCGATTCAAAGTTTACTGCCACCCGCTCCAGAAAAACTCCTTAATTCTATTTTTTGCAATTGCCAAAAAAGGTTACAGTGGCAAATGTGGCAGAAAAAAGTAGGATTACTGTCCTCCAGCATGTACCAATTGCCGAGGTCAGTCTTGCTCGAAGGTCCAATTATATACGACAGAGGAAGATTCATGTGATTTTGATGAAAAGACAGCTGATTCATCTTCATTTAAAGAATTGATGAAAATCCAGCAAGAGGAAGAGGAAGAAGAAGAAGACATCGAAGAAGACATGAGTGTTGAAATAGATGTTGAAGAGTATGAATCAGATTAAAATATCAAAAAAAAATCAAAACTACAATTAAAGTCAATATCCAATAGCAATATTCATTATGCATTTAAAATAGTATTTACTGTCCCCGAAAATTACATTACGTTTCCACGAACTGTTAAAAACCACGTTAAAAAAAACGCTACGAGTACACTACTTCACAGGTGGCGTAGGTTAAGATCTACAACTTTGGTCTGGGTACTTTTTCGATAAAATTTATTTCAAAAAAAATCAAAAAAAAATAAATTTTGACCTTTGACCCGGAATAACTTTTGTAGCGCGCATGGGATTAATGGGGACTTTTAAAACTTCATTTCTCGTGGTCAATCCAAGCTCTCCACGAAATTTCAGCTTTCCGGGAGTTTTTGTTATTTCAAATGTCTAAATTGACCGGACTATTGGCTGCAGACCAGTTTTTATACGTGTCGAAAAATTAAATACCTTAATTAGGCATTTACACACGGAAACTAAAGCAAACCACCAGTCTTTACAAATCTCAACACATGTATCGCCATCAAGGTTACGATAATAGGATAACCTGAAAATTGCTAAGTTATGCATTTATGTGTAAAACACTTCAAATGACCAGTTATATATATATATATATATATATATATATATATATATATATATATATATATATATATATATATATATATATATATGTCGACATGAATGCCGCCTCTACAGTTACCATCACAAATAAACTGATAATAGCTGATAATAATTATGCGGAAAACATTGCAATAGAAGTTATAGGTATAACTTCGACGCGGGTTTTGTCGACAATGTTACCATAAAATCTTTAAATGTGTAGCAAAATTACCAATAGCACATATTTTTCACAATATTTCAACGTGAATTATCGCCTCCAGGTACTATGATCAATGAAATAACGTTTTGTATAAAAATGACCATAGTAAAATGTTCACCCCTTACGAGATACAACCCTTCAAAGTTTCCGAAGAAATATGGAATAGCGGTTATACTTTGAAAACCAACAAAAGTATAACAGTCAAATTTTACACTAATGCATGTGCCACTTATCAACAACGTTAACAACAGTCGCATACTTAAATATTTTTTTAGCTACAATCGTGTGTTGTAATGAGAATGGTACCTAATTAATTTTATTTTTTTGATAAGTAAGTAAGTAAGTAAGCAAGTAAGAAAGATAAAAATTTCAAAATGAACCAGGCTCTCTGATGCGCATTTTTGAATACTCACTAATGCGGAACAAATAAGTTATAGCAAATAATTACTTTAGGGGATTCTTATTTCAAGCCCTACCAAAGAGCATAAATTTTCGAAACATCATTGCAAGTTGCACATGCATTTGTGAAAAATATGTATATCATTTTATTATTATACCTTTTTTGGTTTTTTAATTACAGCCGCTATTCCATATTTTTTGGAAACTTGTTCTTTTTAGCTGTAAATTCACAAGTACCATTTGTGCAACTCATTTTGAAGACTCTATATATATATATAAACTTCTGTTTAAAGTTGATGCACCATTATATATTTAGCGAAATTTCGTTACTACCTTTTAGTAACCTAAAGTCTGATGTCAATGATTTTTTTTGCATTGTAGATGTTTTTCTTGACAATGTCACTATACTTCTTGTTTTTGATAAAACATTAATTTTCGGTTTATACCTACCAGGCGTAATAAAAATAGTGATTTTTTTCCCGTAAATTTGTGGTGCGGGTAAATATCGTCTAACCGATTTTTTAGAGCATCCCAAAGAAGCTCAATAGGATACATGTCCGGGCTCCGCAATAGCCAGCCATCACATGAATATTGACCTTATTTAAGTATTCCAAAACCGGCTGTGCGACATGAGGGCGAGCATTGTCTTGCATAAAAAGTAACCGATCCCCTGTAAACGCCGCAAAAGTGATCTTGAATAATATTTTCCAAGTAAAATTGAACATTCGTTGAAATTGGACTAATTGGTACTAACTCAACTCTGTACGGGCATAATAATACACAAGACACAAACAACTGTAAGAAATTGCAACTGTGAGAAAAACTTTTAATACAGTATTGCAAAATGATAGGAATAAGTAATAATTACCTCTCACAGTAAGAAACTAACTTACTTTTTGCATTCTTTCACACTAGCAGTATGCACCGAAATAGGAATATAGTTCTGCATCTGGCTTCTGAAATCATCCTGTACATCCACCAGAGCCTTACTCTTCTCTTTTAATGCTGCATTTTCAGTCCTACTTTTTATATATTCCTCATGTACAACGTTATAGTCTCTCCTCATCTGTTCAACTAAAACCCACATAATACATCACAAATACATCACATCTCATATCATATGCATGGACCCTATAAATTGTATATATGCAATAAAAAAAGAGCGTGCAGCACAGCACACATGATAGAAGTCGAAAAAACACGTTGCTAAATCGTGCAAAAATCCTCGTCTTCGACTCGGGTTTTTGTTGCCACCAGCACTCATGCTTCTTGTTAAAATATTACCTAGCAACGTGTTTTTTCGATTATTTCGCAAAATTAGATGCCCTTATGATATTACTTACGATAATACCATTTTTACTATTAATTATTTATTAACGGTTGGTATGAGAGTGTGATAATTTTACACGGCGACCGTTTGCCTCGGCCGGTCGTTTTAACTGCATCGCTGTCAAAGTTAAAGCATCATTTTTAATCGTTTTTAAACTGCCATGTAAATATAATAAAGCTTCTGCATCGTGACACGTGTCACATTTTTCCAGTTATGCCCAATTCGTATATCTATAATTTGTCATATCTTTAACAGACATTTTAGTTTACATGGAAAAATGATATTGCCCTAAAATTATGTCATGGTATTTTCGCTCAATAAAAATATACTGTATAGACAATAATTTACAATATTAATTATTCCTAAATAATCTAATTATATACGTATTTTCTCTTACCTTTAACTTCGTATACTTTTAGAATCTCCTCAACTTTGTCCTGCTTAAGGGCACACTTCTTGATCAACACGTCGTTCTGGTCTTTGGTCGATCGCAACTCTTGCCTTAAACTAACCAAGTCTACTTTAAGTTTCGAACTACACCCTTCGTCCTGCGTCAACTTCCCGTGAAGAATTTCATTTTCTTCTATAATTTCCTTCAGTTTACCAGTAAAATTCGATAACTCTAATTCATAACTCTCTATTATCTCTTCCTTCTCTATAATTGTATCTTCATAGGCATCCAAAAGCGGCCCTAAAGTATGCACATTTGCACTTCCCCATGAAACAGGTGTGTGGAGGTGGTTTTGATGAACTTCTGATAAAATATTTCGGCTAATATTCTCATTCAAATCCAGTGTGTCTAAACTGTCGTTTGTTTGGGCAGGTGGCTTGGGTATTTTTATATTGTTTTTTCGTAGTGTTTCCTGGTATCGTTCAAGTTGAACATTCAATCTAAAACAAGAATTATTTGCAAATATTATTAAGCTTTATTACAAAGACAAACCGAAAAACTACAGTTTTTAGCATATTCAGATCTTCAGTCAGTTCTCTGTTACTAGTTCTTAGTATATTATTATCATTGCTATATTTTCCTATATTAGTTGTTAAATCTTCACAATTTAGACAAACTTTAGTACTATCCAGCTGCTTCTGTGCATCCTGATAATTTACAAGCAAGTCTTGGTATAGCTCTTTCAAATATTTATTTTCCTTGTCAAACTCTGCGTTTGCGTTTTGAAGGGCAGTAATTTTTTCCCTTAATTTGGTAATTTTTCTAACAGAGAGATCTTCCAGCTCATTAAATTTTATAACAAGTTCCTTATTTTCTTTGGCTAATTGTCTCTTGCTGATTTTCGCAGACCTATCCGAGTCTGGCATTTCTACTATAATCTCAGCGTGAACAGGTTGATTAAAGTTATTATCCTCAGATGCATCTTTACCCTTCCTAGCATTGAAATTCGCAGAGAAGGTCTTCTTGCGACCGTCCTTACGAACCTCGTGGCTTCTGTGCACCGGGACCTCAACTTTACTTCTCCTAGCCTTAACAGGTACATCAAGTGTGGGCATATTTTTAGACGGGGGAGGATTAGCAGTTAATATTTGAAACAACGGAAGCATTTCAGTATATTTTCAATCGGCATTACTAATGTCATGATCAGGAGGCAAAGGAAGATTCTATAAATACTAAAACAAACAGTTCCATAAGAGTAACACGAATCGATCAAGTATGAAACGGCAGAGCTTACCTTTGTCAATTGCACTGGTTTGGGATTATTGACTAAACAAGTAATAATTATGATCAATATTGCACAACGTGCTGTGAGTTTGGCACCTTTGAGGACAGCTGTAAACATTAGCCCGTATTGTTGCCAACGGTTTCCATGGCAACCACACCAATTTCATTACTTTACCACCTATCGCCATCTATTAGACAGCAGCTGAACTGATACATCCAGTAAAAATGATTTCTTTTCTTAAATTGCTTCCTTTATTGCTAAATTTTATTAACTGGAGTAATTGCCAGTAGTACTTCATGAATATTAACAATTTGTAATATCATTCTTGTACTTGCCTGTGTCTCCTGTTCCCATTAATAGATAAAATAGCTCATTTCGTCTGATTATGTGGTGGTGCTGACACCTATTGATGATTCTATAAATTTATTTGTCCATAAAATAATTATTATCATACCATATGGGTACATATCAAACCTTGAGTTTCTAAATGCTAAATGTTTTCGTTAGCATAACGTAAAACATATCCGTTATTACAAATAGGTGAGACTGCTAAATCGTATCTAATTTTAATTCCGGAGAATCCCGCAAATCTTATTGATTGTAAGTCTTGAGTAACGGTTTGGTGTTACTGTATTGTAATTTTAAATTATTAATAATAAATAAAAAGTTCAATCCAAAATTAATGAAACGTGAAAATTCTTCACTCAATTGGTGGTTGCACAAATGTTCTGAATTCTTAGGGGTTTGCGATGCACTCGAAAATTTAAATTATACCTAAAAGAAACAATACAACTTTTGTAACAGTTGCCAACGAGTAGGACGGTTCAATGGCACATTTTTAAAATCTTCATCCGGAATTTTAGCTTCAAGAGGTACAAAATTTCCCGGAGTGAGTGCTGTTAGATCATTCGGATCAGAGCTGAACGGGCATAAAGGACGCGAATTTAAAAGAGCTTCTATTTGGGTAAGCACAGTATTAAATTCTTCATATTATGTAAGAATTTGCTGTCTGGTTACTCGGGATATCCTCGGGATATCTGTGTTTTCACGATTTAATACCCGTTTTCCAGACACCACCAAAATGTGGTGCCGCTGGTGGATTAAAACACCACTTTATCTTTTCATTATTGGAGGCATCCCTCATGATGTTTGACAAGTACTTATTGGCACCTACAAAATTAGTACCACAGTCACTAAAAATTTGAGAACAACGCCCACGTCAAGCGTAAAATCGTTGCAAACCAATCTGTTGAAAGGAATTATCTACAATACATTTTCATTCTGGCGTATATAAAATGAGACGCTAGAAGAAACACTACAAAGTGGCGAATATGATATTCGCTCTAGAAGAATTTCAAGAAGAGTTCAAGATTCGCTCAAGAAGGTCAAGATGGTTAGTAAATTTTCCGTAGAAAAGCATGCCAAAAAGAAAAAGTTGGAAGGAGCCAGCTATATAATTCCAAATACAATGAACCTAGTTCCTCCAAAAATGGTTAATATTTCATGCCAAAGCAGTTACTGCAAAAAATTTGGTAAAAAATGCCATATTTTTACCGATGATCAGCGGAATGAAATTCTCAATTCATTTTATGGCCTTGGAAACTTACAACAGCAATGAGAATATGTTTGTAGGTATGTGAAAATAAGTGCACCCAAGAAGAGCCGTAAAGATATTTCGCGGAAACAAAAGAGACATGACTACTTCTTTCCATTTTTTAGTGAACCAGTCTCAGTGTGCAAAATATTTTTCATACACACACTGACCATCTCAGAAAAAATGTTACGGACATATTTACGGAAATTGCAGACAACTGGGATCGTTGAAAGAGAAAAGACAAGTGGTATGAAAAATATTCAAAAAGATCGGGATATGCGACTATCTGAAAGTACCAAGGTTCATATTCATTTATTTCCGAGAGTATAGTCTCATTATGGCAGAAAAACCACTACTAGAGAGTATTTCAATCCTTTGTTAACTATTCTAAAAATGTATTCTTTGTATTTGGATATGAACCGTGGAAAATATGTCGCTATTTTTGTGTAGAAAAATATTTAAAAGCTTAAACTTATCCTTTCACCGACCTAAGTAAGATCAATGTACCCTTTGTATAACCTTCAAAGAGGGATCTGATGAGGTTAAAGATAATCTCCGACAAGTTTATCAACAACATGATAGCGAAAAGATAAAGGTCAGAGAGTAAAGAAAGGGCATTAAGTAATAACAAATTAGTGAGTGCAGTTTTCGACTTACAACAAGTCAACTCACTTGTCAATTTGCATTTATAAACAACGTCTAGCATTTTATAATTTCACCATATACAACTTAGCTACAAGACATTGTTACTGCTTCACATGGAACGAGACAATTAGTAAACGCGGTTCTTCTGAAATACCCACATGCATTTACCAGTTTTTAAAGAGGTGCGAATAAATTGAGTTATTCTCTGATGGTTGTTATGGCCAAAATAAGAATTCTATTGTTCCTTCCATGTATTTATGTTTCATGAGAGACTCTAAAAGTGTGAAATCCATAACCCATTATTTTTTTGAAACCTGCCATGGAAAAAACGAGGAAGACTCTGCCCACAGCACTATTACCACAGCAATAATAAGAGCTGGAGATATTTTCATACCAAGCCTACTTATCCCGATAATACGATTGGCCAGAGTGGAACATCCTTATATAGTAATTGAGATCCTTATATAGTAATTGAGACTTTAAATTGGTGTCTCAAACTTTGCGGATTCTTTCAATTCGCAATAGCGAGCAAGGAGATGTCATTAACTGGACAAAAATACTCAACATCAAAGTGGATAAAAATGACCTAAATAGAATTATTTTTAAAACAAATAATTTCAGTAAATATGCATATATTGTTTTACCGCGAAATATTGATTTAAAAGACATAGCTCTTCAAAAATTAAATAAACAGCTACAAAAATTGCCCGAAAAAAAATATGCTTCACTTGTTTCACTTATAGAATGAAACACACCTGTTATTCGTATTCAAGAATGCAAGGATTTCTTTAAAAGTATTCCACATGTATAATATACCTAGGTATACATTTTAGCACTGGCTTTATTATTCTTCTATACCATAATAAAGATACTATATTTAAAAATAACTATTGATATCTTGGCCTATATAACTGTTTCACAAATAAAGTGAGTTTATAAACAGACGTAAATATGTGAGTTTTATTTGGTGGCGTATTTTAATTGATTAAATTTATGAAATTCACTAAACGGCGATTATGCTTTTTTTCTTAATATCGTTTTAAAAACACAATTATATATAATGCGACTAATTGTGATTAGAATGACTTATTTTTTATGGATTTTTAGTGCACGTAGAGTCAAATTTCAAGAATTCGTTAAAAAGTTACAGACAATTGAATTTTGGGAGAAACTTCTAAATGCTCTGCTGAAAAGTATACAAAATTGATATACGCCACTTAGTGAATTTAGCGATGATATTAAAACAAATAAATAAACAAATATATGCTCTCATTATATGAGTTATTAAATAAGGACCACCAAAGTCAACGCCTATAATTGAACTTGAGATATTAGACTAGCGGGCATTACCCGCTAGCCCCCCGAACCGGTTTCGGATTCAAACGCCAGCATTTGTGGCAGTTTGATACAACTTTTCGGATTGCTCTTCTAGAGGATAGAGTCAAAAAATGTTGCAGTAGAATGTGTTGCAGAGGTTGCGCAGCAGGGTGTAAAAGATACACATGAACGGTTTCAATCAACAAATCGGTAAAACCATATCTTGGCAGTAAAATATGATGTTTCTTATTAAACGCTAACGATAAGTAAATCAAGATCATCTAATGATATAGTGGTAACTAGAACAATTATTTTTTCTTCAGACTAAATACTAGTGATATCAAGTTCATTATCACTTGTATCAGGCCACTCAAGATACCCGGTTACTAACGAATGTTTTCTATTTATGTAGTGAACCTCTAACCCAATGTAACACTACCATTGAGTCACTCCAGACAAATATACTGTTAATATTAATTTTATCGCCATATTAAGTGTTTAGTAAAAATCTTAAGAGCTTAGCTAATAATAAAGCGGCACATAGCGCGGTATAGAAAGTTTTTTAAGCGGTGGGACCTTCGATTTCGCACAAATTAGATTAGTTGTAATGTTTCCATCAGACCTTTGAAATCTGATATAAATAACGGCTGCATAACCACGTTCCGAATGGACTTCGTAGAAGCCATGAATTTGACAGTTTGTGATATTTTGTGATACGCCATAACGTGGAATTGTTAACTGGGCAAGACAAGGGAGATCGGATTTGAAATCATTCCAACGATTTAATACCTCTAACGGAGGCGTTTAATCCCAATATAATCCTAGAGTCCAAATATGTTGCCTAATAAACTTTGTAAATGTAATTGGCGATAGGAAACCTGGAGGGTGAAAAACTTTTGCTATTTCCGAGAGCACTGTACATTTTGTACACGGGCGATTCGACGTTTGTATTAAGAGGAAACATCTGAAGAAGGTAGCCATTTTAAACCCATTACAGAATTATCTTGATCTGAAAAAAAAGAGTGCACATTTTTGCCTAAATTCTTCGGGAATAGTTTCCAAAAAGAAAGTATTATTGCTGTCCCATTTTCTAAGGGAGAAACCTCCTCCCTTGGCCAATAATGAAATAAGTTGATTTTTCAACTGGATAGCCTCACTGAGAGTGGAACATTCTGTGACCACATCGTCGGCATACATATCAGATTGGATAATCTTAGAAGTGAACGGAAATGAACTTTCATTAGTAGAAAGTTGCTGAAGGGTCCTAGGCAAAATCATTAGGCAAGAATATCTACTAATTATTGAAGATGGCGAAAATTTTTGTCATCCTATTAGACTTTAAATCTCTATCTCGGGAAATTTGAGGTCGGTGATCGCATTTTTCAAAAATCAATCATAATAAATTTCATCAAAAATCAATATCTAAGACACCTCCTCAACTACCTACTACGTAGACGAAAACTACGTATATACTAATAAGATTCATGGCGCCCAGAGTAGTACAGATTCTAGAAACTTCTACGGGCACGGCGTAGATTCGTCCAAGACTATTGTAAGCAATACCTATGATACAAGGGCTGTGCAGAACACCATTGGAACCAAAGGACACGTGGTTATAGATCAAAACATAGACACTACTGACGTGATATATTCTAATGACAGAAACTATGGAAAAACTGGTTGGAATGGTCAGTTTACCATCGAAATGATTATTTAAGATGGCTTTTGAATGTTGCCATGTATGGTCCGATACAGCTCAAAATAAGCATCCCGGGGTTTTTGGGATAGCAGATCATCATTTTTTTTTATCAGAACACATATTTAGGATGGAAACTCCTCCAAGACGACTGATGAATTTTGCGATTTTAAGTTCGATTCGACTCAAATTCTGTATGTAGAAGTTTTACTAATAACAAATCACGGATTTAAAAAAATATATCAAGATGGCGGCTCCAAGGTGGCGGACGTTTTTCTCATTTATGGTCCCATTCCGCTCATGCTCAATTAATCAGTAAATCATTAATTTGAATTAAGTTTAATGAAAAAAAAGATACTTGCATAAATCAGCGGCCGGATCTTAGATCTTATTAGGTATATTATGATATAGTAAGAAGCATAGGCAATACGGGCGTTTGGTTATTGTTGGGTTATAAAGGGACACCTCTGACCAACCTTTTGTGATGCGTAAAATTTACTCCTACGCCACTGTGTAAGTCTGATTTATTTTAATATATCTAATAATAATTATTATTAGAGATAACTAATTATTTGTTATCACAGGGGAATAAACCTTTTCGTAGGTACTGATTTGTTTGAAATAGATAAAGATTTTCTTAGTAAATTTTTAAAGATTAAAGAATTTCGCGTACGTGCGCCCATTAATTGAAAATATTATCTATCTACCTACCTATGTACGTCCTTAAATGCAACAAAACTTTTATTGGCAAACGTTGCACAGTACTCGCTTATCGTAGCAAGTGGTAAGGAAGTATAAGTACCGGCAATAATGGGTAAGTCAAAGCAAGTACCTAGTTAGTGTATTTTAAATACAGTATGAAGAAAATCTTGATACTCATCTGCCATTACTGATCAATAATCACCCTTAAGGATATGAATGTTTTCTCTCAAATAATTTCTCAAGTATCTATATGCTCTAAATTTATTTTTATTATTATATTATTTCCCGAACGAAGTATGAAACTAACGATAATAGTAAAAAACATTTCTATCGGTAAATGAACTGTTATTATTGTTATATTATTGATCATTAAACAATCATTAACATTATCTACATCTAGGCCGGGTCAATTACACAGGAACAAGGGCAAAATTCCGAACACTCTTTTTTTCGTTAATTGATAGTTTTGGTGTTAAATTCATAAAATCTGAGTTTTCAATCTAAGTTGACATTTTTAGTTTTTATTTATAACATTTACAAAATGGCATTAACGATGAAACCAGGTAGATACCGGGTGATTACAAATTCATTGCACAAGGCACCATACAATTATTGTTTTTAAGTTGAGGTTGTTTTTAAACGAGGTTGGTACATAGATGTATAGCCGAGTGTACAGGCATTTAGACTCCTATTTTCCATCAAAAGAAATTGGGTGGATATATCGCTATTGGTTCTTATAGTAGGCATAAGTCAAATATTTTGAATAGCTATTATTGTTTTTAAGTTAGAAATTGGAAACGAGGTTGGTACATAGATGTATAGCCGAGTGTACAGGCATTTAGACTCCTATTTTCCATCAAAAGAAATTGGGTGGGTATATCGCTATTGGTTCTTATAGTAGGCATAAGTCAAATATTTTGAATAGCTATTATTGTTTTTAAGTTAGAAATTGGAAACGAGGTTGGTACATAGATGTATAGCCGAGTGTACAGGCATTTAGACTCCTATTTTCCATCAAAAGAAATTGGGTGGGTATATCGCTATTGGTTCTTATAGTAGGCATAAGTCAAATATTTTGAATAGCTATTATTGTTTTTAAGTTAGAAATTGGAAACGAGGTTGGTACATAGATGTATAGCCGAGTGTACAGGCATTTAGACTCCTATTTTCCATCAAAAGAAATTGGGTGGGTATATCGCTATTGGTTCTTATAGTAGGCATAAGTCAAATATTTTGAATAGCTATTATTGTTTTTAAGTTAGAAATTGGAAACGAGGTTGGTACATAGATGTATAGCCGAGTGTACAGGCATTTAGACTCCTATTTTCCATCAAAAGAAATTGGGTGGGTATATCGCTATTGGTTCTTATAGTAGGCATAAGTCAAATATTTTGAATAGCTATTATTGTTTTTAAGTTAGAAATTGGAAACGAGGTTGGTACATAGATGTATAGCCGAGTGTACAGGCATTTAGACTCCTATTTTCCATCAAAAGAAATTGGGTGGGTATATCGCTATTGGTTCTTATAGTAGGCATAAGTCAAATATTTTGCATAGCTATTATTGTTTTTAAGTTAGAAATTGGAAACGAGGTTGGTACATAGATGTATAGCCGAGTGTACAGGCATTTAGACTCCTATTTTCCATCAAAAGAAATTGGGTGGGTATATCGCTATTGGTTCTTATAGTAGGCATAAGTCAAATATTTTGAATAGCTATTATTGTTTTTAAGTTAGAAATTGGAAACGAGGTTGGTACATAGATGTATAGCCGAGTGTACAGGCATTTAGACTCCTATTTTCCATCAAAAGAAATTGGGTGGGTATATCGCTATTGGTTCTTATAGTAGGCATAAGTCGAATATTTTGAATAGCTATTATTGTTTTTAAGTTAGAAATTGGAACCGAGGTTGGTACATAGATGTATAGCCGAGTGTACAGGCATTTAGACTCCTATTTTCCATCAAAAGAAATTGGGTGGGTATATCGCTATTGGTTCTTATAGTAGGCATAAGTCAAATATTTTGAATAGCTATTATTGTTTTTAAGTTAGAAATTGGAAACGAGGTTGGTACATAGATGTATAGCCGAGTGTACAGGCATTTAGACTCCTATTTTCCATCAAAAGAAATTGGGTGGGTATATCGCTATTGGTTCTTATAGTAGGCATAAGTCGAATATTTTGAATAGCTATTATTGTTTTTAAGTTAGAAATTGGAAACGAGGTTGGTACATAGATGTATAGCCGAGTGTACAGGCATTTAGACTCCTATTTTCCATCAAAAGAAATTGGGTGGGTATATCGCTATTGGTTCTTATAGTAGGCATAAGTCAAATATTTTGAATAGCTATTATTGTTTTTAAGTTAGAAATTGGAAACGAGGTTGGTACATAGATATATAGCCGAGTGTACAGGCATTTAGACTCCTATTTTCCATCAAAAGAAATTGGGTGGGTATATCGCTATTGGTTCTTATAGTAGGCATAAGTCGAATATTTTGAATAGCTATTATTGTTTTTAAGTTAGAAATTGGAAACGAGGTTGGTACATAGATGTATAGCCGAGTGTACAGGCATTTAGACTCCTATTTTCCATCAAAAGAAATTGGGTGGGTATATCGCTATTGGTTCTTATAGTAGGCATAAGTCAAATATTTTGAATAGCTATTATTGTTTTTAAGTTAGAAATTGGAAACGAGGTTGGTACATAGATATATAGCCGAGTGTACAGGCATTTAGACTCCTATTTTCCATCAAAAGAAATTGGGTGGGTATATCGCTATTGGTTCTTATAGTAGGCATAAGTCGAATATTTTGAATAGCTATTATTGTTTTTAAGTTAGAAATTGGAAACGAGGTTGGTACATAGATGTATAGCCGAGTGTACAGGCATTTAGACTCCTATTTTCCATCAAAAGAAATTGGGTGGGTATATCGCTATTGGTTCTTATAGTAGGCATAAGTCGAATATTTTGAATAGCTATTATTGTTTTTAAGTTAGAAATTGGAAACGAGGTTGGCACATAGATGTATAGCCGAGTGTACAGGCATTTAGACTCCTATTTTCCATCAAAAGAAATTGGGTGGGTATATCGCTATTGGTTCTTATAGTAGGCATAAGTCGAATATTTTGAATAGCTATTATTGTTTTTAAGTTAGAAATTGGAAACGAGGTTTGTACATAGATGTATAGCCGAGTGTATAGGCATTTAGACTCCTATTTTCCATCAAAATAAAATTGGGTGGGTATATCGCTATTGGTTCTTATAGTAGGCATAAGTCAAACAATTTGAATATTACTCCTTAGATCACTAGACATTGTCCCATGCCAATGAAATCACATTTATCACAATGAAGTCACATTTATTTTGAAAATGGCGGCATAGAAGTTATTCTTTCTAAATTCAATATGGCGACATTATGCCGTACGCGATGGTATAAATTTTAAAATTCAATCGACAAAAAAATAGTCAGCAATTGTGTCGTCCGGCCATCACTCGTTGCTACCCCAAAAACACACAATGCTTATGATCACACAATTACCAATTAAGCCTATGATCTATGTTAATACCAAGAAAGGATATTTCTGACGTATTCAAATTTATACAACCACCTGTATATGATTTCTGAGAATTAGATATATTGTGCATGAATGAAATGGCTTGGGTTTGATCTTTATTCAGTTTAAGATTAAGAGAAGTAAAATATTGTTCCACTATATTAAGCACATCAATTTTTTTTCTTCAATAATACGGAATTTATGGAATGTATGACCAGAGAGCAATCATCTGCATACTGAACTATAAAGTCATTAATCCTCGTAGATCATTGGTATCTAAAATATACAACAGTGTCCCTAATATTGATCCTTGAGGAACTCCTTTCCTTATTACTAATTTTTCTGTTTTTAACACTTCACCATTACTGTCTATTTCTATGACACATTGGGTTCTGTTGTTTAAATACAATTTTAATAAATTGAAAATACCACTTGAGTAGTGAATTATTATCTTTTTGTAATATAAGGAATATTAAAATGTTTTAGCCTTTACCCTATGAGCAATATGATATACAACTGACGGAATTGCTAAGGAACTGTGTGCGAATTTGCGACCCTTGCGACTTGCGACCCCGGCAAAACAGATTTTTAATAAATGAAGTGACGTGCCGTTTCCGCCTTTATCGTCTAAGCACTTTGTCGCTAGATATACAGCAGAGCATCCTGTGTTATGTACTATGTAGCAATATGCATCTTTGCTGCAACATATTTTCATGAACTAAAACTGATATAAATATGGATGAAATGAAACATAAATCAATGTTGAAATATGTTGTTTTTGTTTCAGCAACTCGTATATACACAATGGCGGTAGCGGGTATCCTCAACTTCTTCATGCCCATTTCTATGGCGGTCGATCCAAACTGCGACTTCTACCAAAATATGGTATTGGGACAAAACTATTACATATACAACAGAGAGTACCCAATGAACTATAACCCTTCAACTTCATGCAGATGGATCGCGAAGAGTGAATTTGCCACAAAAATCGTGATAACGTGTGAGGATATCTCACTTCCTGCTGTAAGTATATTTTTATTGCCGACTAATCTCAATTACAACATTTATTATTGATGATCTGAGCCTACTAATATAGAATATGTACTAGATACATTTAAATGCATAACACAATTCTTAGAATGTACAGTAAAATTGGTAAGTAATACTGATGAAAAAATATGTGATAGCTCACCCTGTCTGTTATATATCATAATATTGTTAGGGGATACTTACCAGTGATGGTGCACAATATACTGAAAATACCATATAAAAAAATAGGTCTAGGGAAGATCTGTACAATCTGGTAACACCGCACTCGACGATGTGGCAACATCGGATCAAATAACGGAGATAAGTCCCTTATCCCATTTAGAATAGTTGTCCTACACCACGCCAATATGCCTATCATAGCATAGCTCTCGCCTACAGCACCTAGAGCTGTGATCTTGAAGTCTCCTTGGTACGCGGAGGCCTCCTACACCCTAGGTAGGCCTTACAAGAGTAAATTACTTCTAATGAGCAGTTAGACTAGAAGTTGTACAGCCTGATGCCAAGTGGCTGACAAATGTATTTAGAATTCATTTTAAATTTTGAAGGTTAGCACCATTAGTATATAACTATATACCATTGCGTTTGGAATTGATGCAGTTTGTTTTTTAGCGTTGATAAAACTCAAAGAAGTTGGCTTTTTATAAAATTATAGATGAATAATTAATTGTTTCGATATTGTAGGGTATTTGGGTTAATATATTAGAAGAGTTTGGCCATATGGTCGTGATTTATGCTGTTTATAATTTACCAACAAACATTATATAGATGTTGATTTAGTTCATATTCAGAATTCGCTTATTTTTAAATTTATAAGTTTAATTTTTTCAGACAAACGGCTGCAGTGGTGATCGCTTATCTATTTCTCTATCCGGCCAGGAGAGTTTTTCCGATTCCAGAAATTACTGTGGAAAGGGATCAGTAAGCCTGGTATCAGAAGGAAATACGCTTGCTGTGGGTTAGTATTTATATCGTGCTGTACTTCTGAAATTATTGTCTAATACAATGTGGCAATAATCCTGTGGCTATGAATTTGATTCTATTTAATTCGCCGTCATTCTGTGATTTTTAATTAGAATTCGGTCACATAAATTCGTCACAAGCGTCTAAAAGAGAAGTCTAAAAAAGTTTCCATCTTTTTCTTTCATCTGATATAGAAAATATTAGAGACATTCATGCATATTCTTTGTGTCCTTAAGATGTTATGTATTAACGTGTTCCTTAATAACGAGTTAATATTTCAGGATGTGATTCCTTAGGCCATTTTAAGGGGTCTGTATGAACATATGTCCGCCGCAACGGCTTAATTTTTATACAAGTCGAATTTTTTTTTAATAATATTTTTGTATATCTCAGAATTTTAGATATTATCTTCAATTTCAGTATGTGTTTAGGATAATATACTACATATTTTAGAAATAGTCATTAATATTACAAGCTGGGAAAGCTTACTTTTAGGTGCGAGTTTACTTTTAGGTTAAATTTTAGGTTAAACAGTTAAATTTTTAAAATCTTCAGTATATGAAGTTTTAATCTGGATCATATCGGAGAGACGCGGTCTGCTTGCATATTTCTTTAAGGCAGCTTCAGATTTGATATCTTTCCACTTATAAAATTCTTGGTATTCCATTTTTTTAACTTCGACTTTTCTTTTTTGGGCTTGCTGCACCGCATCCACAAAATCATTAAAATCATAAGTCTTACTCTGTTTTTTAAGCGATAGTTCCACTTCCAATTTACCGTTTTCATCTTTCAAATAGTACTTAAAAGTATTCTGTTTTATATCAGTTTCAGTTGTCCGACGTTTTGGATCTTGCCTGGTGCATGTGTTAAGCATGAAAACCTTTCTCTGTTCATCAGTTAAAATCCAGAAATTTGTATTTATTACAGTTCTTTGATTTTCATTGATATGACTCAAACATGCTTTTATTGCAAACATGCAACTCTTTATATTGCAGGCTGGCAGTACTTTATGCTTTTCAATAATTTTGTTTCTCTACATATTTTGTTCTTCTATTTTAGTATTAGGTCTATCCGCCTCCTCTTTCTTGGGTTTTAAGCCTTTGTGTAATCTATGTCATCTAAATTTTTTGTTGTATTATTTTCTGCAGAGATTTCATTTGATTGATTGGAAATTATAGGTGGCATCACTTCATCAATATGATTAACTGCATTTTCTTCAGATGCAACTTCATGGACATCTATTATAGATATAATATTTAATGTTGAAGTAGATGGTGGAATATTTTCTATAAAAATATCGTTTAGTTCACTATTTATAATTTTGCAGGACGGATCAAGTTTTAAAAATTCGCATTTTTTTTTATCACACTGTTGTGATATAATTTCTGCAACATTTGGTATCATATTTGTCAAATCTGTAAAGATGCGTAAGTCACCGGCACTATTTTCATTTAAAGTATCCTCAGAAATTCTGTCTACTAGTAGAACTGGAAGTTTTTTGGTAACAATATAAGATAACGGCAAATCATCATCATCATACATTCCTTCTCCAGTTAAAACCGGTACATTTGGCATAGATTCACTGTGTTCATTATAATTAATCACTTTAGAAATTAAAGGTAAATCATCATCAATGTTTCCAATTAATGTTGTCACATAAATTCCATATTCTGTTACAATCGGTATATTTGACGCAAGCTGTTCAATTTCTTTAATCGCTGAAGAAGAATCATCATTTAAAATATCAATATTTCCATTGCACAACAACTTGCCACAACTTCCATTGCACCACAAACTCCATCTTCTGTTAAAATCGGCATGCTTAACAGAGCTGCATTTTATTGTTTACTGAGAAGATTTAGGTAAAACTTCCGTTGAAATCGACTGCCAAGTAAGTCGATTTCAAAGGATAATTTTGTTCTTTGGTGACTAAAGAACATTTTGATAAAATATCACTATTTTCATTTAACACTTCCACACAAACTCCTGCCGGTGAAACCACCGACTTATGCAATATTTGTCCTTTATTTGCTAAAGATAATATTACTCTAGCTCTATTGTTGGACATTTTGCTGAAATAAACGAGAATGATCAGAAAAATATGGAATAATGTTAATTTACCTTTTAATTATCATCAAGAGCTAATATGGCACATGTAAACACTTTGAACAACTAACACAAGTCAACTAAAAAACATGCGCGCATTTAGTCACGTTTTCTAGTCAAAAAGGCGGGATCTACAGCATACTAAAATCAAACGCGGCATACGCATATTCACGCAGTAGTTGCGGCGTTTTCCGGTAGTAGCATTCAGATGCCGCATTTATGCTTAGGAAAGGTAGATATTTTGTCGAGGTACGACAAAAAGTGTAGTGTTTTGTAATATAACCAATGTAAATACGACATTTTTGTTTAGTAAATAGATAGAATACCATTCCAAGATACTAAAACCACCAAAAACCCGATTTCGATTTTTTTGTAGATACTGCATTTGATTTTAGCAGGGCAGTATATATCTCATTTATTTAGAATACATTATCTTGTGTTAAGAAACTGCAATTTAATATCACGCCTATATTTGAATTATATATAGGTAAAGTTTTATTTAAAGCTTAAAGATTATAATAGCCCAGCTACCTACTCAAGATTTATCCGCAATCAACCATTTTGTCATGAACACCACCATGGTGTTCGACGGTATGGCAAAGTGACAACCAAGGATGGAGAGTATGCCTGATAATGTGGCGGCCGACGCAGTGATCGAAGACTCCACGCCAACCACATCACAAAGAGTATTTATTTATTTCTATCTAACGAGAAGAAGCGCTTCATCGCTCTCCTATCAAGCCACCTTGCAACGGCAAGAATCAAGGTTATACAATAACTACATAGTTATTACAATAAGTTATTTTACCATCTCCTACAGGCTACGACCAACTTTTGAAAAGTTGATGCAAGGCAGTTTAACATACCTGGATATGTGAAAGCAGATGTTATCGAATATTTAGTTTATTATAATTGTTTTAATTTAATTTATTTCAAAATGTTATGTTTTTAACTAATTTCCGTTTGCGAACTGTTTTTGAAACCTGATGCTGTTTGGCACCTGCTTTGACTGATTTTCACCTGCATGTACATGTACACAATATACAAGAAAATATTGTAAAGTAATATTTTAGATTCTGTCATCGCATCAATGTCCAACATTTTCCAGTCTGTAATCTTACAACAATTTCAGGTCTGTTTTCCACTGGTAATTCTGCAGGCGGAAGATTTATATGCACTTTGACAGCTATACGAGATATGGACAGTGGTGGTACAACCGACCCACCTAGCTGTGATTGTGGCTGGAAAGGACAGGTAATAGAGCTTTTTATTAGATTGGCATTATGTTAAATATACTTTATAAAACATAAGATTGACATAAGGTCGTATTTTTTTTCGCCAAGCTGTTTTATAGTAAATACGCACACCCTGCTCTAATTCTTAGTCCGTCCCTGTTTACATCTATCTATATACTTTCTGTAAGCGTCAAAAATAAATAGAATAAGAGAGATAGCCTTCCAGCTAGACTGTCGCAACTAACAAAAATTCAAAAAAATAGGTACGCCGCGCCGCCCCCAAGCTTACATCGATTTGCCGCACGTTCCTACAGAGTGCCGTAACTAAATTGGCCAAAACTCCTAAGCTATAAGACAAAACGAATGGCGTATCTAACAAATTCTATTTTTTAATCACACGTAACTTTATTTACGATATTTTGTAAGAAATACTCATTAGTCAAATATCTTCTTATAAATCAAAGCCCAGTTTACCGGTTAGGTTTTTGTAACAAAAATCTTTCGTTTTTAGTAGTTACCTAGATTCGACATTTTAGTTTGCAAAATTTCAAAGATTTAACAGAGAAAAGCATTTTTTTCCATCAACAAATTATTTTTCAGATAAAGCTTTTTTGATTCCAGCGTATTGTAGAATACTTACAGCGTATTCTAGGATATTATACAGAAATTATTATAGAAGAAGAATTATTATAGAATTATATAGAAATTTGATGTTAGTCGAAAGTAAAATATAAAGTGTATGACGCGTTATGTGAGAAAAAACAGTTTATACGTAATTTTTAATTTTATTTTTAAATAGCCAATGTGGCCATTTTGGAAATTCAAAATCAACAGGTGAACTCAAGAATTTAATCCAGCAGGTCATTTTACATTATGTTAGCTATTTTTTTGGTGCGCGTTCGATGGTTAGTTCACCAGCAGAAACGTGGATACGATCCCGCTAGATGCGTCTAAATATTCCGGTTAAATATTTCTTTGTTTTTTTTGTTCTTCGGAAGCCGAGGCGGAATACCATCTGCACATGCCTGTAAGAGGGGTACCGTTTTGAGAGCCGCAGTCCACAGGCGACTTCTGATTTGGCCACAGCTTGCGTTTGGTATGGTCATGGTAGTCAAAGCCACTTCTTCTGGATGTAGATCTAGCGGTGGAAGACACAGCATTATCTCAATTGCTCTCGTTGGTGTTGGTCGCATAGCTCCGGTTATGCTCAGACAGGCAACTCGTTGTACCTGGCATAGCTTGAGTTTTGCTGTTATTTGTTGACTCTTGGGCTACTAAACAACAGCTCCGTAGGCCATCATTGGTCTTATGAGAGCAGTATATATCCACAGGACCACCCTGGGTTTCATCCCCCAGATTTTCCCTACAATCCTGCGTTTTACTCTTATTTCTTTTTCTTTCCAGGTGAAGATTCCAGTTTAGTTTAGCATCGAAAGTTACCCCCAAGTATTTCATCTGTGGTGCAAAATTTAATGCTGTGTTTAGAAGAACTGGTGCTCTCATTGGCTCCAGTTTTCTGTTCCTTGTGGAGAGTAACATTTCCGTCTTCCTGGGGTTGACGGATAGGGCATGCTGCTCAGACACATCAATTTTCAATTATCCTTAGGGTCATCTGCATTCTCTGGCAGAGGGCTCCTTCGAATTTTTCATTAAGCAGTATCGTTAGGTCATCTGCGTATGCAATTGTGTAGAATCCTTCCATGTTGAGGTGGTTTAGAAGGCTGTCAAGAACCAGATTCCATAGCAGTGGTGATAAAACACCTCGCTGCGGATAGCCTTTCGCAACTTGTCCTCTTATGACAGTATCCTGCACTGATTTGTACTGCTCTTTTAGAGAGCATGTTGGATATCCAGCTGCCCACAATATGAGGAACGTGCCTATGTCATAGGGCCGCTGTAATTTTAGGAAAGTTGGTTTTGTCAAACGCACCTTCTATATCTATGAAGACACTCAGGGTGGATTCCTTATGATCCAGGGATATCTCAATCCGACTTGCTACCACATGGAGGGCAGTGTCGGTGGATTTTCCCGGAGTGTATGCATGTTGGTTGGGGTGCACATGATTGCTAGTCAATGTTACATCCGCTCACATAGCTTCTCCATCGTCTTCAGTAGAAATGAAGTTATGCTAATAGGATGATATTATATTCCATGATTTTAAATTGCCCTTTTATTAGAAGAAAGTTAAAATACACGCGGGGACGGTGGTTGAGCGGTTAGTATGAGTGCTCTTGGATCGATCACCTAGCACTGGTGCGTGAGGTTTTACAGGTTTCCCTCATTCCTACACTAAATGGTGGTTAGAATTTACCAACCTAAGTCGATTGTGAACGCAAATGCGACCCGCGAAATAATAATATGCTGCCCCCTCTCCCGCTTCTGGGCTAACTTCTGGGCTAACTATTAAGGTTAGAATGAGGGGTAGATATATTACTATTTAAAGTCATTTAGGCATGCAATTTACAGGGTAGCCAAGGGCTCTATAGCTCACGCGAACCTGCAATACAAAAAAATCCGCGTTTTCGTGCTGTCGAAGAAAAGAATGAAAGTTTGTGTCGTAAAACCAATTTTGGGGCTATCATTATATTATCAGAAAAAACACAGAAGTTTGCGGAAATGGAACACCCTGGATGCTACAAGTGCGGTAGGCATCAGATAAATCTCCAGTTCTTCGCTTGGAGGGACAGAAGCTGGTTAATCCTCAGTCCTCTAGTAAAATCTAGGCGCGTTAAAAACCATGGTGGTAGATTGTGTAATCAACGACTCTCTGGGACATTTTGGCGATTTTATTTCGGCTTCGATATAGGCACACACTTTCAACCTGACCTAATTATGCATTGGAGAATTAAACTGACCAAGAGACGTAATCGGGGCAAGAGTCTCAACTCATATTCGATTAAATATGGGCCACAAAATAGTAGGCCATTGGGTAGTGTGCATATATAATGAATTATGTTATTCTAGACCTGAACTACATAATGGATTATGAAAATGTGCTGGATAATATAATTATATGTACTCATCAGAAATTAAATCAACTAATGTACTCATCAGAAAGTAAAATTAGGCAACTAGCAGTACTTAGTACAGTACATATTTGTAGCATACGCACTGCAACTTACTCAAGGTTTAATAAAGCAGTATTTCAGAATTAAAATGTATCTTGTAATATTTAAATCAAATTTATTGATGATAATATGATATGGCCAGTGCACACTTGCAACAAAAGATGATTATCCCTTTTCACCTACCCAACAACCTCATTCTAAAATCACTATATCAATTGCTAAATATTGAGTAAGTTAGAGGTGTGACAATTGACAGTATCTCCAAATTTATTTTGTTAATATTTCTTTTGATAGACTCGTATTCTTGGCGGAGAGGAGACCGGTATAAATGAATTCCCATCGATGGCAGGCATAGTTGATGTTCAAAGGCGTTTTATATACTGCGGATCTTCAATAATCTCAAACAGATATGTTCTTACAGCGGCTCATTGTCTTAGGGATAAACAGACTGGAGATATTGGAATTATTGTTGGAGAGCATGACACAGAGACAGGTAACAAAACACGTTGTAATTTTGTGGTGATAAAAATAATAGTTGATTGTGATCTACGATGCAGTTTAATTAGTCTTTATATAGTATCTTGAAAATTCTTAACATAATCCTGAATATAACTAAACCTTTGAGTGAAATGAAAATAAATCAAAATTAATCAATGATATCTCTAGGCTTTCCTGCCACTTTTATATTTTGAATACTTATTAATCATATCATGGTTAGAAGATATCTGAGAATGATCATCTTCTTCTATTGTTAGTGATTAGCTTGCAAGTTGACGGGGAAAAGAGTAATTAAACTTTCATGTATTGTCACATTGGCTATCAAATTGAAGGTGCAATTTAATCTGTTCTACTGGACATACTCACATGTCCGGGCAGCCCAAGCTTTAAGTTCTTTTTCTGGCCCTCATATGTTCTCATATTGTTAGACTATAAACACTTACTAACCAAGCTATCTAGGTACCGCATAAGGCTATATTTTTAATATCTACCTACATAAGGGAGAGTATATTTCTGTTTTTTTCAGGAAATGATACTAACGCAACTGCCCTTTATAGAGTTTCAAAATTTGAAATACACCCGGATTATGATGAAAGGACATTGTTGTACGACTTGGCTATAATACAAACAGATCGACGCATGACCTTTAGTTTGCAAGTAGGAGCAGTATGTCTGCCGTTTAGATTTACGAGTTTTGATTTTTATGGTCAAGATGTCACTGCATTAGGTAAATAATACACATTACCATTTATGCAACTGCCTAACTTAAATGTGAAATGATGATTTAATACAAGTGATTCACTAAAATAATAAAAATATATATATATATATATATATATATATATATATATATATATATATATATATATATATATATATATATATATATACCTAAATATTTGCTGTTTTAGGGTGGGGCTCACTTTTTTTTTCTGGACCTACACCAAATGGATTGCAAAAAGTAAACCTAACAGTTGTCACCAACACTGAATGTCAAGAGAAGAATATGGGTGATGTGGTCACCTCTAGACACATTTGTACTTATGCTTTCGAAAAAGATGCTTGTACAATGGATTCGGGAGGTAAAACTGAAAATATATAGCGTCCACGACAAAAAACATACCACGTTTTTATATTTTATGCAGAACTTCGAAACTACTATATTTCTACTTTAAACCGACGTTGTCAAATAAAGTAGTGTATATAATATAGTTGGTCAAACAAATATTACTCCAAGAAATAGAGAATGTTACGTGGAAAAAATAGGTGGATATAGTTTTATAAGATTACCTATGTTTTTTAGGTCGCTGATTCCGAATTTTTTTCTTCCCACCAATTTTTGAAAAAATGGCCAAAAACAATATTTATATAAATATTTTATTTTTTTTAAATTTAAAAAACAACAACTTATGATTACTATACATTGATTACAGAAAGCCAGAAAAAGTTAAAAACACTTCGGTCTTGACTCTCAAAAATTTTAGGGTAATGTTTGAAACAGCTTGAAAACCGGGAAGGAAATAAAGGAAAACCGGGAATAAAATATTTCAAAATGAAAGTTGCAAGGTGTATTTCAAACTTTTGAATTACATGAATAATACTAAAAATAAAGTAAATTGTAAAGGGATCACGGTCAATATCCATTCTAGTGGGAATGGGGATTTTAGCACTCATTTGTTTTTGAAAAATTTGAGCGGCCCACTGTTTTTGCATCGTATCTCGCTTAGTTATAACGCAATATTAAAGTAACAGTGCTCATTTTAAAGGTCTTTCTACGTATTACAAAGTTTCTTTAAGTTTTCCTTAGAAATGCATTAGTTGTCCTTTATTTAACCTTGAAAACCTCGACCAAGTTGTTGCAAAAAAAGTCTTCTTCAATTCCTTATATTTTAGAGGATTAATAAAAACCCAATCTCTCATCTTCTTATAAATTTAATTTTAGCTTTTGTTTAGAGAACGTAAAGTTTTAGAGGGAAGAACGAGTTATTCGCGAAAAAACGTCCAAAAACACGCGTTTTTAACACGTTTTCAATCTCGCATGACTCGAAAAATCTCGATATTTCGGAAGAATTTTATAGAACTTTTTAATTAAAATTTATCCCTCTATCCATTTCCCTCAGTTATTTTGCATAGAAACACCCCCCGAGATGAGGTAGAATCCACGCTTAGGGTAAAATCACACATCGGTCTAAGTTTCACGTCAATCGGTAAGTATTCAGAGGGGAATATCTTTGTTTAATTTTTTATATATTTCAAGCCATTTTCTTTTAAAATTCAACAAAAATTGAGCTATCTTGAAAAATGTATGTTTGGCACCATTTTTTCAAAAGCCCCAGCATTCGACCTAATTGCGGTAGAAATTCTAAAACATCTCACACGTAAAACTTACCTATATTATTAATGCATCTTTTAGATTAAAATATGTACCGAAGACATGGAAAGTAACAGAAATGATAATGATCCTGAAACCCGGAAAACCACCAATGAAGCTTCGGCCTACAGGCCAATCTCCTTGCTTCCTGTAATATCAAAACTGTGCGAACAAATATTTCTTAAAAACTAAAACCAGTCATTGAAGACAAAAACATAATCCCAGACCATCAGTTTGGATTCAGAGAGACTCATTCAACTATAGATCAGGTCCATAGGATCACAGATGTAATTGAAAAGTCGCTGGAGGAAAAAAAGTTTGTTCTACCGTCTTTTTTGATGTAGCACAGGCTTCTGATAAAGTATGGCATTAGGAACTTCATTATAAATTAAGCAAGCTCCTGCATAATCAGTTCTCACAATTAATGAAGTCTTATATTTCAGATAGAACTTTTAGAATTAATCAGGAAGACGCTTATTCTGAATTTAAAAAAATCAAAGCAGGAGTACTACAAGGAAGTGTATTAGGGCCAGTCCTTTATCTACTATATACCAGTGATATTCCTGAATTAGAGTATGACACGATAGCCACCTTTGCTGATGACACTGGTATAATGGCTATAGGCAAAGATCACCAAGAAGCAGCAATAAATCTGCAAATATCAGTTAACAAAATCAACACCTGGACTAAGCAATGGAGAATCAAATTAAATGAGAGTAAATCTGCCCATGTTAATTTCACAAACAAAAGAGACTGACATATCCCTGTTAGAATAAACAATATCCAAGTACCATATGCTGATACAGCAAAATATTTGGGTATAACACTGGACGCTAAGCTACGCTGGAGAGCTCATGTCAAAAAAGGAAGAATTAGATATCAGATTTAAAAAAAATTATTGGTTGCTTGGACGAAATTCCACGCTGTCAATATATAACAAAGTACTTTTGTACAAACAAATTCTCAAGCCCTTATGGACATATGGCATCCAGCTGTGGGGTTGTGCCAGTAAGAGCAATCTAGATATAATCCAGCGATTCCAAAACAAAGTATTAAGGAGCATTGTTAATGCCCCCTGATATTGCAGAAATAGTGACCTCCATAGGGACATGGGAACGGACACCGTTAACCAGACCATCAGCGAATTCGCCAAAAGTCACGAACAGCGACTTATCGTCACGTCAATGTCGAAGCCATCCAGCTCCTCGACAATACAAACCAGATTAGAAGGCTCAAGAGGATCAAACCCTAGTTTACTCGAGCTAGTATAATTTTGTTAGTGCAAAAGCAGAGAACAGTGCCTGTGTACAGATTAATATTGGTGTAATTAAGTGTTAGAAAAATATAAGGAACACTAGTCAGTAAGTCCTTAGATATAAGTTTTGTAGCAGTAGTAAATTAGGTTAGAAAAATATTACTCATTGATCTAAGTTCAGATCAAATTGTAATTACAGTAAATGCCATTGGTTTGTATAAAAAAATTGAAAATGAAGGTTTTTCCTATGAGATTTTTTGGTGGGAAATGAAAAATTCAGAATCAGCGATCCAAAAAACATAGAGTACATATATGTTTTTAAAAACAGTTATTTAATGGAACTCAAAGTAAATGACAAAATTATTGAATATTTAATTGTATTTAATTATTTTTATTTTGAAAATAGGGGCGATGAACTTTTGATGTGAAGCAAATAACCCAATATACTAGGGTGATAAGAGATAGTTTCTTACTATTTTAGTTTTTTTTAATCAGGAAACCAACTGAGGATAGTTGTCTTAAAATTTTCAACATTAATCAAAAATCGGTCAATTTGGCCTCAATATTTACATCTGCAAATCGTTCGGCAAAAGTCGGTAGGCTACAACCTACTATTATAACTATAGATACTGAAACATAGTATTGAATACTACAAAATAATTTAATTGTTCTTACAGGGCCTCTGCTTTGGATGGATACCAGCACGAGGAGATTGCTATTGCTTGGTATTATTTCCAAAGGACGTGGTTGCGGTACAACACGTCCTGGAATGAACACTAGAGTTTCTTCTTATTTGTCTTGGATCGTCAGTAGAACTAGCGGTAAGCTTGGTTTTTAATATTCAGTACGTGATTTTAGTATTATTTCTAAAAGGGCCAATGCCAATTAAGAGAAAGCAATTGGAGAAAAGTTTTGATGAAACTATAGAGTGAAATAATTATAGGAAATTCAATGTTTTTTATAAATTGCTGCAACTACTTATTAGGTTTATAAATACAAGTCTCATTTTCGGATTATGAAATGATAACATTCAAAATTAGCCGAAACAGTGACCTTGTTGAAAAAAATGTTAAGAGGGAAGATTGGATTGGAAGATTTTAAAAAATAACTAAATAAAAATAGAACAGCTGTTAAATGTCAAATATTTTTATTTGTTTACATCTAAATACCAAAATCAAAAGAAAACCTAATTTTTATTGTCTATATCATCATAAATATCGTTCTCTTCACCCTTCAATCTGTCTTTTATTGTAGGCGAGACATTCAATGTGCTGATAAATTGGGTATAGTATAATCTGCTACTTTCGTAAGTAATATCATAAGGGCATCTAATTTTTCCGAAAAAAATCGAAAAAACACGTTGCTAGGTAATATTTTAACAAGAAGCATGAGTGCTGGTGCCAACAAAATTCGTGCACCTGCATGAATCCATTTTGTTAAAATATTACTAGCAACGTGTTTTTTCGATTTTTTTCATAGCAAAAATTAGATGCCCGATTGGTATTTGACAAGACTATTTCATGAGTAACAGATTATTCTGCAAACACATAGCTTACAAAACATACTACCTATTATACATGCATACATAATAAATATGTAGGTATTAATTTGAAAACTTAAAAACGTGTAATTTATTTAATCACAAAATACTACAAACTTAATTATTTATGGTACAATTAAAATATAAATTGCAATTTTGGTACACAGTAGGGATATTGTTTGAAATCTTTGTCAACTCATAGATAACGTTGGTTGTAGGTAAATCATTAATATTGTTGATGGGTCCAGCTGTACAGTGAGAACCTCGTACAGTGGCTGCAGGATCTTCTGTTTTCTGTTATTAGCTGGAGGTTCTGAGGCATCACTTCTAAGAGTGTTTATGATGCTGAGATAATGCTCATTATCCATTTGCAGATAAGGCTTAATTGGCTGAACTATGGCCAGTAATTTTAATTAATTTTTGTTCACCTACTCCTCCTTTAGCCAGGTTACTGACTGCTGTCGACCGCATAGAGTGGTTTGTTAATTTTATTTCTTTTGTATTTAATTCTGCCTTCTCTGCTGCTTCTTTAGTCCATTTCGAAAGTTTTCCCACTGGAGTGTTTTTGTACCGTCCACTTGATTGTTATTTGTTCCATGAAGGGTTTATTTTTAAGAATAATCTATCAGTAGTTATTCTAGATGAACTTTTAAGCATTAGAATTTTAAAAAGACCGACTGGACAAAAGGTAGGGTTCTTCGTGTTGGGGACCAGCTATTTACTATAGGCCATTTTTCTTTCTTCACCCTGGGCCGTTTTATTGAAGAGGGGATTATATTCTATTCTTCCTAAAAAGTAGGATTTTTGAAAATCAGTTATTTTAAAAAATATGTAATTATGGTATCTACCTGTTTTAATCCCAGAATTATCAACTTCCTCTTTAAAATAATGACCTCTGCAATTGACTGCTTCGCCACCTTTCTAGGCAAGTTCTACTTAAGCGATATGGTAACATTTTCGCTGGAGTCCCGCGGAAGTGTCTTCGTCTCATAATAAAACCATTGCGTAATATTATTCCATTTTTAATGAAGCAGAGCTCGATTTCCTTTTATTGGCGCACATCTGCAAATTCCTTTGTTTCGCATTACGAGCTTCCCTACTAGACTTAAAGATAATACTTTTAAATGGATCAAAAATTATTTTCCACTTCATAAAATACATCTCTTGCATTTTTTGCAACGGTGTTCCACATTGTCCTCACAACTAGTTCCTTGTAATTCACCGTTTCCTTTCTTCATATTCCACGCCCAATATTTCAGGATTAGGTTTAATTGCTCTAAACTTGTATTTTCCAAAAGCTCGTATTTCTTTGCGTTACAAAATTCCGTAAACTGTTTCCATATTAACGTATGGGTTTTAACGGTATTGTACGGTACATTTTTCTCAATTGCCAGATCAATATTAGCCATAGAATCACTTCCAAAGGGACTAATTTTCACTACATAAGCTGACTAGCACTGTTTAAAAACAATATTACAAAATGTATTGACAATAAAATAAGAAAAATAGTTTAGCGTCGTTTTCTGGTGTCCTAAGAGACCATAATCACTTCTTATCAAAGGTATTGTAATTTTTGGTGACAACAGCTGTCAAGTTTTGTCGCGGGTAAACTCGAAAAACTGGTGACAGGTGCTGTCATAGTTTTTCCATATAGAAACCTGCCATTTGTAGTTCAAAATTGCGCGTTTGTGATTGGTGGAAATTAAGACGAGGGAAATAGTCATCGATATATGACTGAAGTTCCCGTAGGTATTTTAGCTTATTTTCTGGATTCTCTGGTGGTTTCTTTATTTTGGTGTTAGTTTTATAGTTAGGATTTTGTAAATTTCTAGTTCTTTTTATTAATAGAATCACAGGAAAATTTGTAAAACATACCTGGCTTATCGTTCTGTATTTTAGCCATGTAATTTTATTCCACAACATTGTGTCACCTTCGATATTTATTTTTCTATGCTGAAAACGTGTTGTTAAAACTGATTTAAAGTATAAAAATAATTCAAATGAGAATAGGGAATTTCGAGGGATCATTCGTATTAAATTTGTCCAGTCTCTAGAAATATCGAGCAGTGGTCGTCCTCTTATGTTTTTTATTAAAACATGAATCGTGTCAGCTTCCATATGTATATGGCCTGGAACTAAATGTTTTTGACTTATTGTAACTTTTCTTCCTGAATTCCTAACTCTTCCAGGATTGTCATAAACATGATAGGTAAGTAGATGTTTTTTTTTGTCCACGGCAGCAGTCGCTAAAGAAATGTCTCTACATCTCTATGAAGAGCCTTTAAATAAAGGGGTGTGTTTTAAGCAGTTTTTGACATTCCGCATCGTTAGACGAACCCCAGAAGCATCTCTCACACCCCTTAGTGTTGTTTGACCACCCTCTGGGAAAATATGGGGCGCAATTAAATGTTAAAAAAATACAATTTTCGCTGGGGCTAAGTTAATGATTATGATAATGACATCTTATATTTTCCACAGGATAGAGTATCGTAAGACTAGGAAAGGTCACCAATTAGTTCCGTTAGGCCACCCTTAGAAAAAAGTAATTGCGAAAAAACAATTTTTTGGGAGATTTTTCGTTTCCTGGCGTATTATGAATATATGGGTACATGGATATATGGTAGAAAATACCGAAATGATATACGAATGCGGCTTCCTAACTATTACACATCAAATTACTTGAAATATAAAGCCGGGTCTAGATTATCGAACCGAACCTCGAGCCGAACCACGTCTAAACTATCGAGCCGAGCCGCGAGCCGAACTACGTCGCGTGTTCGCGTACAGGTTCGCAGCGATCCATCCTATGTCGGTATTTCGCCGAAACATCAAAAGATGTTACAATGTTCGGCTCGAAGCTCATTGGACGATGCTGTGAGCCTCACCGCGAACCGTGGCAAGAACGTACAAGTTTCAATGTTTGTGCATTAGTTGTAGTGCCTCAGTATGGAGTGGACGCAAGAAAAGTGTCTTCAATTAATTGGCGCATACGAAAATAAGGAGATTGTTTGGAATGCTAAACATCCACAGCATATAATAAATTAAAAAGACATGATGCCTGGGAAGAAATTGCTGTGGATGTAGATATAGAAGTGGAGGCGTGACTTTAACTGAAGCACAATATGGATCACATGGATGTTCGCGAATGCATGAGGTTCGGCTCGCTGGAAAATTGTCCGCACGTAGAGACAAAGCTCAGCTCGGGGATCAGTTCGAGGTTCGTCTCGAGGTTCGGTTCGATAATCTAGACCCGGCTTAAAGTAATATGTTTCAATCGAAAGTGATACAATAATCAAACGTTTTGAATATAAACATTTCATATTATATCGTTAATGGTATCCCACTACGTTACATAAATAAATAATAACGACTGAGGCATTAAATGTTGGTAAATTGGTAGTAAAATAGTGAACCATTGTTCCACATTGGTTCTGGCATCGATGTTTGCAACAAATATAAATTAAAAATTACCCATTGCTATAAATATGTGAGCCATTAAAAATATAAATTGTTAAAGTCAAATAACGTTGCATTTTTATCGAATTAGTTTCATTACTCACAATGTATTTATAATACTTCTTGACCTATAAATTCTACGGTAGTGTATAGGTATATTCATAAAACACCTATAACCTACAGTCGTATTTATATCTTCTTTTATAACCACATTTAGCTAAAGGCGCTTTTATAGATAAGACTGAGCATTTGTAAAACACTCACAATCTTAGATCTAAAAGTATATTATACGACAAGCAATTAATGATAGCCATTATTAACACTGGGTGACGTTTACATCCGAGTTAATAGTGGCAATTAATTTCAAGTTGAATACTATAATCTGTCCCTGACCATTATCCTTATTTATCTTGTCTAGCCCAGTCGCGTCCTGTCAAGTCGGCCCCTACTGTATTGGAAATATTATCTTATCGTTAAAATAAAGGTAATGTGTAAATCTGTGTTCATATTAAGCGTGTCACGTCCAGTCCGATCGCGTTAAGACTGACTGTGATTCAGCCGGTGGATTCTTTAATGCCAGTCGTGACAGTCGTGCACTTCAGGATGGATATGGAAGGATGTTGTTCTTTATAAGCATATTACACATTTTCAAAATAATTTGCTGCTTTATTTGAAATGGTTTTCTTACGTGAGGCAAACAGCTAGTCTTTCTTCTGGTGAAATGGCAGCTCTGTAGTTGGTATTTTTTTTTCGAATCCATTCAGCAATCAAATTTCTTGGTTCAAGAAACAAATCTGGGCTCATACGAAAATTTTTTGGGGTTATTCAGTAAGTCGGGAAATAAATGAAAACAACCGAGCACTTGGTGTCCTGGTATGTATGGGATGAACCTAAAACAGATTTCGTCGTTTCTTCATCCTTATTTTGTGCAGCCGACGTAAAATTATGCCTTGGAGAAGTACGTTCATCTTGATACTTGTCACAAATTCATCGCAACACTGACGCGACGTGTTCAGTGCAAAAGGAAATATTGACGTGACTTGACTGGACGCGGCTGGACTAGACTGGTTTGGTGCGAAATGACTCAAGGATACCACTATATAATACCTACGAAGTATACCTACTTCGTGTAAATTATTAGAATAATAATTTTTCGTAATAATAGACATCATAAATTAGTTCTAAATCCATTACTTATATACTTATCTGTTTCAGATGCCAGCTACTGTGTCAAATAAAAATCGTCTGCGGGATTTTTTTTTACCTAACATAGTTTTATTTATTTAATTTATATAATTAGCAATAATATAAAAATAGTACTTTAAGACTCAATAAAGTAATTCAAATTTGGATGGTATTTAATTATCTTTTCTCATTTCTCTTTTCACCCCTTTAAAGGTCAGATTATCTGAACTGAATGTGAGACTTACGTTTAGTTTTGTGGTTCGGATGCGTATATTCTCTCCAAATCTTGAAAGTTTGCGGTTACGTCATAGTTATAAACCGTGCGAATAAAATAAGCATTGCACTAGTCAAATGTGTGTTGAAACAACTCGTCCGGATGTATACAAACTTTACTCGTATCCCGGTGAGAAATGTAAACATACCTAATACGTAACCTACAATTTGAATGTTAAAATAATGAATAGGAGACTGAGCATGGTTTAAGCAATTGATTTTTTTCCTTCGGAAAAGTAAAGAAAAAGTTAATTCAACTGAGAGATAACCAAATTATGTTTTTGGTTATCTGGTTGGAGTTTTAAAACGGTGCATTGCTACTGCGGGTTAGCCTACGGCGCTAGTCAAACAAATCGATCAGTTAATTGATATTATTCTCGCTAGAGTTACGATAGGTACCGAGATACACAGGTACCCATAGGTACCGAGATACACAGTTTTAGAAAAACTGCTAAAGAGACTGGTTTTCGATATATTCTACATTTTGCATCATATTTAATGGAGTTATGGTATTTACTTCCATTTGTATACGTCCAACTACCCGCGTTCCCCCATAACCGAATCAATTCCCCCCCACTTCCACCTCTTTAGGATATTCATACTTAACAGTGTTTTTATAAAGTCTTATAACTAGCCCTATAACAGTGTTGTTATAGGGTCCTATAACAGTGAAGGGGATTGACGTGAAACAGGCTACTGAAGATGCAGACGTGATGATCGTATACACAGAAATATCGAAGGCTGCTGAATATGACAGTGTAGGTACTTATCACAGGTGAAGATGTAGATCTCCTCATGTTATCGACAGACAGACCGTCCACTTCCCATCAAAACATCTATTTCGAGAGTGGGAGAGGCAATACTCCATCATTACTATATTTAGCAGCTTCATGCAAGATCGACTCGCAAGGTATTATCTTTCTGCATACAGTAAGTCGGCGCGACACCACTTCATCTCCCTTCGGACGAGCGAAGAAGAAGGTCTGCAGAAGTTACGAGAACACTTCCCTACATGGCCTAGCAGCTGTGTTCAGATACCCGGAAGTTACCAGATTTCCGAGGCAGGCCAGAAGTTTCTGCCACACTGTGTGGGGGTAATATGGAAACAGATTCCCCCGACAACCTTAGATACCGCCTTTTTTTACTAAGCCGATGGCAAGTTCTAAATTCCAATTGGCCCGACTGCCACCTACCCAAAGACGCGGCCCCCACCATGTTTTCCGACCATATCTCTTATATATGGCCCAGATATGGCTGGGGAACCACATTGCACCGTCAGTTGAGGGGTGATCGCTGACGAGACCATCGTCTCAAGACCACATTTAACGCAGCCCCAGGCAACATATTTCAACATCGTCTCTTGTAAATGGATGAAAGGGATTTTTCAACGCCATAATCGTCGAAACAAAGAAAATTATAATGTAGCAGGTTAGTTTTGTACCATGTAATATTAATTATTAATGTAAATGTAAAATTATTATACTTTAATTATATCGCAATTACATCTTTATAAAAAACTGAACAAACTGTGAACTGTTTGATTTTTTGCTAAATAATTTTTATCAGATGCATATCAAAATCCTAAATAATTTTTATCAGCCTGCAGATGCAAGAAAGTAGAACTGCGATGCTCCACCCTTTGTTGGGGGCATGCATGCAAAAATTCGCCAGAGCCTGATCTCCAGGAAGAACATGCAAGAGAGAGGACGCACGACGATGAAGAAGAGCGTGAAGAAAATGAAACTCCCTGCCTTACGGTGCCAAACGCCTAAAATATTAACTTTACTTAACAATTACTTTGCATTCCCTAGATTCCAAATTTTCTTTATATATTGACATTATTTGATAGTAAGAATCGCTATAATAAACTACATATTAAATTATTGTGTTTTAATGTTCTTTTTTTCAACTTAATGACCATCTTATAAAGATCACTCTGGATAAAGCCTATATTAACGCCATTAGCAGTCAGGTTTATTTTATGCTCTTTCAAACATTACAAGTACACTGTATCTGTATAGTATGAACATTCCAAAGGGGGAAGAGGTCGTTATGGTTGGGGGGGGGGGGGGGATTAGTAAAACGTTTACAAATGGAAATAGATACCACAACTCCTTTAAAAATGTTCCTCCATATATATGTGGAAAATAAATATTCTGCATTTTCAGCAGTTTTCTACGATTTTGAAAATTTTTTCACATTTTCAAAACTCTGTACCTCGGTACCTATCGGGTTAAAAAATACGTCTTAGAAGCAGGAAATTTAATCCTCTATAATTTACAAGTATAAGTTGTCGCTAAAATCAGCCGTTTCCGAAATATATTAATTCCGAAAAAAATGCAAAAATTTTGGAATTTCGCCCCCTCCCCCTAACCAGAAGGTTTTTTTGTTGGATAAATTATTGGGTGTAGCACTACTGCACACCCACAAACAATATCCCAACGTTTAATTTTTCAAAGGCCTAATAATGGACTTCTTTTTGTTGTGTTTCTCGTTTTACTATTTTTTAACGAAAAACTCTCGAACATCGTATGTTAAGATTAAAAATAAATTAGTGAAATAACCGCCTACTCTCAAAATTTGGACAATATTTCCTTATTGCCAGCTCAAATTTTTCATACATAACGCGGATATGCAACAGCGTACAAAATTATATATTATGTCTGATGCAAGTAAATGTAATAACGTGCCTCAGAATATAAAATTGTGATGGATATGGAAATAAAATTTTCTCTCGAGCTCCCATATCGATACTTTTTAATAACATTATAAAACATTATATACAATTTACATACGAGCCAATCGATAAATCATAATTATTTTGATCGTTGAGATTAATTAATTACTTTGACATCAGTAATAAATATATTTGCCTTATAACCTTTAACAATCAATTTAAAATATCGCTTTAAATAGAACTAATTGAACTTCACTAATTGAGCTAATGGCTTTTACGGATATATGTTTCCAAATATAAATATGCGTATTTAATAAATTTTATGTACCTATGTAAAATAATGTTCTTTCTGTCTTCGGTAATACTTATTGCTGTAAGCATTTCTTTTATAAATAATTTTACGAACTTACAAGGAGTGCTTATTCTGTTATACTAATTTGGAAAGATCCTTAGGCGTAACCGTTGATTGAAGGTACGAGTCTTTCATTCAACGGCGTAACACAACAACATCAAGGCCGGATTATGACTTTTATATTATGGCATATTATGTCCCCACTACAAAACTTTTAAAATGCTTTCAAAGTTTTTATTCATGATACAAGAAAAAGTAATATAAAAAACAATTATACTCAGCGCAAACAATCAAAATAAAAACATAAAATGGAAAATGTTAAACAAATAGATGTAGTAGTTATTTATGATCAGGTGTTAATAACACTCACAAAATAAATGATATTTTATTTTGTGAGTGGAAAAGTTTGCGACACAAGTGTAAGCGAGTTGAGCAAACGCACGAAAAAACAGTAAAAATAAATATTTCGTAAACAAATCATAATTTTTAATACTTGTATGATAAATAACTATTACATACGTTTTCTGCATTTGTTACTGGCGAAATTACACTCGGAGGCACAAAATTCGTTACATCTTAAATTTTCCAAAAATTCATTTGAAAATATTTTCCTAACAATAGGTTCGATTTACATGATTTTTTTTGAAATTGTAGGTTTGTTCGTGCAGAATGCAGATGTGCTACTGAATTTCAACTCAATTTTAAATTTTGACCATATACAAGGTGTACCAATTACATTGGATTTTTGCATAAAGTTTGCAACACTCTGTGGTAAGTGCAAGCAATAAAAAGATGAAAATTTTGGTACAGAACTTTAGCGTGGTCTCTTCTTAACAATTCATTTTTTAATTCATGTCAATATCTCTATTAATAGGGAAGTACAACTGGAGCCGCCAGAGCCATAAATTTAATACAGGAAGGGCGGTCACAATACTATGCGGCACAAGTTCTAGGTGTTTCGAGATGTAGTATTCAAAGAGCCGTGGAACGGTTTCGAGAAACTGGAGAATACACCAGATCAGGAGAATGGGATCAGGAAGAAAAAGATGTACAACTCAGCAGGACGACCGTTTTTTAGCCCTAAGAATACTACGAAACAGGGACTCCACTTGAATTAGTGAGCGGAATGCTTTACAACACGAATCTACGTGCTGTAGATATTAGTGTACGAACTGTAAGAAGAAGGCTAAATGAAGTTAAAGGCTTAAAGGCAAGAAGACCTACCAATGGCCCATTGCTGACTAGAGAACATCGTAGACAGCGCCTTCTTTTCGCCCGTGAACACCAAAATTGCGGAATTGAGGAATGGGGTAAAATCCTGTTTACTGATGAATCGAGATTTTGTATGTTATCTCCAGATGGTCGTCACAGAGTATGGCGAAGAGGTGGCGAAAGGTTTGTAGGGTGCAATATTGCGCCAAGGCTCAGTTTTGGTAGTGGCTCAATTATGGTGTGGGGAGAAATTAGTCTTGAAGCTCGTACAGAGTTAGTGGTGGTAAATGGTGGTATGGTGTGGCCTGCAAGAAGCCCAGATCTTAACCATATCGAAAATTTCTGGGGCATGGTAGGAAGACGTGTTCGAGTCCAAGTTCCTGCTCCTGTGAACCTGAGGGAGCTTAGTGCAGCTATCGTACAAGCATGGGATGAATGTGACCAAGGTGCCATTCGTCATTTATTTGAGGGGATGCCAAGACGCATGGAAGCTGTAATTCTTGCTCGGGGAGGCAATACAAGATATTAACTGTTTTTTTTGTTTATTTTTGTTGTTAATTTTAAAATATTGTTACATTCATTATCGAGAAACTTTGTATATTGGTTCTTTGTTTGTGAAGTTAAAAATTAATGTTAATAATTATAAATTGAAAAACTACGTCATTATTTTAATTAATCATATCTTCCCTATTAATAGAGATATTGACATGAATTAAAAAATGAAAATTGTTAATTTTCATCTTTTTATTGCTTGCACTTACAACAGAGTGTTGCAAACTTTATGAAAAAAATCAATGTAATTTGTACACCTTGTATATGGTCAAAATTTAAAATTGAGCTGAAATTCAGTAGCACATCTGCATTCCGCATGAGCAAACCTACAATTTCAAAAAAAAATCATGTAAATCGAACCTATAGTTAGGAAAATATTTTCAAATGAATTTTTGATAAATTTTAGATGGATCGAATTTTGTGCCTCTGAGTATATCTATAATATTAGTAAAATCAAGCGCACTAGTTAAATCATGGTTTATTGATAGCACAGATAAATTATTAAATCCTTCTTGGCTTATGGCATTTCGTAAATATGTTCTGTCCTTTTTAAAGTAGAAAATGATCTTTCCCCTAACGCATTTGGTATTGGTCAGAAATATTCTTAATGCAATTTCCACATTAGGAGACATGGTTATAGCCTGTTTTTCCCTGATAAATACTAACATGTCTCTAACATTAACTATATTTTCTACATTTTCAACAAAATATTTGAATTCAATCCATCCCTCAGCAAAACATTCGTCCAAGTCGTTTGAAGATTCAGCTTGAAAATGATTTGAATTATTTCTTATATCGTTGTCATTCGTACTCTTAAGATTATTTAAAAACGAGAACTTTTTTCTATTTCTACGTCGGCCATCAATCGCTTCTTTAATTGTTGCCTTCGAATTTAGTTTCATTTTCATGAGTTTCGGCAAATTGAAGCCTTCTCTTAAGTATCCTTTTTGATCTTTATTATATTCCATAATTTTAGATAGTAGTTTGTCGCTTTCTTCGTATTCATCAAACTGGTCTTGATCTCGTAATGATTTAAGATAACCAATCAGCTATTCAGAAATTGCAAGCGTTGTTGATAAATCAACGGTTTGTAAAGTATTACTGGCTTTATCACATTTCTCTAAAACATCCGACCAAAACGATATTAAAATTGTCGTCTCTAACGAATTTTTACCTAACAATCCCATAGCTTCAGCTTTTACGAAAGGATTTTAATTTTTGCTATGGGCTATTTCCTCTACACTTTTCTGAAATGTGTTATAAGAGACAGGTAAAGCTTTACAAGCATCAGCACGAGCCGCTAGCGCCAGCATGTAGTAGACCAAGATTTAGGTAATAATTTTGAGCTAGCCAAAATTTTTGCGGTAACGCAAACCTATTTTCACGCTAATACAAAAATTTATTATTTTTTGTTTGGCGCCGGCGCCCCCTTAAATGCCTCTACTGCTTATACTGCCTTACGGGTAATCCAGCAACAATCCTGAACAATATCATACTGTCACCAAATGTTCTTGCAAAAGAGAGGCAATCCCAAATTCTCATTAGTTTGAGTTGTTATCTGACTAAAAGAAGTTATTTGACCTTCTATTTCCATTTTTCAATAAATAATATCATATTCAATATTTAAATTGTTACTTGGGATATGAGTGTGATAAGTAAAATCAATCAATCTAAACTTTATTGTATTTAAAGTAATTAAAATTTTATCACAAGAAAAAATGATTTTTATTGTTCTGCTGTGCAATATGTTAGAAGTAATCTTGGAATAGTAGCAATATTATATGGAAGAGATGTTAAACAAGAATACTCACTATTTGAACATATCAATATATAAAACGAGTTACATAAGTTCTTTCGAGACGCCATATGTATATATATATATATATATATATATATATATATATATATATATATATATATATATATATATATATATATATATATATATATATATATATATATATATATATATATATATATACATTTCAAAATTATGATTTTCAGTTTAGTCCTTGAGATTATATTTGATATGTTTCGTACCACAGCCAGTCAGTTACTTATCTTACTCTGTAAGATTGCATTTAACAATTGATCCAGTGTCTTCTGATGATTCAAAAAATGATTCTTCAAATCTAGAATTTCTGTTCTTATCTGCTCAATTTGTCCGTCTCTTATTTCGATGTTGCTCTGCAGTAGCGACAAATTAGTAGCGTAATCCAAAGATGCGATATGCTCATCCAAATTGCTACCGGTTCTAGACATTTGCTCGTGTTTTTTAGCGACCGCGTGGGCAGCCTCCAAAATATCTCTCGGCAAACGCTTCTCTCGATGATTCAAGGGCTTGACGTTTAGCACCACTCTGTATGCTTTTGGCGACACTAAAGCAGTCCAGTGTAATAGGTTAAGGAAATATTGGGGCAAGTGTCCGTTGAACAAGGCCAGTTCAATATGCGAAATTAATTTGGTTTGCCTAACAAGTTTCGATAATCCAGCTGTTTTTTGCAAACCCTGTATATCATCTACGGCGATACCGACCAAAAGATTCATTAGAACAATCGTAACAAAGAGAACGAAGATGGTAAAAGTTATCTGTGCGCTAACTTCTAATAAGAAAGGCGGATCATCCGGATCATCGTCGGTCAAAATACCTAGGTCTAGTTCCCCTGACATCATTACCAGCACTGATATTAAGGCAATGAAAGGATTCGCGAAGACATTTGAATCAGGAAACATAACGCAGAAGCTAATAGCAAAACCAATGAGTAAACACGAATAAGCCAGAAGCAATTTGGCAAATTCAGCTTGCACTCTGGTATACATAGCCACGTATGAACCAAACACAGGCAGCTGTCCAATCATCAGCATTAAGTTTGTCCACCCAAACAGTACTGCAAAAGCACCAACATGGTTTTGCCACATGTAAGTCCTTCCGGTATAAATAAAAGATATAACGAACACGCTAACTATTACCAACCATTCAAGAATGTTTTCTGGGTAGGAAAAGTATTGCTTGGCTGTGGGATAACCTGCCAATCCATACATTTTCCTAAGTATCTCACAGCACGTTATACCAACTAATGCAAACCATTGCATCTCTATGACAAACGGGTTAGCTCTTAGCATATTTCCCATCATCGAATTTTTTTCGCACAAATCAATACCATCGTCAGGGTCGGAACTGTCCATCTTCTTTCCCTGATTATAGCAGTTGTGAGCTAAAGCTGTTAGAACGTACAGAGATAAACTAAATACAAATATGAAGCAAAATAGCATCCTGGCTATGTAGTATTTCCTTATTTTCCCCCACTTTAAGTAGAGAAAAGCTGAGCAGAGCGGGTGTAAAAGCATTTCTTTTTGTCCTTCGTCTACGAAGGTGTTTAAAAAACTGATTTCACGCGGGTGGGTATGTTGCAGAATACACCTAAAATCTAATCTCAGATCCACCTCGTGATTTGATGTTTCAGGGTGGTGTAGAGTAATCGCAGAATCCAGCTTTTTCTTTATAACATCCAGAGAGGCAGGGATTTTTCTTCTAATAATCCCCAGTGGGGTCATGCCACACTTTGATTTGGCGGTGACATCAGCCCCGTGATGAATCAACATTTCAACACACTGTGATAATCCGTTTAAAGCGGCAATGTGTAGAGGTGTGTAGCCATACTGGTCTTTCCTGTTGACACGAGCACCATAGGTTACTAGAACATCTATTATGTCAGAAGATGTGCCCGTTCTGCCTATGGCTGTATGTAGAGGCGTCCTCTTATCTCGATCTTCAATATTAGGATTGGAACGTCCCCTTTCCAGCAGCAGCTGTACACAATGGTACGACTTCGCTCTAGCTGCCAAATGCAAAGGAGTTTGCGACATGTGATTTCGTACATTTGTTTCCGCTTTTTTGTCTAACAATAATTGCATACAGTCCACGTCACCATTTTCCGAGGCAAAATGCAGAGCAGTTTGCTGTCTTCCTTTAGTTTTGGCGTTTACGTTAACACCTTTTCGTTCTAGGAGTATCTTAAGGCACTGAGTTCTTCCGAGATCCGCAGCCAAATGTACGGGAGACATTCCTGAAGATTCTACCTGACCTACATCGCCTCCCTCGTGAGTGAACAATCGAACGCACGCCACGGAATTAGCTCGAACTGCGCAATGAAGGACGTTTTCGTGGCAGTTGTAGGTAGTATTTGTTAATGCTTGAATCGCAGCACCGTTGTTAAGGAGAATCATAGCGGTATCTGGGCTGTTGCCAAAAGCTGCGCAGTGAAGAGGAACATATGACTTGTAAATTGCGTTTACATCGCAACCCTGCGCGATAAGGAACTGGGTTCCGGGTATGCAGTCGCTGAAAGCCACAAGATGCAGAGCACCGAGACCGTCACTAGGTTCGTAGTAATTTAAGTCGGCTCCCAAAATAACAAACTCCTCCAATAAATCCCAGCGCTTCATAAATGCAGCCCATAGAAAGGATATGTTAATCTCTTGCTTAGAGGCCCCTTTAAAAGTATCCTCGAGATTCTCTAGTAATGTTGTTTTGTTTTCTATGTCATTCAGTAAATAGTGTCTACCTGACATGTACGTCATGTGTTCTAAGAGGTGAATTCTGATTGCCGAAGAACACAACTGTTCTGTTTGAACTGCCGTGGATGGTTGATCCAAGTTGAAATTAATATTTGGAGTCTCTTCCTCTGGGGGGGTTCCGCAATCGATGAATTCGTCGTCATCGTATTCATATCCTCCATGGCGCATGTTATCCAATATTTTCGTCTGGCTTTGCCACACGGAGCTGTTTGAGGACGGCGCATCGTATAACGGCACGCTTTCCATTTCTTTCATATCGTTAATAAACCGCTCGAGTTTCTTGGAGTTCCTGAAGCTGCCCATCTGGAAAAATATATATGGTTTGTTTAAATAGACTACACATTTTGATACTACGAGCAATTTGTGAACTGTGCCACATATTACGTGGTTAAGTGTTAAATTAATTTGAATTGCTTTCATAGATATCTGCATAATCTTATGTGACAGTCTGTAAAAAAATTATGAATCTATCAGTCAAGTAAAGTTTTCCAAATGAATGAGTAATGCCTATGTATTTTCAACAAACAAATAATTTTACATCAAGTAAAAGCTTAGTTGTACGCCTTTAACACTCAAATTTCATTTCAACATTTCAAATCAGCATTCACTGCTCGTATTTATTAGTCTAGACAAAAACAATATGCACATTTAAAGTATTACAAACGCATGATTCTAAAGTTTTCTGGACATTTTCAGATGTTTGTATTTCTATCAAATGCACTTTAAACAAGTCGTCGCTGGAATGTAATTACATAAAGAAACAAAGACTGTTTGAAGGCGTTAAGGACGAGGTTGCTGCTTCAGCGAAAATTATTTAATATATCTTGGGCCAGTTAGAAAGAATTCCTAGATATTGTCGTGCGTTCGCATCCAATTTGTCAATAATTTATTGTAATTGTAAACGTATTGTAACACGTTGTTAATATTATAAACAAGCTGTTTATGTGTAACGTAAATAAATTCCGTTCCATTATATAGCGAACATTTTGGATAATAGTACCATATTTCAAATATTTAAAATGAAGCGCGAGTTACCTACATACCACGCCATGCGATATTGAAACCACGTGGGGTACGTCGTAAGATGCTAAAGTAGGGAAAAGGCATAAATAAGCCACGCGTCGCCAACAAAAGCCTCTTGGCTAATTGACCGTATCATTTTTCATTTTACGTTTTTACTTTCTTCACTATTCGCATAATTTGATAAGTAGCTCTGATATATTTTCGGTGTCGTGAGTGAGTGAGTTAAGGAATCTATAAGGTACGATTTTGTCTTTTAATTATTAGATTTTTCGACTTATTTTTTCTGCTGTGTTTCGAGCTATTGAAATACGCTTCTGGCCACATCTGATTTCTTTCGGCCACATCTGTCGTGGGCTGCGGACATATATGCCACGAATATATATTTATATTTTTGTTATATTATTACCGTATTATTTTTTATTAAATTAAATGATTGTATATTCTGGAAGCAAAGCTTGCAATACTACCGAACTATAGCATATTTACATATTTTTACTAGGAATTACTACAGCGGCTTAGGCCCATTTTTTTAAATATTTCACATAGCGGCAAAGAGCATCAATACTTACTTTTCTATACGTTTTATGGTGTAATCTTAAATTGCATACCACATTCCTTTCTTTATTAGTTTTTACTGTAATTTTATAAAAGTATATCTCCAATTTTTGAGAATATAAAATCACAATTACTTTTAATACTTTTAATATAATAGTATTATCTATATATTGCATATACAAATATATCTTTTGATATTTCACTTTCATCTCCAGTGGATATGTTTTATTAAATAAGTGATTTATCAATCAATTTAAGTACTTGAATAGTTAAGTAGCTATTCGCCATTTGGACGAATATTTTTCTATTTAATTGGATTTGATAACTAATTAAAGCTCATTTTTTTGGACCATTAATTTAATTATTTTCATTAACTTCACTTTAGTATAAATTTTACTCTTGATATCTTGCTCAAGCGGAAATTTATACATATTATTCTTCCAAATTTATTGTAAAGATAAACCTGATAGGTACTGGTAATTTTTTCTTGTATACTTTTATTACTGAGAATAAATTCCTCTGGTGACTATGCTGGCCAGACCATCATTGCCTGTATTCCTGAACGCCAGACTGGAAGATATCTCCTCCAGTTGCTGGTACATTTCATACATTGTGATACACATCGCCCTTAGAGAGTTCCAGTTCCGCTGGACCTCAGAGCCGTAGCCGCATCTTAGGATCCTAGGAAATCCACATTTCACGAGGGGATTTCCAGAGTCTGACAGGAAAGGTATATCTTGAATATTTTATAATCCACAGGAAGTAACATGGCCTTACGTAACATTTTATATTTCAATTTTACCAAGGTTTACTATTCACTTCTTCGTAAATGTTAAATTTTTAGGCCTGACTTGGTGTCAAGAGTATTAATTTTTTATTGTTTTAAGTTACAGCCCTTCAAGCTACTTTTTAAACAGTAGTCATTTTAACGCCCCTCAGGCTTATTAATTGTCAAATTTAAATTAGTTTTAAGTAATCTGTAAACCATCCACTGGTAAATGTATTTATTTGGTAATATATTGTTTTAAAAAATACATTTCTTTTATTTCTCTAAGAAAAAATCTGATTCACAGAGGTTACAGCTGGTAATTGCTGTCTAATCATTTCTGCTCATGTTGTCTAATTATTTCTTATGAACTGCTGACCTGGTGTCCAAATCAAGTCAGTAATTATCAAGCTGTGATTGTTCTGAGGTGATATATCTAAGGGTATCTAAGTGCTATAAGAGCCTCTAACTAATCATCTAATCCACTTATCCACGACCTCCGGAAAAATCTGCGCAGCCGATAGGCAAAATAAAAAATCCATCAATATGATGAGAGGCCATTATTAGGTAATCTAAATTAAAAGGAGAAGTGTTATATATGGCGGTGCAGTTGATTTTTATTTCTTAGTGACCTTAGTGTTCTTAAAACAATTTGTCGAATATACTGATTGTGTTCTAGTACAGATTTTTTAAGTGTTTTACGTTAAATACCAGGAATTTAAATAATATAAAGGTAAATAATTTTCATTTGAAGTTATGTTGTTTTACTTTATTTGTTATTCCCTCTTCATTTCACGAGTGAATTAAGTAAAATGTCATCTAAAAGGTCATGTATTGGTAATGGACAAATAATTCATAGCCAAACAAACGAAGTGATTGCTAATATTTTGGATTTTATGAAAGGGGTAAGTACGTTTCTCAATCAGAAACTAATATAAGCAAAGAGGTTAGAGTTATAATAAATGCTGTTAGAGTTATAATAAATGCTAAGTGGATACGTAACTAAGTGATGGTCTCGCTATTCTCTATTCCACTTTGTAACTTTAAGCAACGATTATTATTAAACGCCACTGGCATATCCGACAGAAGTTATAGAACAGTTTTTGAGGAACAAAAAGTTGTCGAAAGCCTTTGATTAGTCGATCATGATATAGTTCTAAATATTAGTTAATTTCTGATTGTCTCCAGACTCTTCGAATCACATGTTTCTAACAGGTACCAGTTTGTAGTATATCGTGGTTCTAATTTACTAGAAATAAGTGCTGAATCGGGTATATCGCAGGGTTCTATATCGGGACCACTATTTTTTATATTTTCATAAATAAAACAGTACAAATAGTCCGGTGTTCAGCTAATGGTTTTCAGATGTGATTTTCCTATTTATATTTAATATTGCTTACTTCAGATCCAAGATGAAAAATATTTCATTTAAAATGGTGAAACCTGGTATAACTTTTTATTGGTATTAACTCTCATCTTTACAATGTTAGGTTTAGTTTAGTTAGTTTTACAATTTTAAGGGTGTGGGAAAATTGACGAATATTCATAGAACTTCTTTAGCAATGATACAAATATCATAAGTTATTAATCTTGCTACATATCTCAAATAAACAGGTTCTAAAATAATTATGAAGCGATGATTATCAATGATATAATACATTAACCAATACATGACAAAACAGGATTTTATACTGGCTTTGATTGTGTGTAATGAAACAAACTATAACCAAACTATAAACAGATTTTATTGACAACAAATGCACCAGAAATGGTCCCAACGCAACGCCATGGTCATATCGAGTTCCTGACGTAACTTACCAGCTGATTCACACTCCCTTACGCGCGCATTTTTCTAATAAGGTCTGTTTCAGTATTTGTGGTGTCAACTAAAAATAACTATTGAATTATCCCCTTTAAATAAGACAAGTACACCTTTATGGCCAGGTGCGTAAAATATGGAAAATATGTTTTAATGTGGCACAAGCTGGAAAGAAAATGTAATTGATATAAAGGCATTAAGATGACGATTTTGCAATTTTCTATTGTCTCTTTAGGCCGCCACCGATGCCACTAACAATGAAAACATAATTAGACTCAGTGTGGAGCAATGAATTATGTCGACATATTTTTATTTATTGATAATGTGCTTTTTGTAAAAAAACCGTTATTAAGTGTAAACCTAAATATTTATTTTATCTGACGAGAGTATTTTATGAAAATGCAAATATGTCAGACTGTGGTTTAATCATTGATCGGATTGGATTCAAAAAAAAATTATTACTCAATCAACACGAGTAGTAGACTCTATAATAATTTCAGATACGTGTCAATTCTCTACTAGTGAACTTTTTCTTTGCCCATCATTTCTGTCCATGACCATCGATATAAAATACGATGATCATGATATGACCATCGATGGTCATATGATACGTAATAAAATCTCAATTAGTACAGCACTTAGTACCGGGTAAGTCTCTTAAGATTGACACCTCCCTTACTCACTTATCCTTTGCCGATTTAACTCATTCAAAAAAGGAGTAGACACGGTTTTTGATGAGTTTTTATAATCTGAGAACAGATATTAAAAATCTCGTAAAATATACAGGGTGGAAAATAAAACATGATTTTTTTACATGGAACACCCCGTATATTTTTAGACCAAAATAATATCCTTAATTTTCTGAATCCAAAAATGTGTAATTGTTATATAATCACTCCACCTGTTCGTGAGATATTACTAAAAACTTATCACATTACGGGTGTCAATTATAAAATAAGAACATCAAGATACCTCTGGAAACAATGCATATTTGCATTGTTTATTTGTTGACATATGTCATCCAGTTTTTTGTGAGATAGTAGAACTACTATCTCACAAAAAACTGGATGACATCTGTCAACTTTCTTAGATATTAGCGTAAAAAATACGTAGTGTTCGTAAAGAAGCAAGTTATTTTGAAAATGATATATTCATTGGAAGAGCGAAAAGAGTTACTTGAAATTTATATTCAGTGCAACAAGAATAAGTAAGTCTCTTGCTCGGAGGGAGTATGTTAGGTTATTTCGAGAAAGGCTACCTCCTTCCAAAAATAGTTTTAAAAACATTTATGCAAAGTTTAGGAATACCGAATCTCTGAGAGACAAGAAAAGGGAAAGGCGAAGAACAAAAACAGGAGAAGACAAAGAACTCAACGCGTTATTATATTTTGCTGAAAATCCATCCAAATCATCCTATGCCGTAGCAATAGAATTGGATATATCACAAAGAAGTGTGATAAAAATATTAAATCGCCATAATTTTAAACCATATAGTATTTTGCCCGTTCAATATTTAGACGACAACAACCTTCAAGACAGGTTAACCTTCTGCAGAGACATACTTGATAGAATAGAGGAAGATGATGAGTTTCTAAGTCATGTCTTTTGGGCTGACGAAAGCAGTTTTTCTACTGCGGGAATTTTTAACAGAAAAAATGCACATTACTGGGCAGCGGAAAATCCACATATTGTAAAAAAAAATAAAAAACAAGGATACCAAACTGTAAACGTGTGGTGTGGCATCCACAAGGATGCTATTGTAGGTCCTGTATTTATAAATGGGCCCTTAAATGCACAACGTTATGTGGATATTCTTCAACATCCAGTTGAAAATTATTTAGATAATATTAATTTAGTGGACAACAGATCTGTTATTTGGCAGCAGGATGGAGCACCACCACACTCTGTAAGGAACGTCACCGAATCCTAAACAGAAAATATCCTATTTGGATAGGAAGGCACGGTGTTATACATTGGCCCGCTAAAAGTCCGGACTTAACACCTATGGATTTTTTTCTCTGGGGTACGGTAAAACAAGATATATACGAAACTAGGGTTTTTAATAATATGAATGAGTTAAAAGATGGTATACGTGTAAAAATTGAGGAATTAAACCAAAATGGTGATATATTTCAAAGGGTGAGAAGCAATTTTATAAAGCGATGCCAAATGTGTATTCAGAAAGGTGGTGGTTACGTGGAAAATATTTAATTATGTTACGTGTAAATAAATAAAATTGTGTTACTATATTGTGTTACTGTATTAATATTGACTTTTATTTGTTTTTATTAGCCTTATGTTGTTTATTGTTATTACTCGTTACTGTTATTGTCACCTATATATTATTTATTTATTATCTCAATAAATGGCATTATTTCCAGAGGTATCTTGATATGTTTTTTGTTTTATAATTGACACCCGTAATGTGATAAGTTTTTAGTAATATCTCACGAACAGGTGGAGTGATTATATAACAATTAGATATTTTTTTATTCAGAAAATTAAGGACATTATTTTGTTATAAATATATACGGGGTGTTCCATTTAAAAAAATCATGTTTTATTTTCCACCCTGTATATCTTACGAGATTTTTAATATCCGTGCTCAGATTATAAAAATTCATCAAAAACCGCGTCCACTCCTTTTTTGAATGAGTTAAATCGGCAAAGGATAAGTGAGATAAGGGGGGTGTCAGTCTTAAGAGACTTACCCTGTACAGAATGAAATAATATTCTTCCAGGTTCTCAATCTGTATTTAGGAAAGGGCAACAGCTCTATTAAACGTGACTCATTATATTATAAAAACCATGGATTCGGGAAACGTACGTTATTGGTGCTGCTGGACGACTCAAACGCACTCGATACTCTTGATCATAAAATTCCTTTAAAACTATTTGGAAAACAGGTTACAGAAATTTAGAGGGGAAATTTCTGATTCCATTAATGTTTCTCAGGTGTACCACAGGGATCAGTTCTTGGTCCAATTTTGTATATGATTTACACATCCTCGATACCGAAATTTATTAGAAATTGTAAAAGGCATGTGTATGCAGATGATACTCAAGTATTTTTTTTCATTTCCACATGACCCAATTATTCAAAAATGCGATATAAATGTACATTTGGAAAGGAAATAATTTATAACGTATCCCTACAGCATGCATTGCAACTCAGAAATGAATGTGTTGCAATGCTTTTTGGTAAAACACAAGATAGAAGTAATATAGGTCAAATAGCACAAATTCAAATTAATGGAACTTAATTGCCTTTCAAAAAAGAAACAAAAATCTAGGTTATAATGCTGGAGTATTAAGATTTGAACGTATTTCACTTTGTATAAAAAAAAATAATTAAAAAAAAATAATAGATAATTTATATCTTTTATTACGGTACATAATTACGTATTTTTATAATTTAATTACTAAATAATACTCAACAATCATTTATGTAGGTGTGTATATTATCTAAGCTACAGAGGCAGCGGAAAATTGTACAGGCTCTGCCATTACTTAATGAAAACTACTTAAAAATACTTATGGGATTTGAATGGAAGAAGAGCTCTGACAATCGGCTGGTTTTGATTGAATTTTACGATGTCAGACTGAAACAAATCGAATTTGTAAAAAAATAAAATTTAGAAAAGAAAAATTATTTTTACGGACGAGACGTATATTCATAGCTCTTACACACAGAAAATGAATTGAATTGACAAAAAAATAACTTTCTTAAGGCCCCAATTTCAAAAGGGAAATATTAGGTCATAGTTCATGCTGGCGGAGAGAACTGATTTTGCAAAGACGCACTTCGTATTTTTCAGGTGAAGATAAAGTTATCTCTACGATAAAAGTAAACAAGAATAACAGCTCTTGTTGACTTAGTAGCTAGGTAATCCATCCGGGACAACAATCACATGCAATTCCGATCGAGATCATGGCATGGTTTACGTGGTGAATTGTTTAAAATTTTGATAAGCGACATTTCCTGGAAATATTTTAATTCCAGTTCTCATAAAATTTTATAAATTCAAATGTTGTCTTACATTTATTTGGCTCATGTATAATTCAAATTATTCGTATTCTAGCATGATTAATAGTGGCCAATAAAATAATAACTACGTAAAGGAGAGTAATAAAAACTGTAATTATCCTGCCAAATGGATAAAAACAGCATTTACAGATCAACATCTAGGTGCATTAAGATAATCATTGGATCAGTTCTTTTATTTCAGTAATATTTACGAAGTATTCGATTTACTTTTATAGTGTATTTAATACCTTATTGCAACCGTCAGTACCATATATACACAATAGTAATAATTATCTAAAATATATAATAATAATAACATAATAGAGTATATTTCATAAATATTTTTGTGTTTAGATATATTTTTAAAATTACCAAAATCTTTTTTACTTAACGGATTAATTCTATTCCAATGGAAGCCTTGGGAAAGGGTAATCATCCCCTGGGTGTACGCCACTGATGAAAGGTATCGATATTATTATTATTATTATTATTACATGCACGGAAATATTATTTACAGTTCCTGTTATTTTAAATACATTATATCATTAAGTTACGTTATTCTAAAAACATTATTTCATCTCGTATTGCTTTAGTCTTAGTAATATTATTAAAATTATCAGTTAATTCGTAATACTTACGATTATGTGCTGCCTTCGACATTAACCTTACTTCTCCAGGACGACGTTTGGTAGCGTATTTTCAATTCTGATAAAAAATAACTAGACAAAGAATGAACAACACCTAGCACTGTGGGACGGATCGCGCCAACATAACACATTGCTATTAAACTGTAAAAGAAATATTTTATCTGTTTTTGGATTAAGATATTGTTAATAAAAAGAACAATCATCTTCCAGATAATACGTATTTATGTAAATATTATAATTACCAACTAAGCAAGTCAAAACAGTTTAGTTGGGATATACCTCAGCGAAAATCAGATTACAGACACTAATAAATTTCATTTACCTCGTTCTACGAGAAACACAGAACGCACTGTTGTGTATAAATTTATTTAAAAAAGTAAAAACCAATATTTATTTATATATTTATATATTTAATGAGAAAGGAATACAAACACGGCTACCCAAATACCTGAACATATTAATGATTATGATGAGATAAACCTAGTACAGTGTACAGTGTACAGTGTACAGTGTACAGTGTACAGTGTACAGTGTACAGTGTACAGTGTACAGTGTACAGTGTACAGGGTACAGTGTACAGCGTACAGTGTACAGCGTACAGTGTACAGCGTACAGTGTACAGCGTACAGTGTACAGTGTACAGTGTACAGTGTACAGTGTACAGTGTACAGTGTACAGTGTACAGTGTACAGTGTACAGTGTACAGTGTTCAGTGTACAGTGTGCAGTGTACAGTGTACAGTGTACAGTGTACAGTGTACAGTGTATGGTGCACGGTACGGTAAAAAAGGTAAACTAGTAATTTAAAGTGACACTTTAAAAATCTTTGACCTTAGGAAACGTCTTACTTTTCACAACCAGTTACGTACAATTTTACGCAACTGGTTGTGATAAAATTGGTGGTAATTAGAAAAAATCTTGTATGAAACACATTGGGAATCACTATTTTGTGTAACTCGCATCCTTTTGCGGAACTCGCTATAGTGCTCGTTCCGTAGAAATCTTCTCCTTACACAAAATAGTACTTTTCCCAACAGGTTACATAAATAGTTATTCCCCTACTATCACCGTGACAACATTGTGAAATAGAGATAAGATTATACATGTTTCTATGATATAAATAATTCTGAATAAAATGGTAGGTAATTATTTGCTCAGTCAGTACAATATCTATGTAATACACTCAGAGGTACAAAATTCGAAACATCTAAAATTTACCAAAAATTCATTTGAAAATATTTTCCTAACTATAGGTTCGATTTACATATTTTTTTTTGAAATTGTAGGTTTGTTCGTGCGGAATGCAGATGTGCTACTGAATTGCAGCTCAATTTTAAATTTTGACCATATACAAGGTGTACCAATTACATTGGATTTTTGCATAAAGTTTGCAACACTCTGTGGTAAGTGCAAGCAATAAAAAGATGAAAATTTTGGTACAGAACTTTAGCGTAGTCTCTTCGTAACAATTCATTTTTTAATTCATGTCAATATCATGGTCATTTTCAATGCAATTGCCAATGGGTTTTTGCAAAGTTGCTTTAGCATCTTCGTTTGCTTTTTTTGACAAGTGTCGCTAGTGTTTCTAAGTTAATTTCTGCGATTTGGTCTGAATTATAACAAAGTAACGGTAAACAATAAAAAGTAATAATGGTCTTAAATGCAACTGGCGCCGCCAGAGCCATAACTTTAATACAGGAAGGGCGGTCACAATACTATGCGGTACAAGTTCTGGGTGTTTCGAGATGTAGTATTCGAAGAGCCTTGAAACGGTTTCGAGAAACTGGAGAATACACCAGAAGAATGGGATCAGGAAGAAATAGATTTACAACTCAGCAGGACGACAGTTTTTTAGCCCTAAGAATACTACGAAACGGGGACTCTACTTCAGTTAGTGAGCAGAATGCTTTACAACATGTACGTGGTGTAGATATTAGTGTACGAACTGTGAGAAGAAGGCTAAATGAAATTGGCTTAAAGGCAAGAAGACCTACCAATGGCCCATTGCTGACTAGAGAACATCGTAGACAGCGCCTTCTTTTCGCCCGTGAGCACCAAAATTGGGGAATGGAGGAATGGGGTAAAATCCTGTTTACTGATGAATTGAGATTTTGTATATTATCTCCAGATGGCCGTCACAGATTATGGTGAAGATGTGGCGAAAGGTTTGCAGGGTGCAATATTGTGCCAAGGCTCAGTTTTGGTGGTGGCTCAATTATGGTGTGGGGAGGAATTAGTCTTGAAGCTCGTACAGAGTTAGTGGTAGTAAATGGTGGGGCAGCGACTGCTGATAGGTATATTACTGACATTTTGGAGCCACATGTTGTGCCTTTTGTCCCATTAATTGGAAACAATTCCATTCTAATGCGTGATAATGCCCGTCCACATATGGCAAGAATCGTTTCCGAATATTTGGATCAGGTTGATGTTAACCGTATGGTGTGGCCTGCAAGAAGCCCAGATCTTAACCCTATCGAACATGTTTGGGACATGGCAGGAAGACGTATTCGAGCCCAAGTTCCTGCTCCTGTGAGCCTGAGGGAGCTTAGTGTAGCTGTCGTACAAGCATGGGATGAATGTGACCAAGGTGCCAGTCGTCATTTATTTGAGGGGATTCCAAGACGCATGGAAGCTGTAATTCTTGCTCTGGGAGGTAATACAAGATATTAACTGTTTTTAAAGTTTATTTTTGTTGTTAATTTTAAAATATTGTTACATTCATTATCGAGAAATTTTTGTGTGTGAAGTTAAAAGTTAATGTTAATTATAAATTCAAAAACTACATCATTATTTTAATTAATCATATCTTCCCTATTAATAGAGATATTGACATGAATTAAAAAATGAATTGTTAAGAAGAGACTACGCTAAAGTTCTGTATCAAAATTTTCATCTTTTTATTGCTTGCACTTACCACAGAGTGTTGCAAACTTTTTGCAAAATGCAATGTAATTGGTACACCTTGTATATGGTCAAAATTCAAAATTTAGCTAAAATTCAGTAGCACATCTGCATTCCGCACGAACAAACCTACAATTTAAAAAAAATCATGTAAATCGAACCTATAGTTCGATGAAAATATTTTCAAATGAATTTTTGATAAATTTTAGATGGATCGAATTTTGTGCCTCTGAGTGTACATTCCTATATTTTAAATGTAATGTGCTCTCTCGGTGAGAACGCCCCCCGTCACTTAAAATTTCAACAAAGCCATTACTGAGGCACAGGATTCATGATGCAGGTAGTAGCAATGTAGTTAAGCAAAGCAATCAATATTCCGGTGGTTAAAATAGTTTGGATCGCTCAGCGGTAGAGGGCGCCAGATGAAGACATTTTTACAACAGATTTTTATATATTTAACATAAGTGCAATGATTGAAAGAAGACAGGATAATATACAGGCGTTCAATCAACGAAAATAATTGTAATACTATATGATAGTACCAGTCGAGGAAATAAAGCGATTAACTATCGATTTTTTGGGTAGTAAGATGGATCTTAAGTGCATCTCGAAGAGACAATAAATAAAAAAATTACAACTCGGTAAATATTGATGGAAATGAGTCCAGTTTTGCTACTCAGGGTTTCTGGGGTCGCTGAAGCTGAACACGAATATCACGACAACGGTCTCCGATGTACTTGATGCTCAGGTTGCTGCAGAGTATCAATGTCCACTGTCCACCCTGTGCACCAGTTGAACACAGCCGATGGTTGCATAGATTGCTACTCCTGTGTATTTTTTCTGCACTTAAGAAACTACTCTACGACATGTCAAGTCCAAAAGCGCTCAAACTGTTGCACATTTTGCATTATTTTTAATTTGGGCGTTGTTTTTTATAGGAGTATAGGCATAGTTACAGAATATTTAATCGTATCCCGAACGGTTCAAGTGGCTAATATCCAGTTATTGGCAAATTTCCCTTGTCGGATTCATTTTCACGAATTTTAAAACGTTGAACATTTGCCACCGCCTCACTGACAATAAAGTCTTGTTGCACATGAGGCTCTTCACGCATCTTTCTAATTAAGAAAATTATGTATTGCCTCGATGGATGGTAACGTCGATTAGGATATTCTCCTTGATAGTAACGTTCGGCTTATGCAGCGTTTTGGCCACATTGTCCATAAATTATTAAAATATCGACTTGCGCACTTCTTGAAAACATAACTGTTACCGACTAAAGATTTTCAAATTGAATTAAATTTATTATATCAAACTGAAAAGGTTGGTTAGTCTTACAAAGAAAAGTGGTACATGAAAAATGCAGGAAATTTTGTCTACTTTGATTTTGTATTGAATGGGCTTGTTGAAAAAATGCTTCCTTTCTGTGATATATAGTCCAAGCATTCTGTCACGGCCCACTGTTAAATTTGCAGAAATTCCTACCTGCATAAAAAAATATGGTCGTATAGGAAATGAAATTGTAATATGAGTTTATATTTCTTTCATTTAAATATGAGTTTCTTTATTTCTCGCGCCTCAATGGCGAACCTAACAAAAAAATATCGCACAGTTGCAAAAAAAGTTTTTTAAAATATCTGTCAAAATGCTTCTATAATAATTTTCGATATTTTTCGTACTTTTCGAGTTATATCGAAAATACGGTTAAAAATCGGGTTCTCTAGAACTAGAAGTTAACTAGGGTGTCTCAAAATTAACGCAAGATTTGAATTTAATAGAAAACACAGTTTTTAGTCTTTTGATTCAATAAAAATTTTTTATTGAATCATAAAGTACATAAGATAGGGTTATTTATGGAATAACACATCGGGCAAATGGCCTCCACGGCTTTGCATGCACATACGCACTAATTTGTCGAAATTTCCCATGACCATTCTGCATAAATGTGGCTGAATTTCGTTGATGCAGCGTTGAATCTCCTCCTTTAATGCACGGGTGGTTGTGGGCCTGTTGACATAGACCTGTGCTGTGACGGCTTTCAAGGGGGGCGCAGGCGGCGCCCCCCCCCCCCAAAGGACATGGCAGATTCCAGATTACTACTATTATGTACTTTGATACAAAAATATATTGGGTATATATACTATATATGCTTTTTGTAGTTATTATTTATTTTTTTGTCCGGTATTTTCCACAACATAAAAAAACCTATGAACAGTTTTAACTTTTTCTTGTGGGTATTTTGGTATAAATGGACCTTTCATTGAAATTCAGAAATACCAGGAAAACGCGTGACCTTGAAAAATTTACAAATTTTCTTGGTAATAATGCCCGCACCTCGCCCCATAATGAAATCCTAACTACGTCACTGTATAATGATCTACTCAAAGAAACCTCTCGCTCCTCAATTATTCAAATGTGGCAACCCTACTTGCGCCCCCCCCCCCCATCCCCCCCAAGACGAAATCCTAAAGCCGCCACTGGACCTGTGATTGCAAATAACCCCATAAAAAGAAATCTAATGGTGTTATCTTACACGATCTAGGGGTCCAATTCTGATCACCGAAACGAGACTGTATACTGCCTGGAAATGTCTCATGCAGTAATTGAATTATGTCACGGGCTGTATGGTATGTGGCACCGTCTTGTTGAAACCACATATTGGCCACATCAATATCATCTAATTTTGGCAGAAAGAACTGTGTTATCATGTCGCGATATCGAACACCAGTAACAGTCATTGCTTGACCAGCCTCATTTTCAAAATGTGCTTCATCGCTTAGGATGATGTTGCTCGAAAAATCAGCATCCATTTGTTGATGTTCAATAATCCATTCAATGGCTTCGCTGTTAATGGTCATTAGACTTCAGTTGTTGCGTTAATTGAATTTTTTAAGCATGGAGACAAAGATCTTAGTGAGTATATGCTGTAGAGAGCTTCTTGAAATTTGCAATTCTTGTTCACGACGCCCAATTGAGGTTCCTTGATTGTCACCAACGCTCTCACGCACTGCTTCGATCCAGTCTCCCTGATTTTTTCAATTAATCTCTTCACAGTTGAAGAAGTTAAAACACTATTCCGACCATATTTTGTATGAAATTCTCGAACTGCGGTCCCCAAGCTTTCATTATTTTTCTGTATATTTTTTTATGACCTACCATATAATGTTTATTTAGATTGTGCCACAATGATGGTTGAACCTAAAATTAAAGCTTGTCCGACAAAATGACCGCTTCTGTGAGAGCGTCCGACACGCGTAATATGTCGCATTTTCGACGGTATGTTTTTTCATCACCTACAAATTGATATTTGGCGAATCACTTCATTTAATTATTGTGAATTGCAAGGTAAAACTGTCCGACAAAAATCATGCATCTTGACGCGAGTCCGACGCGGTGAACATGTCGATTTCCCGCTAATCACTTAATTTATTACCTACAACAAAAAATATTTTTTTACTTTTGTTATGTTAAGCAGAACATAGTATATCTGTCCGACAAAAAACATGCAGCGGATTTCAATGAATTTCGAATGCCAGTCCGGCTTGGTCAAAATTTGTGTTATTTGCAGTATGCGTTTTTCATATTAGTCAGTTAAATTACCCTTACAATATTCGGGAACGATGCACTGATTCGGACATCCCCGTAATAATTCTTGCAAATTTTAAATTTTTGAAAGCAGATGTAAAAATGATAATTGATCAAAGCACAAGCAAAAAAGTAATGAAATTTACGATCAACTTGGACCTCAGTTGGCTCGCTCGCTCGCACTATACCATATTTTTACGGGCAACGATTTCAACCCTGCATTTTTTCGCAAAGGAAAAAAGAAACCTTTCACTATTCTAAAAAAGAATACAAAATTTCAAGAGGCCTTCATCAATCTTCTATCTATACGACCAACATACTTAGCAACATCTAGTAATGCTTTCCAAAATATAGAAGAGTTCGTGTGCAGGATTTACGGTTTAAAATGTAAAAATGACACCAATAAAGGCCGATACGAGTTATTCCTTCAAAGCTTGAAAGTCCGAAGTAATGATGAGCAAGTTTTACAAAAACAAAAAAGTTCGATGTACTCGACAGGAGCTGTTGGAGCAACTGAAGCGAACAATATACATAAGCAGTATTTGGTGTAATGCACACATGCGCTACCCCACTGATTATCGGTCAGAAGATTGTGGATGGCCTCTCATAGATGGACATTTTGAATATTTTTGGTTCGAAGTCCATCAATTTAAGACATTGCACGCCAGGCAAAAGAAGGTATTGCATTACATTTTTTTGTAGAAACAATATTAACCCAGTTGTATTATTATTATTTATACTAATCATATTATAGAAGCGACGACAAGCAATGCCGATGGCGATGATGATGAAAACGAGTAGGATATGTATAGTGATAGCACAGACGCAGAATCAGAGGATTCGGGGGATGAATAAGCTATTTTTCAATTTTATATAATATTTATTTTTTAATGGTCGTTTTTAATTAAAAGTTTTATATTTATTGACAATGAAGAAAAAGTAAAAAAAAGTCAATAAAAAAGAAAGATTGTAGTCCATTCAGTCAATAAAATTACTCCTTTTCAGTTCCTCCTTTTATGCAACTATATTAATTGTTGCCAAGAAAATAATTTTTTGAATAAATTTCCGATTAATAATTGGATATATTTATACGTTCATTACTGTGGGAGCACGATGTAGCTAATTAAAGTTTATCCATTTTTTTATTATTTTAAAATTGTTTTCTTTCAAAATATAAACGCAAAATTTGTCGGGCAAGACATATGCTGCATCGTTTCTGTCGGACACTTATTCTATTTAATATAAAATATGTTTTCTTACATGTATTATAAATGTCGGACAAGAGGTAATATATGAAGTGATTAGCGGGAAATCGACATGTTCACCGCGTCGGACTCTTTTACCTTGCAATTCACAATAATTAAATGAAGTGATTCGCCAAATATCAACTTGTAGGTGATGAAAAAATATACCCCTGAAAATTCGAATTGGGTTCTACCGTCATTGTGGTGCAATCTAAATAAAAATTATATGGTAGATATAATATCTAAATAGTATTATATGGTAAAAATTGTCTGGGCCCGGGACTATAACGTTCCCATACTTATTACCTGGGGTTGATATAGCTCATGGCAAGCTAAGAAGAAGCTTTTTTGAAAAATTTAAAAATATGGATTTATCGAGATATATCGATTTTTCGAGAAAAAGGTATGCTCTCTAAGTTCGCTATATCTTCTCGGGGGCTGGTGCTAGAGCATCGAGCAACCACTCATTTTGTTCCTGAAGAGTTGCGTTGTCATCCTATAGAACAGTTGTATCCGATTTTTTTTATTTTAAGAGTCAGTAAATTCATTTGTGAACATTGCAACTTTTATTTGACATGTTTTTTTTTCAAAATCCCTTTCTCAATTTTTATTTGACGCAAATGGCAGTTACGAGAATCAATTGCTGGTATTTTTTTCACGAATTCAAAGAAAATATAACTTTCTACGACAATTAGGAGTCGAGATAATTTTTTACACAAAATCTGGAAAGCGGAATAAACGTTGTACAGTCCTTTGTTTCACATACGTATACCATATATCCATATACCTAAATCTTCATATTTTCAATAAAAAAAATACTACGATAAGGTTAATTGATTATTAGTATTAGAAATTGAATAATAAAGTGACTTGTGATTTGTAGCGGACAGAGGAGTGGGAGAAGTGCAGCGCGCTCGTAGTAAAAACTGATTCTGCGCATTTAAAATGACTCGCGCTACCAAAATCTTCAGTATATCGGCTTCCAAATCACCTACAATAAATATATCATATTTATTTTTGCCTTATAAGCCAAATAGAGCCACGTATACCTAATTTTTACTTTCTTTCCCTGTTTCTTTTTTACTTTTTTCGACATTTTATTTATTATTTTCTAGTACCACAATATATTTCATTCGATGCTTCAATTTTTTACGTAATTAATCGTACTCACGTTATATTTGCTGCTGCCGGTAGAAAATTGCAGTAACGACTCCGATATACATATTTTATTAAGTCTCGGTACATTTTTTATACATTTTATTACACTTCTTTGACACAAAATAACCATGGAATTATACATACCATAGAACAATATTTTGTTAAAAAACTTTTGCAGAGGATTTGTTTATTGTACAAACTAAACAAAAAATATGTTTTATTCACATAAGTGCATATAGATAACTGAAAATACTCATCTGTATCTTCCCCTATATAACAGTCATGACAAATTCCATGGAGGTGTTCTAAGCAAAGGAACCGGCTACATTTTAGGCATTTGTACCTGGTTTTTCTATTCTTCTTGGACGAGCATAGCAGACATCGACCATAAATTGGATTTTGGTTTGCAGGAACATTTTCAGTTTCTTTTCCACACATTTCCTGAAGGCGTAATCGAATTGTACGTGTAAGTCTCTTATTTGTAGATCTTTTTGAAATATGATCCTGAATAAGCTCATATCCTAACTGCTCCAAAAATTTTCGCCGGCGGATTGATGTTTGGTTGTTGCTCATAAATACTATGCATGTATTAATACCTGCCACATTCAAAAGTTCATAAAAGACAACAAGTGGCCATCTATGAGTTGCCCGTGCACAGTTATATGCTTCAGACATCTGATCCACTACATCGACACCACCTTTTGTGTGATTATAATCTACGATCATTTCAAGCGTTCCAGTTGTTGCATAAAATTTATCATCATGGTACATCGTTGACAAAACAATGACACATTTGTTCTTACGTGGAACGGAGGACACTAAAGTGGACGTTTCGTCAAAGGCAAACATTGAACTCTCCTCTGATCTTCGGGTCATAATAAGTTCTGAAGGTATCTATGGCTTATTCTTGCGCATTGTGCCTATTATTGTAAGATGATAATCCCGCAAAAGTGTGTCTGCAACAACTTTACTTGTAAAAAAAATTGTCCATGGTTAGGTATATTTCTATTACTTCCACGGACAGGTTCGCATAACCGGCAAACTAGTGCAAGATTCGTATTGTCAACAGCAAAAGGTCCTTGTGGCTGTTTGCCCAAGTAGACTTCGTAATCAAGACAACTTGATTACATAAAATAATTTAGCGTCAACTAAGGCATACATTTTTATACCGTACCGATTTGGCTTGCTTGGAATGTATACATTGAATCCACAACGACCTCTAAGTGAAGCTAATATTTCATCTATAGTTAGGTAAGCTGAAGGATTATAATGTTTAGGTAAATTTGATACAAACTCATCAAAAATCTCACGAAATGTAGCAAATTTGTCAAAACTTTGTCTTTCTGCTCTTGTATTTTTTTGGTCAAAACGAATGTGGGTCAAGAGAAACTGCAGTCTTCTTTGGCACATTGTCAATCTAAATATTTCCATCGCCATCCCGTTGCTTCTAAATAGATCTTCAATATTTTGACAGCCACTTTTGTTAGCACCAGAAATGTATAATAGGCCAACAAAGGCTTTCAGTTCTATTAGATCAGTGATATTGTTGAGTCCTCAAGTCCTTAATGTCGTATGATTTAGATCGGATGTACTCATTTGTGTAGAAAACTATTTTTTCTAACATAGTGTCCGTCATGAAATAACCCCATATTTCAGATGCTTTTTTTCCCATCTAATTTCGCCCTTTGGCCCTGGTAAATGAGGCACTATGTTCATCGAGCGCCTTTTCACATTTGTTTTGTAGGCAACATGTTTTCGCCATTTTGAGCCGTCTTTATAAATAAAATACGGCATTCGGTGCCGTTCCTGACACTCACTCACCATATTTTCGACATCTTCATTATCGATGTCTTGCTCCGAATCCGTATTTTCAAGTTGCTGTTCTGTTTCGTCTTCTGAGAAACTCTCATCGCCATCTAAGGGGACTGTTTCATCATCTTCTTCCATCAACATTTCATCTACGAATTTCTGGAGTCTTGCTTGGTTTTCCTCGTATGTCATATTAGCAAATTCTGTTGAAAAATACCACTAATTATAACCTATTCAAAATTTATAAACTTCTCTGTCTTACCTAAAAACGGTGCACCAACTGTAACCTCGGTCTCAGAGACCGAAACGATGATTCGCCGAAAAACAAACTGCGTAAATAGGTGCTAGCGTTATGTAATCTATGTGCATACTGAAGCTTGAGGAATACCCAGACGCGCAACTTGATACCCGAATGCGCCTTTGTTTAATTCGAAATTATGTTACTATTCGTTGTGAGAGACCGCACGTTGCAGACGGAGGGTTAAAGGAATATAATTTATCTAAACAATTATTTTATTCTGCTAATATTTGTGTATTATGTACAAAATAATTATTATAAAAAATGTATAATAATGATTTTGTATATAATAGACATTTATTTGCATAATAAAATAATTGTTTATGATTAATACCCTTCAAATGTATATTAACACATTATTCTTCTCTTCATTGGATCTTCCGATTCACTTTCTTCATCTTCCTCATCCACATTTTCGTGAAAAATAAAGTCAAAATCATTGAAAGAATCTCCATCATTTGAAACAGTTTCAAAGTTTCCGCAATGACTCACAATGTTTACAAACACTCGTGCTTTTAAGGGAATATTTTTTACACCCACATCACCGACACAGCGGCATGATATTTTTTTTATAATTTCTTCAGGTATTAAGGGTTCCTCGGGGTACATTAGCATTAGTATATTGGCAGAGATTTTCCAGCCCCACTGACTCACATCGTAGTCGTTACCTAACAATTTTGTATTTGCAAATAAACTCTGATGAAGGCATGTTGTTTGGCATCTCATTCAATTGTATAAAGATTTTCTAATTGAAAGCTTCCTTCTACCTACTGTTGAAATATGACGCTCATTTCCACAGTAGGTGGAAGGAAAAAAGCTAAAGACGTAGGCCTATGATATCCCCGACAGGAACTAAGTTCCTATCAATGCAACAACGTAGTTCTCCATCCCCTCATAGCAGGGTAGCCTGTCCTGCGGCCTGGAAAACTTGTTGGTGGAAAGTTCAATATTGATTAAAGTTATATGGAGGCGTAGCTTGACGTCACTATGACGCCAGACGAGCGGCCCCCGCCATGCATAGGAAACCGTTCCCACGCGCCTACGACTTGGGTATTTTGTAGATGCATCTACCGAAATACTTCCGTAGTATATATCTCTCGGGGCGCCCTAATAGGCCAGGACTCGAAAGAAAAATAACAAAAAAAAATGGAAAGTATTAAGTTTTGAAATCGGCACAGAACGCTAAACACAGATTTTCTTTTTTCAATTGGCACTCTATTTTGTTTTTCGTACTTCCCAGCCAACCAAATTATATTTGTATTACCTAAAAACAACCTCACTAAATCACATGTTACTAATATAATAATAATAATAATAATAATAATAATAATAACAATATAATATATAATATATAATATATACAGGCAGTACAAGCGAAACCTTTCTATGGCCTGGATCGACTATCGCAAGGCATTTGATACAACATCACATGAGCTAATAATTCACTTGCTCCAATGCCTTGCGGTGCCAGATCCAATAGTGGGATGTATAGAACAACTGATGCCGCTCTGGAGAACCCGCTTCACCATTACATCTGGTGATAGCAGGGTTCAAACGGAGCCGGTTATCTTTAGACGGGGTGTATTCCAGGGGGATTCCCTGAGTCCCCTCCTTTTCTGCATCTCACTCCTGCCGTTATCTGTTGCACTTAGAAGAACCCGTGGCTACAACTGCGGCCCACCCGGAAACAGGAGGCATAAGGTCACTCATTTATTTTATATGGATGACCTTAAGATATATGCCTCCGGGGAAAGGGATTTACAACAGTCCCTCCGAGTGGCGCAAGAGTACACAGCGGATATTGGTATGGAGTTTGGGTTGGATAAATGTGCACTGATTCATCTCAAGAGAGGACGATGTGGGGACTACGGAGATGATGCGCAGCTAGTAGACGGAGGCATCTTACACCACCTTGATGCCGGAGAGACGTATACCTACCTGGGTGTGCCACAAAGTCACATCCAGGAGGTAAATATTACAAAAGACGCTCTCCGCGGCAAGTACCGACACTTGCTCCGACAGATCTGGTCCTCAGAGCTGTCGGGGTCCAACAAGGTGTCGGCGACAAATATGCTTGCCGTTCCGATTCTACTCTACTCCTTTGGAGTAATAAAATGGACACAGGAGGAGCTGCAGCAACTCGACGTAGGTACCCGCAAAATGATGATCTCTGTCGGAGTTTGCATCCGAGATCGTCCGTTCCGCGGTTATATCTCCCACGACAACAGGGAGGCCGTGGACTCTTGGGATTGGAGTGTCTCCACAACAGAGTAACTCTGAACACGGCCTGTAAGATTATCAGGAGTTCGGATCCCCTACTCCTCATGGTCAAAGACCATGAAGGAGCTGGCGTAGGAGCTTTTATATATAGGGCAGCACAAAGAGCAGCTAATAGCCTAGGTCTCGACTTCGACACCGAGCGGAATAATCCAAACTCTGTCACCGAGTTGGACCCTGCTCGGTTGAAAGTCCACCTTCGGGCTGCTGGAAATACACTTCGTTTTCAGCAGCACAGAGATAAGCCATTGCACGGAGTCTACTATAGAAATATAGAAGACTTAGGCTTATCTCGAAAGCTGACCTTTAGCTTTTTGAGGTCAGCTGGGCTGAAGTCAGAGACTGAAGGTTTTATATTAGCTTGCCAAGATGGTGTACTGAACACCCTGGTCTACCGAAGCCGCGTGATGGGTATAGAAGTGCCTGACGTTAGCTGCAGAGCTTGTCGTCAGGCCTCAGAGACCATTATGCATTTGCTGTCAGCTTGTCCAGCATATGCGGTCTCTGCCTATATCCATCGACATAACGCGGCATTACGAGTGCTGTATTATCACCTACGGCACTCGTACGGTATAGATCAGACACCGGTGTTGCCCTATGCTCCGGGGGATATTGAGTCCGTTGTGGGGAATGAGAGGTCCCGGATATACTGGAACTAGTCATTCCCCACCGTCAGGCGGATACAAGCCAATAAGCCTGACATAGTCCTTTTCGATCACCAACTCAAGACGATGTTTGTTATAGAGTTTTCGGCTCCGGCTGAAAAGAACATGGTCTTGAAAGAGGAGGAGAAACGGACAAAATATCGAGATTTACTCTCCGAACTCCGCAGGCTGTACCCGGGTTATTCTGTTAAAATGGTGGTTCTTATTATTGGCTCTCTCGGAGGTATGCGACAATCATTGCTCTCAGAATTAAGAACCATCCCGGCATGCCGTCAATCGGCAGAAGTCATCGCAAGATGCAGAAGGCCGTCATACTTGGCTCGTTGCGTCTACTCAGGACACATGAGTTGCGACCTCAATGACCACTTACCCCGCGGACGTGGGGAGTGGTCGTTGAGTAACGAGGCTGGAGGGACTCTCTGGACTAGTCGGAGGCCAGGGGGGACCGACCAGCACAAAAAAAAAAAAAACAATAATAAGAATAATATTTATTTATTCCAACAGGAAAAAACCCAATTACATGAATAAAAGTAATACAAGTAATAATTAAAATATAACAATATAATTAGAAGTAAAATAATACAAAACAGCAATACAATACATAAGACGTAATACCTATTAGCCAAACTAAATATGCATATGCATAATATGCATATGCATAATATGCATACATGGCAAAATAAAACACACAAACAAAATATAATTTACTACAACAAATCAAACAAGTACCTAATAATACTTAAGCTAACCGAGCTACCCAGTTACATATACTCTTCAAATTATCACAGTGAATATCACAATCAGAAGCGATACGATTGAACAGGTCACACATCAGAGATATTAGGTACTTTCTTAAAATATTTGATCTAGAAACAACACAGTAAAATAAAGTTTCTGTCTAGAATTTAGGCGAGGTATCAGAAAATTTATTTTATTTAAAAGATCACGGCAATCAAGCTTGCCATTCAAGATATTAAATAAGAATCTAATTAGCATGATATTGCGTCTAGTTTCTAAAGAGTCAAAATTAAATCTCGCGTATCATATAATATAATGGTTTTCACCTCACCAGAGCATAAAACAGAGATTTGAAGGTGCTTATATCGGAAAAGTCCCGGCAATTGCGGTAAATGAAGATTTAAAGGCATTAGAAACAATATGGTTCATATGTTTAACAAAAGTGAGTTTGCTGTCAAAATAAATACCCAGAGCTTTGAATACATCAACTCGGCTGATGATGTTATTCCCAATCAAGTAGTTGTGAGTATAAGATGAAGTTTTGTGAGTATAAGTCATTACGTTACATTTAGCTATATTTAAGATGATTTGTCTCACACCATGAAGACATTCTGTTAATGCAGTCTTGAAGATGGATGGAATCTGTAGAATATTTAATTTCAGAGTAGAGTTTAAAATCATCGGTAAATAAAAAATGCTCACAAATAATGACTTCAGGAAGATCTTTAATAAAGAATAAAAACAATATGGAGCCCAGATTGGAACCTTGTGGAACTCCCGAAATTGGAGAAAATGTTATTGAATTGAAATGTTGATATCTGACCATAAAGTGTCTATCGCTTAAGTAGGAGGTGAATAATTTAATCAACGCTTCAGAAAAACCAATACTTTCTAGTTTCAAAAGAGGTATGTTATGGTCAATCTGATCAAATGCTTTTTGGAAGTCCGTATAGACGACATCGACCTGTTCTCTATTATCCAAAATCTCAGAGACATATTGAGTAAAAACCGCTAAATTAGATATTGTTAACCTCCTTTGTATGAACCCATGTCGTCGTGACGAAATAAGCTGCCTAGTGAGACGCTGTTAAAGTAGTCACCAAACGCATTAACGATATCAGTAAGACAGAAAAGTTCACTGTTGTTATAGAACATTACAGAAGGGATACGTGAGGAACCTTTCTTTTTATTAAGAAAGTTCCAAAACTTTTTGGGATTACCAGATAATGATCGCTCAGACCCTTTATAAATATTCTATAAGCCTCATCAATCAGACGTTTAGATGTAGATCGATGAGCTTTAAAAGCATTGTAGAGATCAGCTGATTTAAATTTTTTGTACTTGCTATATGCAGCTGCTTTTGTTCGGATGGATTTAATAACTTCTCCTGTGAACCAAGGAGAATAATGATAGCGGTGAATATGGGGAGAAGGCATGTACTTTGGTACAGCTATATCGAAAAGACTATATAACTTGTCGTAGAATGAAGAGCATAAATTATTCACATTATCTACATTCATAAGAAATGACCAATTCGTGTTATAAATAAGCTCGTATTACAGAGGAAAATTTGCTTTTTAAAGATATAAGCAGTGCAGGAAAATTTCATAGGAAAATGATTTTGTGGAGGATGCGACCGATTAGAGGTTGCATCAAAATTAATCCGAAGAAAAGGGTGGTTATTATCTTCAACAAGCAATGGATATTCAACAAGCAATGGATTATGGCACATTAACGATATAATAACGAGAGGGTATAATAACATCAAATCCGTGACGTTTTTTTAATGTTATGGCCATGATACAGATATGTTATATTCATAACATTGATATGAAGTTATATTCATAACGTCGATATGATGTAATATTCCTGTAATATTGTTATGAACTCGCTTTTAAAACGTTCACAAAAAATATGGATTGGTTAATAAAATAAATATTTTTAAAAATACATTATTTATTAGTGAACAAAAATGTATAATTCATTGGCAATAAAAACTGTTTAACAGACAAACTAAATACACCAGCAGAAAATACAAAAAAAGTGCGGAAACTAGCAATACTGCTGAAAATAATTGTGATGTAATTAATATATAACACCAATACTTCAACTTTTAAAACAAACATATAAATTCGATTAACAAAAACCTACCAGTTATTGTATAAAATAAATACTCAATTCATGAATGTATTAGTTGGAATTTTAGAATATGTACGAAGGAGGGAAATGATATTAAGCAATTAGAATTATGTGAATATATTTATTACTGTACTCACAATTTAAAATTTATAATATATTTTTATTATTAATTATATAGTTTCGTTTTTCCTGCCCCACTGAAAAATATGGCACAATAATAATTGTAAACATGCATTCCAAACATTTAGTGATTCAAATCATTCTATTCGTTCCACTGGTTATTCTCAAGACCTGGAACTTTCGACACGTCTAGACTAAGCAAAAATAGCTCGGCTACAAGAAAAATAATATCCAGCTTAAATATGTACATAAAGTACTGACTAGTTTCACAGTATATCAAGCAAATTATTAAAATGTTTATGGGATACGTGTCCAGTTTGTCAAGTAATTTGCTAAACAATCTTTGTCTAGTTCTTTATCAGGATGAAGGAATGGGGCAGTGTAAAAGGTGAATAAATCAAAGTATTTTCAATATTTGCTGTCGTATCTTAGTCTCAGGTATATGGTCCCCAACACTGGGAACTACTGAGGCTGAAGAAATGTAAATAAATACGAATTTAATTAAATTGTACTCAAGTTATCATAGTTTAATTATTCGGCCTGCGAGTATTGCACAATATTAAATCTGATGAGTCACAACGACGCGTTAAGTATAGGTTAGTAGTTATTACTAAAGATGAACTACCGTATCAACCCCTAGGTGATTCATATATTAAAAAACCTGCACATGCAAATATAGTCTTTAAAACATAGTCAATTTTACATTGGAGCCAGGCGAGCGAGGATGGAAATGGAAACCTTAACCCCGTTAGGAAGCCCGGATACACGCAAACTCTCGCCCGATGTCTGGGTCCGGGAGTAAGATAGTACGGTAAATACGTGGCTCCTGGACGTGCATAAGCATAAGCTATTAGTGCATAAGAATTAAGATTTTATGTACAGTGGCGAGCAGTTGAAACAATATATATATATATATATATATATATATATATATATATATATATATATATATATATATATATATATATATATATATATATATATATATATTGTATATTGTAATGATTGCAATGTGTGAAACAAAAGCCCCACGTTGGGATGACAAATTGTAATGATATGTGAATTTATCAAAGCTCCTACTGTTGCAATGATAAAATTTTTACGTTTTTTAAAATACGTTTTTACAATTAAACTACAATATTATAAATGTATCATTAGCTGAGCTGTTTCTACTTTGAACGCTATAGCTGAACTAGTTCGCATTATTATTCGTAACCACGGATATGCTCCATATAAAACAGTTGCACTTCCTTGGATAAGAGCTTCTGGCTTTATTGTTATTGTATAATCAGATGCATGGCTATTATTATATTTATTTAGCTTTACATTTAAACTCTATTAATTGGAAATATATTTGATTTAATTTTGAATTATAAGTTAAATACACTGATCACATTCACATTTTGTTGACTAATTTCTGAATTTCAAATAATTTTTCTTCGAGAGTCATGTTCTCGAAACCCATTTCTATGACGATCCTTTCGCATTAATCTTTTAATATGAACATAATTTATGTATGCTTGATATTATGTAAATCTTGTTGGGACCTGTCTATTGCAATCATGATAAATATAGAAATAAAGGAATAATACACACACATACAATTAAATAATAAATTCAAATTGTTCACTGGCATTGTGAACTGGCGCCCATTCAACAGAAAATCTACAAAATAGAATATAAGCGAATTAAAGTAACTATCTTCAAGCATTACAACTATCTCTTTCCAGAATTGTCAATAAATATCTCATATCTCATATCACAAATTATCGTGTAACAATTTCTTGTAAAATATTTACATACTCTTTTGAACTATCTTGTAATTTACTACTTGAAAATCCTAATCTGGATACGACGAAAACCACTATAGAACTATCTAGTATATACCCTAGACATCTAATTACTGCTGGGATAAGCCACAATTACTTGAAATTCACTGATTTACTTTAAATAATACCCTGGAAACACGTATCATGTAACTATCGTGTAACACGTGTAATTAATTAGTTTTCTCAGCGAGAAATTTTAACGTGGCGTTTTTAAGTGTTTTTACGAATACTTAGCATTATTATCTATTGTTAAGGAAGTCTCTTCACAGAAACTAACAAACACTTCCTTAGTTACTCGTATTTCCGTATATATTGTAGTTAACTGGAACTGCATTTTTTATTGCTTTATGTGATAGTGTTTTCTAAAAAAATCCCCCCGTATTTTTTTATTTTCTTTTTTGCACACGATGGCAGGATTTCTCTGGAGAAAAGAATTAAAAAATGCGGAAATAAAGCGCGCGCTTATACGTGACGTCACGTATTCTTTCTTAGTTACGTCACAAAGCCTACAACCTTGAACATGATACAACGGTGTATTAGTACCACTTCTAAAGTTGCTTCCTCTCTTTTTGACAGTGAACGATGAAATTAACTTTGTTAACACTAAATGACACTTGACATACCGATAAATAATCTAAATTTGACATGTAATACTCGTCCACGATGCTAAAATCAACTTTCGGCAGATTTTCTGCACTTCATTTAGAAAATTCTGGCGCCAAATACAGCTGTGGGCCAGGTTATTTAGGCTTCTGACAAATAATGCTGCCAACTTAAATCCAGCTTGTGTGACATCACTCACTCTCAAGGTCAAATGAGTGTTCAAATTGATGTAATAAATATTAATTTTTTTATTAAACACTATAAACAGATTTATATTGGAAACAATTTTGCACGAGGTGAATATCTATCAGTTAGTTTTCAAATAAACATATTTATTTTGTGATTTAAGTGAATATGCCCATGATACCCAATACAATTCGAATAAATGGCGAAGGTGCCCGTGCCAGCACCACGTTTTGTCAGTAGTTTTGTTAAACGCTCCACTTGATATCTAAATGTGTAATTGAGGAATGTAAAATAAAGCACTCTGCTTATTACTTATTTGTTGTAATTTTAGGCTCCATTCTGGAATGTTAAGTGTAGGATTTTGTAGAATTTTACTTACTATATTTATATTACAAAATAAGCCAAATGCTACATCACATTCCAAATAGGTAACTAGGGAACAGATGAATTTAAAAAAGACAGAATTTTTCCCAAATGTGAACTTGTGTTTTTTGCTTTTGCGTCTCTTGTGTGATCATTCATTAGTACCGAGAATATCTTTTAAAAGGCCAAAACAATATATTTAAAACTTTGTTGTAATGATCTTATAGCTTTTAATCTGCTTTCCCATATGATATCACTTAATGCTTTTAATGTATTTTTAATGTGTTTTACTTTGATTTATGTACACACCGCTAGAAACAGCACTGATTCTTTATAAGAAAAAGAAAATAGCAATTATTCCATATTTGACGTTCCTTTTCAAAAATATTAAAAGTGTTAAGTGCGCATAATTATTTATTGCTAACAACTACTACAAACAAATATATTTGGGAGCATACAGGCTCAGAATATATAAACAATATATAAATAAATAATAAAATCTTTTATATGTAACTTTTCGAAAATAGGGCACACGTATGTTCTTGGGTTAGATAAGCCAATTATTTGAGAAAATACCGGATAAGTAATTAAGTAATTGTTTTTTGTAATTTAACATGTAACATGTTGCAATTTGATATAAACAATGTTTCTAGATAAATCAAAACTGATTTCCAAAGTAATGTCTGAGTGCCTATTGAACTATCGCACGTGAGAAGCAACTTTATTGATTGTTATCGCATCGCCTAAGCCCGGTAGTAGTCGGTATTAGCACGGTGAAACGTGACTCTTTAAATTGCGACCAACCAACAACCTTTTTTGTACCGAGTTAACAGCTCTTGTTCCTTTTATAAATGCACCCTACCCAGCAGCCTGCGCGGAATCAATTGCACAATGGAAAATTTTCATCTCGTTTATCGAATATGTAAACCTGTGAATATCCCACCCGTTTCGTTCCTATTGGCACCATTTCATAAGTTCTTGTTTTGTTAATATTTTCTACATTGTAAATTTGGATATTTTTTAACTTGGCTACTTGATATATATATATATATATATATATATATATATATATATATATATATATATATATATATATATATATATATATATATATATATATATATATATATATATATATATATATATATATATATATATTGAAACAAAATGAAATATTAGCGAGAAAGCGAACATATAAATTCGACAAGTACGTTATAACATGTTATAATTAGACATTTATTGCATGATATTAGCAAAAACTCCATATAATTAGAATATATAATAAATAAAGATAATCAATAACATTTTAAAACTTACATATATACATAAATTTAATCATTAATTAAAATTATTTGATATTCATGGATAAAAATATGACCAACATGTTATGTTAGGTATAACAATATTCAATCAAACATAGTACATTTACCAGAAAATGCAACGTACTCAAATTTAACAGCGTAGCTATAATTTAAATGTAGCAAATTGTGACATATTTCATATTATAAAGCCAGTAGAAATAAAGGTAGTATATTTATCTAAAGTAAGCTTATTTATAACCAAATGGTAATTTCCAATAACAGCTTATGTCAAATATAAGGCAAACTGCATGAAGAAAATTATTATACCTTAAATGTATAAATGTATAAATTAACAAAGCTTTGCTACAAAGCATGTAAAATTAATGTTAAGTTTTAAATAACCGTTAATATGTGATAGACATTATAAAAATCAAAGTGACAGTGCTAAAATCAAACTTATAAAGTAAAATAATAATCAAGTGTTCCTTGATATGTACCAAGGAAGGCTACCAAGGAAGTGAGACAATGGAAGAAACAATTTTATTGATAGTTTTTCAAAAATATTTGGAAGAAGCGTGTTGCAAAATTTGTTAAGTCTTAATTTTGTTGTAAAAAGTTAAAATGATTAAGTAACTAAAGTAAATTCAACTAACGAACATTTAAAAAGGTTAGGAGTGTGAAAGCAGGTAAAATTCAAGATAATCTAGCGAAGAATTTCGACGCCGCAGAGAGACTCAGATAGCAGAAATGAACGAGATGTTTGAACGAGCAGTCCAGATCCATGCAACAAGTGGAAAGGCCTAAAAACATCACAACGTTTAACGAGGTACCTCTATAAATTTATCTGATCAGAGTAAAGTAAGGCTAGCTATGCAAAATTTCACATATCAAAATATAAACTTTTCTATAAAGAGTACTCAATGCAAACTTACTTACCAATATTGATATCAACTATATAAAATTTCACAACATAATTAAATTCGTTAAATCTTATTAAGTAAATGCACATGTTAGTAATATGTGTAGTTACATATACTTTTAGGTTATTATATATGAATTATTCGATTGAACATCGAACGCTTTTAAAGCATTTCTATGTAAATGTTCATTTCTTAAGATGTATAGAAATCTACACTACATAAGCTTAAAGATCTGAAACTTAGCAATATAAACTACTTAATTGAAAAGAAAACAGGTAGATGGAGGTTATCAATAAATGTATTAAATTTGTGTGATATATGGTGTGTGATATTTGTGTGAATATATGGTATACATTTTGTCTTTGTTGTGAATGTATATTTTCTTCTGTTGTTTAACCTAATGCACCGACTTCTGAGATGAGAACATGCTGCAATAGTAATGGCGAAGGCAGCTAAATACAATAAGGTAATGATCATAATAAGTAGGTACAATTTCATAACCATATAACATATTAAATGTCAATTATCAAATAATATTATATTCTTAAAGTTGAAAATCTTATTCTAAAGTAAACTTAATAACAAGATTATATTAAAAATTAACAATATACTTTCAAATAAAATTCCAAAAAGTGAGATAATAATAACAATAAAAATAATAAATAATTAATGTAAAATGCTAAAAAGGTTTTATGAAAAGAAATACCTGTTTTTATGGAAATGAAAGAAAAAACATTGCCGCAGATTTGTGATCCAACTTTACTTTGTGACTTGGCATTCTTGGTAGACATCACAGGACACTTAAACGACATGAATTTGAAGCTTCAAAAACAAGGTAAATCAGCAGTTCAGTCATCTTAAAGCTTTTCAAATGACAGGGTGTTGAAAATATTACAAAAATGTAGAACTATGACACCTATCTACGTATCAAATTTTGAAAAAGAACTTCAGATACGTCTAATAGGCCATCGAGTTAGAAATACCCTGTATATGTGGGGAAATATGAAATAACAGAAAAATGGAAATGTCATATTTCTGTCACTTCTCCATATCTGAAAATATTATGAAATATATCATAACCAAATGGTGACATGCCGCAGCTCTTTAAGCCAAATAAATGTAACTTTATTTTCACATGGTATACACATATGCCTAGAAATGGTCAATATACGTAAGCTATTAAATTTTGTGATCTTTTCCGTGTCTTAAAATGCTCTTTAGATAATACCTATATCGTTAGGACCTATACACCCCTGGTAATAGGTTTCCTGTATTATTAGCTATAATTTTGGTATAACCGCTCCTCTGACGAGGCCTATCACAATAAAATTTCGTAACTTCCCAGTTCCTCAATTCCCTCGGCTTGTCGGTAGGATCATACCGATATGCCGTGTAATGTTTCGACATTTCATTAAAGAATCCTCAGAAGTATCATTTGAAAAAATTTCACATATTTATTTTAAGATACATTACCCCGAACCATTGAACTGTCTGCTTGAAGTTGACAGTTTGTTATATTATTTCAGACAAAGGTTGCATACCAATACCAGTCCCTATTAGCAATGCGAAACGATCTAAAATCGTCCCTTAAGTGGGGTGAAGACGAGATCGATGGATTTTTAAGAAAGGATGGGAGAAACTTTGACCCAAATTTTGATTTTTGGAGGGGTATTATTAATTATCATGAACAATAAAAGGAGATTTCAACGTTTTTGTACACCCTACATAAACATTGATATCTTCTTTTATTATTCATAATAACTAATAATAATGATAAGTTTCTTTTACATTATCGTTTAAATTTTATATGCTTGTCAATCACAGCAATAAGAGATTCTGGCACCCCATAAATCCTTAAATAATATATGAACCATAACGTAACGTATGTTGTATCCTGGCGCTACCTTACGTTATCTCAGGAGCAAAGTAAAAGCTTAATTTCACATCCCTATATAAAACATCTAAAAATCCTGCGGTAGTAATTAATGTACTGGTAGTCTAGTATCGTAACAATCAAGTCAATCGAAATTCTTGAATTTGATCTAAGATTTCACAGGATTGCAGGCATATTATCCTGCAACCCTTATTCTGCAGACATTTATATAATACGTCGTGGTTTATAAGTAATTATTTAAGTTACATTATCGTTCATATTGTTGAATTTCATACAATAAACATGATTACCTGCGACTCGAATTCGAAGGAACAAATGGGTAAAATATGGCGATAAATTTAGGTATTGAAACGGTATTTTTCTGTGTCACGTATTGCCTCTATTTTATAAGCCACAACCCTTGCCTAAATGTAAAATCCAACGATGATAATCTCGCGCTAAATAAATGTTCAAAAAACTACGAAAATTATGGGTAAGTGGTACTTTTAACAATTTCTTAGACATTAAGGGGTGCGTCAAAACTTTTTTTTACATTTTGCTGTAGCTCCCAAGCATTTTTAGCATGAAACAAATACAATACGCTATTTTAAATATTTATTTTAGCAAAAGAAATTGTGACCTGCTTTCTTCAATACGAAAGCCGAAGAGTCACATCGTTGAAAATTATTTTTTCTTGTCACGCTTTAAACACTTACATATTTTGTTCCATGGGGGTCAAATTTGGGGCCACTATTATCTTTACTAGTTATAAATGACAACTTTAGATTTAAAGTGTACCAAATTATTATATCCATATACATATACAATTTCATATCTTAATTTAAAAAAATACAAAATTTTAACTTAACCAATATTATTACTATATATATATATATATATATATATATATATATATATATATATATATATATATATATATATATATATATATATATATATATATATATATATATATGTATTTTTTTTTTCCTGAAAAGTAATCTTTGGTTTGTAGCATTTCATTACATATAGTTAAGAAAATGACACGTCAAGCCGATATTGGACAGGCAACCGGATGGTGAGTGGTAATCTGGGCCTTTGAGTAGTACAGAGCCCCCTCGTGGCGGCCAAAGTGACCCAAAATCGGAAAAATTTTGACAAAGCAACCGAATAAAAATGCGGTAGCATTGAAAGAAATACCCTAATTATATAATCAAATTTTTTTGTCAGCCGAAACCCACGGGTCGTTTTTGCACTAGCGAATAAAAAAAACAAGAAATAAAGTTGTGAGGCAACCGCTTCAAAATTGGTGAGCATACTTATTGACACCACCAAACATTGGGAAAAATTGCCATCCGATCCTGATGGGCAGTTTCGGAGAAACAACCCCTCAAAATCGTCGAAAACCGTATTTTTCGATCGTTTCAACAATAATTTAAAAAAACGCTATAAATTGTTGAAATCGGATGGCGTTCGAAATTTATACTGTCCTAAGTACAAATTATAGTGTGTATAAATGCCCTCCGATTTTGATTAAATTAACCCCTATTTAGCCACCCCCAAACCTCATTAAAATTACAAAAATGCCATACGCTGCACAAATTCTTTGAAAATCCTTTACTATGAATATTTACCGACTGCTTGGACTTTTAAAAAGTATATGCATGCTCATTATGTGATTTTTGTGATATGTGATTTTTTCAAAAATCACCCCCAAGTCCGGTTGTCCACATTGTCCTAAGGGTTGGTGGGGGGGTTCTTGAGGTAGGGTGGGGGGTTTAAGTGGATATTGAGCATGCACAGACTTTTTTAAAGTCCAAGTAGTCGGTAAATATTCATTGAAAAGGATTTTCAATAATTTTGTGCAGCGTATGGCATTATTGTAATTTTAATGAGGTTTGGAGGGTGGCTAAATAGGGGTTAATTTAACTAAAATCGGATGGCATTGATACACACCGTACACACCGATTTCAACAATTTTTAGTGTATTTTTTTAAAATTATTGTTGAAACAATCGAAAAAAAGGGTTTTTCGGCGTCTTTAAAGGGCTGTTTCTCTGAAACTGCCCATCAGGATCGGATGGAATTTTTTCCCTAATGTTTGGTTGTGTCAGTAAGTATGCTCATCCATTTTGAAGCGGTTGCCTCATAACTGTTTTTCTTGTTTTTTTTTTATTCGCTACTGAAAAAAAGGCCCGTGTGTTTCGGCTGGCAAAAAAAATTATTATATAATTAGGGTATTACCTTCAATGCTACCGCATTTTGATCCGGTTGCTTTGTAAAAAAATTTTCGATTTTGCCCCACCCCCATATCGCCGCCTCTGCCGATTTGAGGTCACTTTGGCCGCTACGAAGGGACTCTGTACTACTAAAAGGCCTAGATTACCACTGGCCATCCGGTTGCCTGTCCAATATCGGCTTGACGTACCATTTCCTTGAATAATGGAGATATAAGCAAATAGACGAATAATAAGGAAGACACCCTTACCAGTTGTATATCGGGACATACACACGGAAACGAACCACTTAAAAGTTGTACAAGTTCTTTCACCTTCATTGAGGATCGTCAGAGTGATGTACGATTTGTTTCATTGATCATTTATTCTTGAATTTAAAATATTAATACTCCAACACTTGCAGTGACATTCTATGACATTAGTTTTTGACGGAACTCAAAAACACGCGAACAGCGTATGTTGTAGATTAAGAATAATTTATTGACGTAACCGCCAACTTTAAAGATGCAAAAAGTAAGTGTTCAGTTGATTTAAAATTGTAGTGAATTGCTACAAACCCCAAGATAACTTCTGACATAATAAATATGAATAGCAAAGAACTTGGATAAACTTGTTGACTTGATAAAATTGAGAACTTTCTAATAAATATATTCCAAATGGAAAATGGAATTTTTTTTCGAAATTTCGAAAAATTATTAATACATAAGATCCAACAAATAACTCTAGTTTCGTCCAAACAGCAATTTCTGTATCACTAAGAGCTTCAGAATTTTACTATATATGTAATTCAATATTTTCTATAACTATTTATATGAACTATAACTATAAGCATATAACTATGAAAAGCAGTTGTTTTAAAAGATTCTAAAAGATCTTACGCATTTTATAGTTTAATATCTTCTAGATAGATGTATGCCTAATTCTTTTATATATCAATATGTTCAAATAGAACAAATATAAAAATGATAGAGTATGTTAGTGTTTTCTATGAATGTGAGTTCCGTGAAAAATGTCACTATGAGAAAAGCAAAAAAATTATTCGATCTTATTTGAATCGTCTCTGTATGTCCATATACGCTAAAACTATTTTATCGTACTTCCGGGACTGAAGTAAGTGTAACTTTCTGTCCTTCCTGGATTAAATATTGAGGAAAATCCCGGAATGATTAAATTGCAAACAAAATAATGTAACAGGTATTTTATTGAACAATATTTACCTAAATTAATTAATATATTAATTATTTAATAATAAATTAATTATTTCATGTGTGTTTCTATAAAGGTTTCAATGTGCTTTTTTATATTATGTATACGTTTCAATTCCGCAAGTACGAAAAATATGGTATATACCTTGCGTCAGGAGTACTGTTAATCCCTGAGGTAAATTATAGCCCTCTCTACGGTGGGGCCATATACTTTACCTTAAAGGGGGGATTAAAATGGGGATTAAAGCGGGATTAAACGTACTACTTCAGTCCGGCGGTACATAATCAGAGGAGTTACAACAAATGACTAAAAAAGAATCACATAAGAAATATTGGTCCAGGAAAATTATTCCTAAAATAATTGATTAATGTTTTCAGAGTTATTATTGTTTTATTGTTTATATAAATAAAATTATATATAAACAATATAGTGCTGAGTACGGACCAGAATGGGAATATGTTTCAAAATTTTAAGTACGAGTTTAATAGCATATATAGTAAACAAATTATCAGTGCAATATAAATTATATGTTGACTCGACTAAAACAATTGTTACTAAACATTTATTGATATTTTAGTTTTTCCTACTATGGTATACAGCATGGCATGTTTCCGTAGCATGCTATAGCAATCAAGACTCTTAGGCAACCCACACATATATGTGGAAATGGCAAAATTGAAGCGTAATAAAGACATAAACAAAAATTATATCATATGCATTCAATGAATTCGCAATCAGCAGGTTTATCAATGGACAATGCCAAAACTACCTTCCAAGGGCTCTAAGCTCAAGTCGCTTGAGTCCGATATGTCGACCCACTATTTACTCCAGTGTACCCCAACGAATTCTATTCCAGTCTGCTCCAAGCCGCCAAACGAATCGTAACTACAGAGCTTTTCATTGACGCACGTCCCACAGAGGCGATTTTCCCCTAAAAAGCACATGCTCGATATTGATTTACGCCGTTTCGCTGGAATTCTCGTAGTGTTGCGGATCTTATTAGAAAATAGTAACGATTTAGTTAAAATGGGTTAAAAATATGAAAAATCGTATGCCGTGAAAGTTTATATAAAATATAATCGCGAAAGAAACAATTTGGGACTATTGGAACACCGTATATCTTTGAAAGTGATTATATCTGTGAGACACTGATTACAGGAAAACACGTCGAAATGACGCGGAATGGACATGAATTGGCACCACTAAACAACCGAAATGACCCTGAGGGTGGTCGAAAACCCGGTGTCACGATTGTGCTGCAGGGGCCTAGAGGTTCGGTTATATCTAGGGGCAGCGGTGCGGCAGATCAGGACCCAGACAGGGCAGCATGGTCGGGAAAAATGCAGTTTTTCCTGTCAATCATCGGCTATTCCGTGGGGTTGGGTAATATTTGGAGGTTCCCTTATTTGTGTCAACAGAATGGTGGTGGTAAGTACTTACACAAAAAATTTTAAAGCGTCGTCACAGAGGAGGGTTAGTAAATGATAAATATGTATAGATGTAGAGCCAGATTTGCCTTAATTTTTTTAAACAATAACGAATAGTACAGTTTTCGGTGTAGATTTTTCCATTGCGTTTTAGAGAAAAGCTGTATTAGTGAAAGTTACAGGTATTAAAGAGACCTTTAATTTAATTTTTGCGCGTTAAAATCGATTAATAAATTATCGAGATAATGGAGAAAAAACCTTTTTAGCACGATTTTATATATGTCAATAACTGTTGCAGTAATAACTGTAAGATCTGATTTCATAGTTAATACACAGTTAATTAATTAATAATTTGCAGAATAATTCCTTGTTTCCAGAGAGCGTCCATTTAAACAATCCTCATAAGCAATATAGTGGATCTAGAGATTTGTGAGAGAGTGGAATGAAATTCAAGGTCTTTTTAATACCTGCAAATTTCACTAATACAACGTTCCTCTAAAACGTAATGGAAAAATTCGACCGACAATTGGATTTTCCGACTTTGATCGTTGTTTATAAAAATAGGGCAAATCTGGTTTTACGTCTATATTATCATTTACTAACCTACCCCTATGACGTACAACTTTCAGATTCCTGTAATAAATTCTTGCGTGAAATCGATTAATTTTTCATACACAGACTGGACTGGCTTGGAACTAAACTACGAATACTAAATGAAAAAAATGTTCATAATAATATACATATTATATATATATATATATATATATATATATATATATATATATATATATATATATATATATATATATATATATTTTGGAGGGTTTATCTTGGGATAATAGCAATAAAACGACTGATTAGGTTACGTGACGTTTCGGCCCAAGAAAGGGACCGAAACGTCAAGTAACCTTCAGGGTGTTCCATATCTCCTGGACAGCAACTAACTTTCTTATTTTAAATATAACACCCTCGCACCCTAGGCTAAACCCTCAGGTTTAGGAGATATTTACCATTTTAAGAAAACAGTGACAGATGAAAGGGTCTGGAAGGAGCTTTATAACGTTTTCCAGATGGTATATCTAAATTTATTAATGGGCAACAAAAAATACAGGGTGTTAATATAGAATAAAATACCATTTGAAAAAAAATATTTCGCAGTTTTAAATTAGCTAAATTATCTGGCATGAAAAATTTAACACTTGGTATATTATTTTCGATTATATTTTAATTGCAGAACTTAGACTACTACTCTATGTTCTTAAGCTGTGCCAAGAATTAAATTTAGATATACAATGTGAAAAAAGTTATAAAGCTCCTTCCAGACCTTTACATCTGTCACTTTTTTCTTAAAACGGTAAATATCTCCGAAACCAGAGGGTTTAACCTAGGGTGCGAAACATGTTTTTGACTCAAAAGTTTGCACTCTTTGCGAATTTCAAAAAATATATAGGGTGTTCCATTTAAAATAAGAAAGTTAGTTGCTCTGCAGGAGATATGGAGCACCCTGTACATTCACCGATATTTAAAAAAAACGCCAAATAAGGATACCAACAACCTGGGATAACACATTTTTCTCTGATAAATAGCAAAGGCACTACAGAACAAATACGCACTAAAACTCACCCTCTACATACAAGGCGAGCCAAGAAAAAATTACAGGATCAAGTGCCTTTTTTTTAAATAGAATGCTATGTATATCAGTATATTTTTTAAAGCCCCTTTTTAGTCTCTTTTTTCGATTTATAAATAAATAAGAGTTTATTTTTAAATTAAGAACTTTTTAAATTGAATTTTATCAATTTTTACGAATGGTATATATATATACCGGGTGTCAAAAAAGTCCCGGGACGGTCAAATATTTAGAAAAATATGCGTCGTATCGGAAAACAAAAAAATAGTGGTTCAATATTTTTGAAAAAACTATTCAGACATACCAAACTCAACCCCGCTTTAGCTCGCAGTAGCTTTCCACGTCTGTGCATATTTTTTGGAGGTAGACCATTCCTAATGTCTATCGGGTTAGCATACTGTATGTCATTCCGCGACCCCAGGTCAGACCTCCATCCGTAGTATTTCATTTATTGCACTAGGACCTGTTCAACTGTCATGTCTAACTATACACCATACCTGAACAGCTTTTGAAAGAAAACTTTTAAAAACAATTTTTTTAACAGCTGTATCTTAGAAACTATTTGGTATACCGATACCAAATTATTCTCATTTTGTTGCAAATTTAGTCTAGTTAAAAAGTTTATACAGGAAAAGGTTTATATAAAAAGGTACATAAAAAGGTTTATATCGGAAGCCCGAAAAGGGCTTCCGATGTAGAAAACTTGCATTTGTTATTATATATTATATACTTTATCACATACAACATAAACATAAAAAATCAGAAGTATCACATCTGATGTTTGGTATGATTTCACCCCTTGTTTGATATGATTCCATGTATTATTATTGATTTATGTAATTATGAAAACATCCAAAAATCGAAATTTGTTATTACGGATAACAATGAAATATGAAATTACACTATAAAACAATGGTAAAGGGGCGCCCCCACCCTTATATAATAATAGTGGTAACTGGAAATAATTATACCAAATTTTAAATTACTGTACATTGATGGATCGTTTTATAAATTATTATATTTTTATATTTAAAGCATTATTATAATTTTACGTATTTCTATTATGGGAACTATTTTAATATAATTTGTCGCGCAATATATTAACAAAATTATAAATACATATGGTTGGGTGGGTACTTAATCAGGGAAGCGTTAAGATATTGTGTAATGAAATATGAAGGATATGTCTTTCGTCTAGGGAAAAATATGACAAGAGCGACAATTGACGAGGCACAGCTTGAAATAATTATATTTTGACAAAAATAGCACAATACTTACAAAATTATGATATGATTCATAATATTGGAATTACGTACTAATATTAGAATGATTGTTTCTTAAACTTAAAACCATGATCGCAGTTTTCCTGGTCAGACCATATACAATATGTCCACGTATGTGGTTAAAAAGGGAGAAAACTTTTTTATTTGTCATATTACGAAATAAAGTATTATCAGAAAAAATTTTGCTTGTGCTTAAACACAAAAAAAATGTACTTGAGTTTGAGTTTATATATGCATATTGTCCTTTATTACTAAGTAAGTAAAAATAAGATAACTTTTTACCGCAAAATTTACTAAAACACTTTGTTGTTGAACATTTAATATTTAATATACAAAAGTGGTTATTTCAAATGAATCAAATTAGACGTAAGCTAAAACGAGATTTTATATTTTTTGCATTTATTTCAAATAAAATTTTACTAAACTGATTAAACTTAAAAAATATTACAGATAAACTTATAAATCCTCTAATAAAATGAATAAAGCAACTGTTATTCAATATAACTCCCTCCAACATCGACACGTTTTCCTATTTTCTGATAAACTCGCCATACACTATGCGGAGTATGCGGAGTAAGTAGGCCTATTAATTTATCTGATTTCGTCTCTTGTTCTCTGTTTCAAAACATCTAAATTGCGTGGAAAGCCGTCAGCGTACAGTTTTTGTTTCAAAATGCCCCATAGAAAGAAGTCTACATGGCATAGGTGCAGGTCACCCAAAAGGCCATTCAATTATACTATATATTCCAACCTATCCTTCTTCACTGCTCATTCAATCACTGCCTTAATAGTTATATTGAATGTGCTGGGCAAACGTCTTGCTGCCAGTACATTTCTTCTCTTTGTTCAGGAATAAGGGCACGTAACCAAGGAAGTACAAAGGCTTGCAAAAATATTTATATATTTATTCATGTTGGTGTTCAAGTTTTCCAGTGGTTGGATGAATACTTTATTGTCTGCTAGGTCACCTATCACCTATTCTTTTAGTGGGGAATTTTGAAGGTGTACGCTGATGGCTTCCCCGCAATTTAAAGGATGTTTTAAAATTTTAGTTTTACTGTGTTTTTGTAAACACTTTATAAAAAGGATAAGTTTATGTTATTAAAAGTATGAAATAGACATTTTATGACTCAAGGTCACAACTGTCATTCTTGAATTTTTTTATTTGTACCATAGCCCATTGCTTTTCGTACCTTCTGAACTGCCTATTCACCAAATTTCATCTTAGTATCACAATCTGAACGATTCTTATGAATTATTGAATTTAGCAGGTCGACTATTATGTATGTTTAGCGTTGTAGTCTCCTATAACGATAAACTTTTCTCGTTTTATACATATTTATACAATCACACATAGTTTCATATTTTTCAACCAACCCCCTAGGCGTATCTTTGGACTGAATTGGAATATCTATTCGAAATTTGGATCGAGTGGGTTTTCGGACAAAATCTAATATGCCAAAATTTTTCGAATTTCTATCACTCCCGGTTATATCGGCAGTTGAGAACAACTTCGTTATTTGAAATGGAACTACCCCATTTTTCTACGTTTTTGGATTCATTATTATTAAGGGTAACTTTGATAATACAACAGTATCCTAATAGTCAATTGTTTTTTAGTAATTTCTTGCATTTACAGCGTCTCCCTTTATTGTGGTTATGTTAAGTGATATAAACTAGTGATTTTTTGACATATCCGTAATATTTTAAAGCGTGATCAACTGGTCAGAAGAGTTTTGAAAAAATTAAAATTAAGGCAAAAGCATCTCTTAAATAACTAAAACGTAAAAACATGGGGTAGTTCCATTTAAAATAACAAACTTAATAATTTAATTTGTATAATATGTATAATATGTATAATAATTTGTATACGACTATAACAGATAATATGTGTTGCATTTTTTTGCATTATGTTATTTAAACTGTGTATTACGAGGAATGATTTCCACCATAATAGAAAATAGAATATACGCAGGCGGTATTCGCCTATCGGCATCGCGTCAAATCAATAATAATTAGCGTTTAGTATCGAAGTATATAGTAAGTAGTTAAAAATACATTCGTCCAATAAATTATTCCTTAGTTATCTACATCAAGTAAAATACTGGGAAATTAATGTCGTTTCATTATGAATTTACGTCATGGAAAACTATAAATACATTTACCTATAGAAAACCATGACCGTCATTCAGTGGCGGCTCATGAGGGACGACTCTTGGACTCCCCCCACCCCCCGCAGGAAGTGTATAGGTACATAAACTGTAAACCTGAAATAATATCATTTTTTTTACTTTAGACAACTAAATAATATCCATAAATATCGATTCCATATGCCGTCCTATAATCCCTGGATGTTAGGAGATATAAGAATCTCGCCCAAAAATGCGTCTGAGCACTGCTAAAAACAAGCAAGATCCTATACACAACCCACGCTAATTGGGGATGATATACGCCGACGTCTATAACGTTTGTTTGGACTCCATGTGGCAGTTATCCGTTACGCTTCTATAAAGAGTCACGTAGATACATTTCCTTGAGCGATTTGGCGAGTTTACCGGTTTTCAATAATTTCGTTTCACAAATATGGTATAAAAAATTAGGTTTGTGATATAAAAAAACTTATTAGAAATTTCAGTTTAGAAGACAACGTGGATTTAAAATATAACGGACGTCCAACGCAAGTGTTAAATTTAGTTCAGATGGAGGAGTGCAAAAAGTCCGCTTACATTTGGAAAACATATACGGCATTTAGAAATAAAACACTGTTACGAAACTAAATTTATGCGATGAGCTGAACATTTGAAAGACTGCTTGGGGAGACACTTCTTTAATTTTTCTCTGCAAACCATTTAAATGTCCGAACTATACTCGCGCCGTGATCATACTGAGCGATCAATTTTGGACGAGGTTAAATAATGTTTCAGCTGTACTGCACTAATATCAAAAAATCGTTCCACTAATTTTCCACTAGAATTAACATATCTGAAAATAATAGACCTTTTGTGTCTTTTTGCACAATATCTCTCGTATAGATCCACTTCAACTGAAAAAAAATGCTTCCTCTATTTCTTCTGATATAGTTTCCTGAATATAATCTGAAAGATATTGCAAAATTTCTTTTTATATTGTTTTTGAGTCTCCAGAAAATACCGTGGAGAACTGAAAGCAAGGACGATTCACTTGCTTGCCAAATGCATGTACTTTCTACCTCGCAGATGATGGGACACGTGGGCGACTGTTACCATGGCAACCGTATAATTTGGTGCACTGTACAAAATTATACCAGCTAGTGTCCTCATCAGATGAGGAAGCGAAAATAAATCATACAAAAAAAAACATAAGACATAGTGAAGATGAAATTATGGTAATAAATTCAGAACCAGATCAGATAGGAAAATATAATACAAACAGCTCAGATCAAAATCAACATCTACATCTACATAAATAACATCCCAACACCTAATGACGCCCTACAAAAATTTGCTCTATATGCGGACGATACAGCGAGATACAAGATACTTGATCATGCACTCAAGATCACGACCATTGGTACAACAACTCATACAAAATTTAGTGAACACGACAACAGACTTCTATAGGAGCTGGGGATTACACGTTAACTCGACCAAAACCCAGGCCACTCGACAAAACAACCCCGAGATCTAGATGGTATACAAATTGATGATTCCCAGATTGGCTGGAAAGAAGACCTGGAATATCTGGGAGTCCCACTGGATAAAAAACTAAAATATAGACCGTATCTGAACAAAATCACAAACAGGTATAACAATAGATACATAAAGCTGCATTACACCTTACGAAACACACCACAGCACATTGCAAACACAACCTACAAAGCCTATCTCAGACCGGTAATAACATATGCAGCACCAGTGTGACTCCCACTTATATCCAGGTCTGCACAAAGTAGACTTGAAATACTGCAAAATAAGGCGATGAGGGCCGTAACCGGCCTCCCTAAATATACAATAATTGACGACATATTAAACTACACTAGTACAGCGAGGATGTGTGACTTTGTGCTCCAGAGGCTGTGCCCAAATTTTAAAAAAGCCATAGAAAATTTAGACAACCCCAGCCTAAACAGCGCACAATTAAATTCTTTGAGCACTCCAAATTCCCAGCGTTAAATTATTATTACAATAAAACCCGCCATAACAATAATGACATAACACAAATCACCACACAACACCAAAATCACATCATATCCTTTTTATATCCTATAACCAAAATGTTTTTTAGCCAGTTGCGGCGTCCATATAAAAACCCATGTAAATAGTAGCCGGTTGCGAGGGAGAAAGAAAGAAAAAAAAGGGTAAAGGGAATAGAAGTAATAAGGAGAAAAAAACCGGAACTGACACCCACTATACTAACATAAACCAACAACAGACAGCCATATAGCAAAGCTAGGACGGACAACACAACAGGCAGACCAAAGTACCCAAAAGAGGATAGAGGTCAATAACAAGTACGACGACCAGCTAGTGTTTTATCGCGTTACTTCAATTTAAACTGTGGTGTGCGGTGGTCTCTTCCCTCTCATCGATATAGTCGATGAGCCGCTTTTCTGTCCAATCTGTTCTGTAAGCAATGAGATCAAGCTGATAAAACCGGTTAATAAGCAAAAAAGTTATGTGCAAACGTAAAAGGTGCAACATCTCTCATATATAATACTAAAGCCGGATGATGATTATCCTCAGGTACCATAGGATTATTTTCTGGTGATATAACACATGTTATGATGTTATATCAGAAATGCATAAATCTAATACTCAGACACTCGAGTTAACGATGCTGCTGAAGATTATTAAATTGGAGAAATTTATTGATTAATCTTATCTTAAAACTATTCAAGACAAAAGTTATAAACTTAGTTACATCAAAATCGCCTATTAAGTCGGATCCCTCGTCTATATACTAACCAGGACGTGCTTTTAAATAACCTAAAATAGGAGGAGGATTCTCTAATGAATACAGCTTTGACCTAGTAAAAGGTTATCGATTTCTCTTTTACACCCGTTTTTTCAAATGGAGTATGTTCTATAGATAACGAGCTCAGTTATATGAACCTATTAAACGCATATTAGATAGAATTGAAACTGAAATGCGTACTTCAGTATTGTCTTTTTCAATTAAAGTGAAAATGAATGGTCACAGTGAATGTAATCACGCGATAGCTATTCTTGCACAGTATGAAAATAGAGAACCTTGATCCTGGAAAATATCCCTAGGCGAGACAGTCGACAAACTTGGGGGCATTACTAGGTTGCACGGTACCAATATATACAATGATACAATATATTGAAAATAATGTATTGATAATATGGGGTCTATTTATCAAAAAAAAAAACTATTTACTTGATACTAAGATGATTGCACCAATGAAGGAAGATTTAAGATAAGTTCGTTATTATTTCACACAAAAAAATATTTAAATATGAACTCACGTATAGCGATTTTTATGTCTGCTTCTGGAAAGTGTCGTCTACATTTTGCAGTTCATAATAAAGTAATAGGATTCAAAAGAAAATTTTAAACAAATTTATTTATAAAAAGTACAAAAACACCCGTAAGTAAACACTTATATTTAATAAAGGAACATACAATACCCAGTAAGGGAACTTATTATTTATAATTTTGACATGTAAAGTGAGACTTTTCAAAACCCTTTGGCGTTAGGAAACGCCTTACTTTTCACAACAACCAGTTATGAAATGTAAAATATTACGCAACTGGTTGTGTAAAGTTCATTACATAGTAGGTTATTTAGACCTGACAAGCTATGAAAGTGACGAGCTGTCACACCGTTACAACCTACTGGATTGTTTTTGAACGTATAAAATTCATAGTTTTCTTTTCATAAAATATATAATTGATGAGAATTAGAAAAAAAGTTGTATGAAACACGTTGTGAAACACTATTTTGTGTAACTCGCATCCTTTTGCAGGAAATCTGCTCCGTAAACAAAATAGTACTTTTCCCAACTGATTACATAAATACCAATTCCGTTACGCAGGAAGGGAAAATAAATATTTTCTATTTGTTTTTTATACATTTATTATTATTCGGCATACCCCAGTTCAGTGATTTCAGGAACTTATAAATATAGCCCGGAATTAAATGACATTGGCTCGTTAATCTCTATTTAAAATAGCTTCCGTTTTGTACCAAATTCGGTCTAGTCTATTTGGCCACTTCCAGCTTTCGTTTGATGTTTTTTCCATCGTTTTATTTTCAAATTCACCATAGTTGTCAAAACTGCGTACAATTCCTGGGTAAATTGCGTTATCATAAGTCACTAACACAAAGTCTCCGACAAAGATTTTTAATTTTTGCAGAGTTTTGCCTAGTTTTAAATTTTGTTTTCGCATTTGTTTATATTTTGTTTTTCTTCTCTTTTTTATTACATCAGCTTCTCCTTATCTTCTTTACCTTTTTTCAGATAATATTGTTTCCATTTATTTGAAGTAATAGATCTGTCCACAAAAATTTGCTTTCAACTGAAAATGATAGATCTATGGATATTATAAACCCCTGCAAAGTAAAAAAAATAACAGTTATTTACTTTCTGCGTTATTCGTAATAGCAATTACCCCAACGCAGCGAGGCTAGGAAAATGCTCCTGCGAGCGAGACTAGGCGGATGACATCACATGTCAGCTGTATGTGTCAGACTGGATGTTACAGTAAGGTTAGTTCCTTATCTATGGGTTAGTGACTATTATGAGCTAGGACGACTATTTGTGCCGATAGTTATTATGCCGACTAGCTTTCACACCACTGAATTAGGGCTGGTTGAAGTCGGTATTTGACGCGAGAAAATCGGATACCATAATCACGCCTACGTTCGGCAAATTATGTGAATCTCATTTCTGGAAACCCTCCTCCATATTTGATAACAAGCAATAAACAAACTATATATTTGACGTTATAAATAATAAAGGCACTACTAGATAATACTGTGAATAATATCTTCAGACTTCATTCTAACGAGAACGTCACGGAATAAACCTAACGGAGTACGGTTGATCTATCGCGCCTGCAGACCTAGCAAGCATGTGACGTCGAACCAATGGCAACGCGTTTATCCGATTCAAATAAAGCAAGCACTTTCTATGGACGTTGTTGTGGATCGGATTGATTTTTTTTAGGCACATTTCTAATATTGCTATTATTAGGTCAAAAGCTTCATTCCTCACTACTTTTAATGTATATTAATTTTTTTTTAGACACACCTCTTGCCTTTGCACATGGAATTTGTTCATACTTATTTATTTTATTTTTCTTTACATCGCTCAATATTGGCCAGTGTAGATCCTTGGGAGTGTTTCAGGGGTATTCCAAATTTTTGAGAGGCACTGTTAATACGGCTTAACAGTCGTGTAACAGTCGAATTCCTAGACGTACACATTCTACGGCTTTTTTCAATTATTTTTCCTCACTATATTTAAAATTTGGTACTTTTTGTTTGGTTCCATAACTATAAATAAAATCTATTTAGGCGTTTCCTGTGAACAACGTTAATGAATAGGTACCTAATTAGGTAGAAAAGAATAGGTATTAATTACTTAGTTATAAATCCAAATAAATATACGAATCCAGTGAAGGAAAAACGAACATCATTAATCCTGTGAACATGTGAAAAAATGTGTTTCTTTACTGTGTCTACACCTTAATTCGATAAAATATGGAAATTTAACTCTAAGGACAATAACTGCAACATTTTAGGTCTAAAATAAATTAGAATGTGAAATATTACTAAAAATCCAGTGAAGGAATGCTGTGTGCCTTTACTGGATTTTTACTGTTTTCGATATCCAATACAGAAACGCTTGCAAAATTAAAGAACTCTTGACTAAAAATTGGTATCTAAGATTATAAACAAGTAGTTTGGGGTTTTTTCTACACAATAAACCAGTGCCGGCCCATTAAAAATTCAGATAAACATAATAATATAATATAATGTGTATGGTGACCGCAGTACTTACCTTAATTTTTTAGTAATGCTCACACAATCACTAACAGATGCGATTTTGAACTAACGTATTAATATAAATTTCTTGACTTACAGTATTGCCATCTACAGAGCTTCCTGAGAAACAACGAAGTTATTATTTGAAATAAGTCAGGCATTTTTAATAGTCAGAGGTCCTTAATATTACTTTTAATATGCGCGTTCCTCCATTGGTACAATTACCCTACTTGAAATATAAAGCACTATCCAACATTTAAGAAGCATTTTCTTACCTCATGTACTCTCATGTTGTCGATGTTAATCCTGTAATGGCTAAATCCTCACATAACCAAGATTCAGAAACCAACTTTGTCGGATATTACTGAATTTCGTTGGTCGAGAGATTAAATCGAATAACCAATAATACGGAATCTACTTTACCCCTTACATAATCTCAGGAAACTATTTCTGTACGCTAACAACATGTGGTTGCAAAATAAGAACTAAATATTTTACACGACATGGATAAATAATAACAATATTTTTGTTGTTTCATTGTGGGGGCCTGTTATATATACATATGAAGAGAGAACCCCACAGAAAATCTCTTCTTAGGCTTAGATCCTTCATTCTCCAAAACAATACAATTATGATATTTCTGAGATACTCTTTCTGTATTAATTAGTTAGCTGCTCCCACGTTTTATGAAAGTATTATTCTAATATTATCTTCGGGGTAATACTAATTTGCCCATACCGGAAAATCATAAATTAAGTGACACTTCTAACTGACAACTGACCCAAGAAATAATAATTTTTGATTTTACTCCCTAAGTCCCTGATTTTATGAGACGGACCGCTGAGGGACTTAATTAACCTTACCCGACTTTTCGGGACTATAGGAAAAATCTTTATTTTGACGCTCTGATAACTAAGGTTAGTTTTGACAGTCTACTGAAGAAGGAAACTTAATAACCTATCGAGATTAAGTTGAACGTTCCTGAGCTGGGGTAAAATATATGCGATACTGAATAACTTTCCACAATTTTATAGAAATCTCATAGGATCATGATATGTTGGTATAATAGAAGTAGTAGGCGATATAAGAATTGAATCGTGATATGTATAAATATCAGACCTTATACGTGGTATAGGGAGGAGGAAATTTATTTCCAAATAACATATGGTTTGACAGAATGATTAAGTTCATCGTTGATTGACGAGGCAAGCATGTAATACGGAAAATGCTAATAACTGCGAAAATGGTTATGAAATATTTTGTCAGCATATATTGCACGCACAGACTTATTGATTTAGTTTTGAGGCTGGACATATAAAAATATTGTTGAATTTTATAATGATTTGCATACTTCCAAAACATTCATACGGTTCTATATTTAGAATATTATGCAAACTCATGTACAAGAACTACACTACTAATGAAATTTGTCAGGGGAAATATCGATGTATGAAGATATTGTTCCCAAGGAATATTAGTGCATGGATATATATATATATATATATATATATATATATATATATATATATATATATATATATATATATATATATATATATATATATATATATATATATATATATTCAAGCAAGCTACTCCAACATTACAAGTACTAGGTCTGAGTAGCATATTGATGTACGACCATCCAGACTGACCAGAGACGAACAAGATACAGGAAATCTGCGTGGCATGTTTCACTTTCACTCTCCATTTCCCAAGAATGATTCCATAATTTCAGTTGTGAGCTCGTTGGAAGGGAAGCTGTTAACTGCCATAATGCAGACATTGGGAAGGAGATCATGTCAAATGTGGTTGCTGAAAACTTAGAAAATATAAAGTTTACTAGAACAAATACAGTGAAGACGCTCCCCTGTTGCCTACTCTGTTTCAATTGGAGAGAGAAGGGTGTTCCTCCTCACTTTTTTCCACTTATTATGCATTTTGAAAAAGCTACCGAAGAATTAAGTGACTTTTTTATATATGAATTGCCACTATTTCCTATGACACTATTTACTGAAGATGGAATCAAGAAGTGTATAAAGTCATCATTCTACAAAGCATTCAATCCTGTGAGTCAAGATGAGAAGCAGCAGAGGAAGAATACATACGTAGTTCTAGACGGTGGACATTTAGACTTTGGAGAAATTGGCACCAGATATGTCCAATACCTGCAAAATCACTACGGCTCAAATATGAGTGTAGTTTTCGATGGGTATCCATCTGACGCATCAGAAAAAACACCAAGATCTAAAGTAACGTCCTCACCTGATGTCATCTTCGATTAAACAACTATTGCTCCAGTTGATCAGTACAAGTTCCTATTGAATGGCAGGAACAAGATTCCTCAACTGATGACGCAACCACCAGTTCCTCAATCCTTGATAAACATGAGTCCCTGCAACTGCAAACAAGGTTTCATCGGCAGTTGCGGTTGCAGGAAAACAGGACTCAAACGCTCGACTGTTTGCAAACACTGCAGCGGCCATTATTGCAAGAACATACCAGACCAGATGTGGGACGACACTGATGAACCATTCATCGATGATCCACCTTCACATGACGATGCCGACTTGCCTGCGCAGGTCGATGAAGAAATGCAACCGAAGCAAGTTGCTCCCAAAAGGTGTGCTGTAGATTTAGAGGAGTAGATTGGTTCATCGAAGATGTACAAGAAATATGAGTATTAACAATTTCCCTCACAGTACTATACGCTATCTACAATGAGGTGTTTCATAATACTACATACATTTTAAATATTAATGTTTTAATTACTACACTTTTTTTTATAAATTATAATGCTTATTTCGTTTACTTCATTTTACAAACTCTTATAATATTTGTTTCTTACCTACCTCAACAAATTTGAATAGCTGTGTCGCAGGAACTATCAGGTCAACATACACCAAATTGGTCTCGTTTAGTTGCAAATTTAGTGTACTTTATTAACAATTTTTTTGCTGTAAAACGGTCCTTAGTGGTCAACATTGACTAAAACTTTTAAAAAGTTACAATTTTCATTTTATGGAAATTTTTCAAACATTTGAGCAGTTACCTCAGTCAGTCAACATTTTGCCTAGCCTTTGAACAAATGCAATTTGTCCGACAAACACGAACTAAATGGCTTACAAAAACGAACATATGTAACTATAAAATGTACCTATCTCGTTTCTTAGGATGCTTTGTTGGTTTCTCTTCTCGGCGCATTCGCCATTAAATAGAAAATAATAATGAAAGGTGTCTTGCATGCTGAAAAAATTGTGTACTTTGAGTTAAAAGCATGAAATTTTTACCATGGGTAGTAGGTACCATAATGTTTATTTCAAGATGTGGAGGCAAGTCAGATTTGACCTCTGACATTTTTTAGAGTCATATACCAAAAAAATTATGTTTTGTTCAGGGTTCCTAGTTGAATATACTAAATTTAAAGGTCGAATATTATTAGAAAGTTCCTCATGTGCTTGCCTATGATGTAGATGCATAGGCGTACTCATGGGAGGGAGGTTTATGGGTTAGAACAGTCCCCACACCGAAATAGACTATATACCAGAAATATACCACGATAAAATAGTAAATATGTGAATTAATTTTGTATTATAAAGACAAGATGAATGTAAAATAACAACCCCCTAAAATTGTGGGTGCACTACTGTGTAGATGATTATGTAGGAATAAAAATAACAAAATCTCCTCTAAGGCTTGAACCCAGCAGAAAGCTTGGTAGCACACACGCTTCCTAGCATCGTTGACTGTATCCGACCATATTATAAAAGGCAACAAAGCGCTCCAGCAGCTCTATAGACTGTTGGCTGATGTCTACAGACAGAAGCTCCTGGAATGCAGCGTTTACTTCTAGAAAAGATTTCCAAGTGTCCCAGGCAGTCTTCTTTCCTCTGCCTGTAAATGATGACACTGTCAAGTCTAAATGATGACTATTGCCAATACTAATACGTCTGTGTCCACGGTGCGTATAGTTGCCTTTCTGCTCCCTTTTTTTTATAGAGTCTGCCAGATGAAAAATCATTCTGGTGTCAGCCTCCTTTGATTAGTTCCGTTAGAGGCAGATAGATGGCAATACCTAAAACTGATGACTGAGGTAGGATACGTTTTGATTTTTGTCGTAGAAGCAAGCCGTACCTATTGCTTTGGTTTGGCAGTCACACCGTCTAAACAACACAACCGATTTAGTTGACTACAGGACTACATACATGGGAGTGGTAAATAGGAGAAAGGTGAAAAATACAATAATTGTCTTATAATGGTATTTAATGAAAAATAAAATACTTAAAATACTAATAAGATACAAGATCTTCTTTGACATTTCGGGGGATTAGAACCCTCCAACCCTCACCTGAGATACAGCCCTGGATGACTATGGTGTCATCCGAAAGTACTTTAAGTGTAGTTGCGTAAATATGTACTTTAAATTACCTTTTGTAGATTTTGAAATCAAAATTAAGCCGTTTAGTACACAGGAACCGAATAATATGGTGTTTGACCTCTAACCTGCCTCATAGGTCAAATTTGACTTGTTTCCACATCTTAAAATGAACCCTTTGTACTTACTAGACATGGTAAAAATTTCATGCTTTTAACTCAGTGCACAATACAATAAAATGCTTATCATTAATATTGCAGTAATATACTGTAACAACAATTTGGTACTTTAAAAGTACCAAATTGTTGTTACAGTATATTTATTACTGCTTTTAATTATTATTTAACTCTATCAATTTTGCCATATGCCTCTATAAACTCTTTTTGGAATAACGTGAGCCAATCTCTTTATTTAAATTGGAACCGCAATTCAGAGCATTACATGTTATTACATGTAATTACATGTTTACAAATAATGTGGACAGTTACCAATAATGTGGAGTGTGTCCCAGTAGACTTTCATATACACATAAAAATATTTACAATAAAATCCTTATCATTAATATTGTAATAATATACTGTAACAACAATTTGGTACTTTTAAAGTACCAAATTGTTGTTACAGTATATTTATTAGTGCTTTTAATTACTATTGAACTCTATCATTTCTGCCATTTGCCTCTATAAACTCTTTTTGGAATAACGTGAGCCAATCTCTTTATTTAAATTGGATCCGGTATTCAGAGCATTACATGTTACTACATGTAATTACATGTTATTACATGTAATGCATACATGAAGTTATTGCATGGGGTGACACCTCTCGGCGGCGTAACGGAAGGTGGAAACTGTGCCTTATATGACGACATGACTCTAGGACGGTTGACTTTTTGGTTATCCCAGCGAGGCTTTGAGATTTCGGCGCTAGTATACGGTAATTAAGTATACGCCATCAGCGTGACACGGTGCCCTAGGAAGAACCTAAAACATTAACCGTAATTTGGAGATAAATGGATTCGGTTTGAAAAAGAGCGGAGAGCGACATTTTCTGTACAGCCATTTGCATATAAGTGCCTGACAATGTGATTTTTAAATTCGTATTTAACGTAGAAAAGGCTATTCTCGCGAGAGAAGGTATGTAAATATTGATAGTATTGTGGGATAATAGTATCAGATATTTTACGATATCACATTGTTTTAGATTAGGTGGCCTAAATAAAAATAATATAATCCTAAGAAATACCAGAACTAAAAATTATTCCTAGTGGTTCACTCTAGCGTCATAAAGCTAGAATACCTGGTAGGTTTTTAAACCAGTGGACCAAGAGACACGTCAGCTGCACCCTTTCGGCCCGATCCCACTACTCCTCTCCATTCTGCATAGCAAAAACTTTGAGGTACCCCCTAGCTGCCTTCCTAATCATCTAATTTTTATCTAGTTTTGCTAGAATTAAGGTCGAAATAAAAGCGTTCGACCGCTTTTTTTGCGCGCTAAGAGTTTGTTTGTAACAAAAAAAATATTCGCTTATGCCATTGTATAGCGTATGAAGAAACGCAGAAAAAGGCGTTGCATTTTTTTAAGATCGGTCAATATTCAGAGAAGTTATGGGTATTTTAAAAATTATCGTTTTCCCCTATCCCTCCCCTCCTAATTATCTCATAATTATTCCACCACCACCAGCCTGCGGCCTCGTATTTCCTTCATAATAGCTCTTCCATAAAAAATTGAGCCGTCAACTTCCCCTCGATGAAAAACCAATTTGATTTTTCTAATTTCGCAACTACGATTCGCGATATACCGCGAACTATTTATTCGATTTCGCTCAGTTTTAAATGAGCGTATGTGTTTTGTCTTACTCTTCAATTTTTTATATGATTTTCTTGTAAAGTAAAAAAAAAATTAATTTTAGTAATTTTCATCACTGAGTATACCTACCAATACTGTTGGTATTTTTAAAAGCGTGTCCGTCTGTTTTCATTGTTGCATTGTAAAGGTAAGGAAAATAATATTGCTCAATAATTTTCTATCTCGCATATCGGAGAATTAGGAACAGAAAAAAATAACTTGTTGAAGCATACTACTCAAAAAGAAGAAATAATTATAACAAGTGCGAGTCGGACTCATGCACGAAGGGTTCCGTACCATTATCTATAAAATCACACAAGCTTTTAATTAATTTCGTCCGACCGGCGACTCCGGCATTTATTAGCATACATTAGTATAGCATCAATTAGTTATATTCGAGCCTCCTTAAATATCTATTTTATTCAGTTTTTAGTATTTGTTGTTATAGCTGCAACAGAAATACATGATCTGTGAAAATTTCAACTGTCTAACTAGCACGGTTCATGAGATACAGCCTGGTGACAGACGGACAGCAGAGTCTTAGTAATAGGGTCCCATTTTACACTTTGATATGGAACCCTAAAAATATACATTTTCACTATACCTACATACATTTACCATTTTCCACAACAACAAATTAAATGGACTTTAAAAACATAATTTGAAGAAACTAATTTGTATTCTTTTGATTTCAGGTGCTTTCTTGATTCCGTTCGCCATCATGTTAATTTTGGAGGGCATTCCCCTATTTTTAATAGAACTTGGCATCGGCCAGAAGATGAGACTGGGGTCATTGGGTGTTTGGAATACGATTCATCCGTGGCTGGGTGGAATAGGCATATCTTCCTGCATAGTTACGTTCTTTGTCGCTCTATATTACAACGTTATTATCACTTGGTGTTTCTACTATTTGTTCAACAGTTTCCGGGTAAGAAAATAATAAAAACATTTTTCTATATTTCTATTATAAACTACGAACACACTCTTCGATATTTTAAATTTGTATTTAATAAGGAAAAATAAAGTGCCTTTTTGCCTAATGCTTTTTAAATATATTGGAGAAATCATTACAATTCCATCATGACATTGTAATAGGTAAAAATTCAGTATTATAATATAAAATGAAATATGAGTCAGAAATAGTATAAAAATAAACAATTATTGTAGGTATGTATGCGCTACTAACTTCTTATAAAAAACATTAAACAGCAACACTTATAAAAAACATTAAACAGCACAGCAACCAGGGTATTACTAAAGTAATACCCTGGATTTCCATGGTTCTTTTAAATTCCATTCCACAACTAAAAAGAACTATCACAAGATTATAGGATAGCAACATGGTAACAAATATAATTTGGAAAGCAAATATAATTAGGAAAAAATATCAATTTTAGTAGCAAACTCCTAAAACATGACTACCAAACAAAAATGAAAAATTGTTGGTGAAGTACCTAACAAATCAAGAGGCGAAAAGAAACTTACGGAAATACAATATAGTTAAACCATAGTTAATTAAAACGAAACTTTAAATAAACTTTATACCAAAGCGCGTGTCTCTTTGTCTAAATCTAATTAGCCCATAGCTGTTTTCGGAAAAGTTACGGATTTTTCACAAAATAAACAAGTGTGTATTTTCTATTCACCTTTAATGCGGGATGACTAGAAACACCGATTTATTTAAGTGAAATTTGCTATTCGTCGCATTCGGGTTTAAGATGTTCGCATTTAAAATGTTTTAAATGCGAACTGTTTTAAATGTTGTAATGATTTAAAAAAATATATAATGTAAAAAAATTAAATAAAAAGACAATTTTTTGCAAAAATATACATAGTTCAGTCAACGAATGGCCCAAAAAGGGGTGTAGGGTGCGTGAGCAGGGACCTAAGCGATTCCTTCATAAATTTTTTCAGGGTGCTTAGGGAGTGAATATACTAAAAGTCCTGACGTCTAGGAGGTGTACCGAGTGGGGGGCGCCTTTTGGGTTTTCCGCTTATATGTCGAAAACGGTGCGTCGGAAAAAACGGAAAAAATTTCTTCTAAACTCAATCAAATACTTGGTAGGCCTTCCTGGTTGGCCCTTTAGCGCTGGTATGACTACTTTGAGAACCCAACCAGAAAAGGATATCGCATGAAACCAACCAGACGAATTTATGTTATAACTTTGGACCGCCAACTGTCCAAGATGCATAAATATTTTTCGCCAATGTGGTTCTTGTCCTATCTCCGTAACCAACCATCATAAGAATTTCTATACGATCTTGTTCAGAAAGGTTAATTATAATTGATTTATTAACAGCACGTTAAGAATACACGAAATAAAAATAAATACACTCTGAATGCCAAATATCACAAGTTCGTAGTAGTTATTATGCCTCAATTGTGTGTTATAATGTCAAACTTTGACATGACAGGTAAAAACAGAAATAGTTTTAATGCCTACTTAATCAATGTTTCGATTTATTTTATTATCAAATGAAATACTATGCCCGGTTTCATAAAAGAATTAACAATAGTTAACTAACAATAAGATACGATTTTCTTTTGTTAATTTCAATTTTAAGTTTGAAATGTCATCTTAATATCAAAATTACTTAACAGTAGTTTTAATAATAATATATTTTTGTTGACACCAGAGTTGTGTTTTATAAGAAAACTTAAAAATCGCGGATCTAATTATTAGGAGTTACCGTGCATTGAGTTTATGGATGGTATACAATGCCTGAAGAAAAAAAAGTTGCAATACCCCCTTAGCAACACACATAATAGAAACAGCTGATTTTGAACAATTGCAAAGGCGCTCTGGATAGCGACAGCATCTCCTCGATATAACTTTTTTCCTATCCGGTGATCGGTTAGGTGAGTTCCATCGTAATTTATTATATTCGATGGCGGTACATCTTTCAATTCCATTGTTAAGTTGTGAAAATAGGCATTAATGGTAGTGGGAAAAATAGGACTCTAGAGAATAGGGTCTCTAGAGCGCTTGATGTTCTGACGAATTCTTGTTCTCAATTGGTCTTTATGACGTTTTAGAAAAAAAAAGACAAAATCCCTGCCAGCCATATTATCTTTAAATATATGTATTGTTTTACCTCTACCGTCTAAGTAATTTTTTACAATCATCTTAACTTCGAAATGGTCTAGTGGGTAGACCCAATCGGAACAAACTATTAACTGGTCGATCAATAAATCTTCTTCTTGCTGGGTTAGACTTATGTGACCATCTTGACGCTTTATATTGGGTTTTTTATGGCGCCGATTAAACACAGATAATAAGTCCCATGTGTTTCGCTTACCATCCTATAACTCACCCCCTGGTCAATACAAGTAAGAGCTCTCTTTAGTATATTTTCATCTGGTTTATTTTATATTATACCTTTATATTTATACCTCGAGCGTCCAGTTTATACACGCGGGGCATTTTTCTATAATAAATAAATTCCTATCAATTGTTGTGAAGTGAATAGAAATAGTGGGTGAATGGAAACAACGTATTTCTATGCGCCCCAAAAAATAACTGAAAGTGATACCTGAAAGCTACTTTGACCAAAAAATGAAAGGTCTTTTGTCTGTTTTGTTTTTACTATACTGGTACAAAGTCATTATAAGAGCAAAAAACACCTATTAGTGTGTCCACAGATAGGTATTAAATGTTACATCAGTGTTGCTAACAACGAAATTTATTTAGCATTTTAAAATAGTTTAAATGGCGTCTGGTGAGGGTTTGAGTAAAACTTTGAACCGATTGGGTTACTTGACAGCAAAGTAGATATATTTTAAAGAAGCGCTACTTAAATTGAATTGAATTGAATTGAATTGAATTGAAAAATGCGTACTAATGGAGCATACTAATGGAATTACAAGACTTTATAGATAACTAACAATAATTATAGTAAAGTCAAATTGTTACCATAAGGCTGTCTCTAATGGCTCTCATTAATTAATGGAATTTTCATTGAATTGTGTTGGTATATATTCGTGGGTAACAACGAGATGCTACCCTTTGCTGATGTCTTGTGAAGCTTTATAATTATTATTTATTGTTGCAGTGGAAACTTCCTTGGGGAGAATGCCCATATTATGAGAACAACACCGTGATCCCAGAGTGTGATAAATCATCAGCAACAGCCTATTTTTGGTACCGCGTTACCCTGGACGCTTCTCCTAGCATCGACGCTCCAGGGTGGCCGAAGTGGTGGATAGTCTTATGCTTGTTACTTTCGTGGATAATTGTATTCTTTATTGTTATGAAAGGAATTCAAAGCTCAGGGAAGGTAATTTTTTACATGTTTGTATCTGTACTTTTTGTATCTACAGTTTCCTACTATTAGGTACTTGTATATATAACGTTAGATAATAGATAATAATATACAGGTTTTTTATATACATGTTTAAATATATGTTAGACCAGCAGGCTTAAAATTCAAATCGGATGTAATTGCTACAAGAGATTTTATTATTTTAATGGCTTCATTTGGTGCCAAATATGACATCCTGTTTTTCTCCTCGGCGAAGTTGTGCCAAGGTGGTGGGGGGGTAAAAATGTACCTCTAAAAGGGGTATTTTTGCAGTTTTACGGTTATATCTCGTAAAGGATATCGAAAATATTGTCTTATTAAAAGTTGTAGGGCATTAAATTCTGCATTGACTGAGACTGAGGCTTGAATTATATTCATAGGTATGAAGATGAAAATGGGAAATAAGTAGTTACCTAAATAAATTTCACAGGCGTCGACGCTTGATTATCGTTGCAGACTTTGAGGAGCCGAGTGGCCCTTCAAAGTCTGTAATGTAATTTCCGATACGGAGTCCGTCCCCCAATCACTCGGCTTATGAAAGCCATCTATGAATTTTTATCGCTCCATATACACAGTCCAGGTCTTCGATCTGATTCATCAATTGTATCTGGTTGGAGGGAGTTAGTACAGGACATGCCCTTGAAGTAGGCACAAATGAATGAGCAATTAATCCCAGCCTTCCGACACCCACAACCACTTGCACACCCCTTGTTACATTTGCAGAATATTGGAGAGAGGAAAGACTATGGAGTTGGTTCCTGACCTCCACTTTCCATCTCGCTTCCGGTCCTCTTCTTATTCTTTCCTTCCCTCCAATTATTCTTGTTTTAGCATTTTTGATATCTATGAATCTGTTTATCCTCAAAGTTCCAGTTATTGTTGATTTGTGATTTACAAGTAGAGAATCTGCTAATTCTTTACTAGTAAACAACTTATCTATTGTCAGGTTTCTTTTGTTGCCTGAAATGGGCCTACATAATCTTTCTACGATGGCGGATGGACTGTTAGAAACATATGGTTCATCGGGCTGGGCTCCAACATTCACCTCCATATTTGATGTGTATTAATACATTTTGGCATCAGCGAGTGCGAAAATTTTAATTCCGTATTTATTAGGTTTGCTGGGAATATAAACCCGAAAACCACAACGATCTCTAAACGCTTCTAGCTTTTCATTTATAGTAACTTACAAAGAATAATGTTTTTGGCAGTTAGAGTTGAACTTATCAAAGAGCTCTCTTATAGAACATAATTTATCCACTTTTCTTCTCTCACATCTTGTCAATTTATCATCAAACCTAATGTGTCTTATCAAAAATCGGAATTTCTCAAATGGCCATTGTAAGTCGAAATAGTTTGCCGTTCCATTTTTTTCCCACAAATCAGAGGCATTTAGGTGATTGGTTTTTCTTACCCCTGACAAGTACAGCAAACCTAGTAGTGCTTTTATCCTGCTTTTATCCTCATTTTACCAGTCAATAGAGCAGTTCTGTTTGAAATGGGATACTTGGCTGCTGAGATAAACTTATTAGTATTTTAACGATCATATCCAGAATACCGCTATCGATAAAACATCCCCAAATGTCCATAGGTATTTTCAACTTCTTGATGTCCCCTTTCGCTCCTGGCGAGTGAGTTATTATATTTTCAGAACGAGTTCTCACGTTTTCGGAGGAAAATATTTTTCCACTTTGTTGTGCCGTCTTTGCCAAGGAAGTATGGGTCTCTAGCAGATAATTCACTTGTAGTCACAGTATCCTCTGTTTCGAAATCCAATAATTCTTGTTCGGAATCCGTATTTTCTTCTAGTACTTCAACGTTTTCAGGTTCGTCTTCATCCGCAGAGTCGTCATATTCACTGACATATGGATCAGTATCTTCCAAGAAACGTAAATGTCTAGCCTAATCTGCCTCGTAAGACATTCTGTTAAAGAAAACTTTGTTTTATATACATTACATACAATATTACAAAAATAATACTTACGTACTTTGGGAATTATTTTGTAGAACGAATAATAACGTAGGTCTTACACACCGTAAACCGGGAATTATTTTGTAGCACGAGTAATAACGTCGGTCACACAAACCGTAAGCTTAAATAAATTACCACTAAGTTGTCGCCTCAAGCACATATTGCATACTAAGGATAGTCATCTTATCCCTAGAAGGTACTATAATGCATATCCCCCCACTATCAAAGACGAGTGCGATAAATATGAAATAGATCACGTCGGTCTGTGACACCGAATGTTAGTACTGAAGGGTTAAGTTCCTTTTCGTCTAAAGATTTTCCTCAGTATTTCTCTCTCCTATATCTCCAGTTTTATTTAACGGCCATTTTGTATTTTTTTTTATATAGTCAGTTAAATATATGTGCACATGGTATAAGGAGGACCAGTTTTGACCCGATTTTGCAGTGTCGGCGACTCACCAAAAATAAAGATATGTGTACATGGCATTAGGTCTGTCCAGAAGGACCAGTTGGTTTCCCAATAATACTTTTAGATTGTTGCGTTGCAGGAATATTATCACAAGGTCGACGACTGTTTATATAGATAACAAAAATCCGGTAATTCCCAAACTATGACATCACTGATTATCCCTGACAAGGAAATAATATTATTTATAAAATACCTTATTATTTATTAAAATATCTTACATTATTTCACAGTATAATTATTACTATTATTAGAGGGAACTAATTTAAATTGTTTGGAAATTAATATTCATATTACTATACCTATATCATATTAATTTTTTTTTAGGTTGTATACTTCACGTCGATGTTTCCATATTTAGTATTAACAATATTTTTCATAGAAGGATTATTCTTACCGGGTGCTGGTGCTGGCCTTGTTCATATGCTAACTCCAAAGGTAAGACATTTTTATACCTATACCAAATTATCTTAACGCTATTTTAAATACAGCAGTATCCACGATTATAGAATACTACTTGTTCTTAAAATCAATAATTTATTTCGTCGAAGTTTTGCTTTATAATACATTGTGTTTCTCCTCAAATCCATAAATACGTGTTTAAATTTTGATTTATTACACAGGGTGCCTACAAATGAAGTAATAATTTGTTACTGACTTAAGAAAATATTAAATGAATGATATATATAGATATAAAGTTCTTTGCTATTCATTTTTGTTTTGCGAGAAGAAATCTTCGGTTTGTAGCAACTCATTACATAGGGAAATAAGCAAATAGATGATTAATAATGAAGACATACTTACCAGTTGCATATCTGGACATATATATATATGGAAACGAACCACTTAGAAGTTGTACAAGTTCTTTCACCTTCATAGAGGATCTTCAGAGTGATGTACGATTTGTTTTATAGATCATTTATACTTGAATTTAAGATATTCATACCTCATCACTTTCAGTGACATTTTATGATATTAGTTTTTGACGGAACTGACATTCTTAGAAAACACAAACGTAGATACTCTACTATTTATATTTGTTGTATTTTAACATATTATATATAAAAGCATTAGGCATACAGTTATCCAAAAAGCATTTTAAAGTTTAAGATCTTCTGGATAACTAGAACTACAGACAAACAGACATCTAAACAGACAAAAATAAAATAAAACCGTTAGTCTGAACGTTATACGAAGAAGAAAACAGGTGTTTCCCAACATTAATTTAGAAAATATACAATAAAAATTATCAACATTTTAATTTTTTAGAAAATGTGATTTTGTTTTTTTAATATTTTTACATATCCTGTGAAATTAATATGTTTTAAAAAGATCATTACACGTCGTTATTCATATCTATACCGAATTTCTCACGAGGAAAGTTAAGTAGTGGCAAGGACGCATCCTCCGCAAAAAGATCATCATCCATTTGGATCAGATTCAAAAGCTCAATCCAGATATATCCAGCAGGGTATGCATAAGTAATAACAGTAAGATAATAAACGATGGCGGTTAGAATATCTGAATCAGCTACAAAATCGTCCTAAGTGGTTTAAATCAAAATCTAACGTTAAGGAAAACTCATTAGTGCTTCTAAAGGAAGACAGCATACCACCCTTAGCATACTGACCTTTGGCTCGTGTAGTGAAGGTACTTCCTGGCAGTGATGGTAGAATTCGCGTTGCACAAATTAAAACCAAACAAGGCATATTTACTCGTCCTATAACTAAGTTGTGTGTCTTACCTCTTGGGTAATCCCTTAAATAAGTTGAAAATCAAGTTTTCACCGGGGGGAGTATGTTTGATTAATACAGACTTTCTGTTCATTTTGTTCAACTTAGTTGAACATAACTTAGTTGTTATTCTGGTAATTCCGTTTCTGTCACGATCGTTTATAAATTATATCAATATTGCTTTCCGCTTTAAAACATTTGTATGTGATGGATTGTTTTGTTATTATTGAGAGGTATTGTAGGTAGCTACTCTTCTACGGATTGGTACAGCTGTTTTACTAATTTGATTAGCGTTTACATACCCTGCGTTTACAACTTTTTCTAATTTTTCCACCAACTTTCGGTGAATCCGGAAAATCTAACCATGCGATCGTGACTTCACCTGTTCACAATCAATATGCACTAGTTTCCCCACTGCACCGTTTGCTAAACCATCTGTCACATAAATATTTGTTGTTATCATCTAAAACACACCTTCGACAAATACAGTTTCATATGGCAGTCCTGCAGTGTCAATAAGTGACATTTTATGGAATTTCTGACGTACAAAGGCTTTTTGCTCTGCAGATGTGCATCAAATATAAGTATCGCTACATTCGCTATATCTGTTTCTCTCTCTCCTTCATATCTGTCATATACTTTACTCTCACTTGCGAGACGAAAATGTTCTAGAATCTGTCGTGACGTGACCTTTACTGACAAAATTGTACGAAACTTATTAGCTGAATAATTTCACATTGAAGAATCTCATAAATCATCATACATCCCTGTGACGATTTTCAACAGGAAAGCTCCCCTAGGTATTACAAGATTTTACGTATGATTTACATAGATTTTACAATGTTAAATATTTGTACCTATTAACCTAAATAAAACCCCCCTAAATAACTTAAATACCATGTATTGTTTCAGTGACATGCGCCTTCTAAACAGTATCCGCATAGGCCCTTATTGTATCTTATCTTACAGCTAGGTCATATTTTTAGGTGGAAAAATTATTGGATCCGAAAGTATGGTTGGATGCAGCTACTCAGGTCTTCTATTCCTTCGGACTGGCCTTCGGGTCTCTCATTGCCTTCGGCTCATATAATACTCCAAACAATAACTGCGTAAGAGATGTTATTCTGGTATCCGTATGTAACGCCATTACGGCGATATATGCAAGTGTTGTGATATTTGCCATTTTGGGCTTCAAAGCTGTGAGCAACGTAAACAAGTGTAATGCTGAGTAAGTAAACATAAAATTAATCAATAGATGATTTACCGATGCGCCATATATAATAATTAGAGATAACGAATTACCTTTAGGAAGTTCGATTATCAATTATTTGAGATGATCACGTCCAAATACATCACAAAGGGTCTTTGCCTTTATCTTTGCCTTTTGTCCTTAGCCACTCTCTACTTATTCAACGCGGAAGCAACTATAGTAAATAACTAAGTAAACATAATATGTAATTTATTGTAAAGTTTACATTTTCAATCAGTTTTACTAAGTTAAGTAAGTGCTAATTTACTAATATTTCGAAAATATATAATGCATGCCATTGGCAAAATTTGCAGCTCTTTAAAATACATTCTGCAAGGAGTAGGTACACCGTGTAACTCCTATTATATTTTTAGTAGTGTGTAATTTAAATATTCTCTTGGTGTGGTGAGATGGACCTCAAAAAACTAAAGAACCCTTGAAAAATATATACATAATAACACAGCAGGATTCTTCTATTTGTAATATTTCTTAAACTATACAGCGCGAGACATACAGACGACAATTGTTTACATAGTTTTTCCCAATGTAGTGCGTTATCAATAAAATGTACCAAGAATTTCGTAGATGAGACTTGCTCCAAAGACTTAACATTTAGTGTAAGCAGATATGATTCGTTGTAATTTAAAAGTATGGCAGTAATGCCATAAAAACAGTTCTATTTTCATTTCCTAACAATAAATGTGTCACTGAGTTTTATTTGAAATTTTTATACAAAAAGATTCAGTTTCAGTTGTGAATCCTGAATATTACCATATTATGAATATTTTAATTTGAAAGAGAATCAATTATCAGCTGAGAACATGAATAATGAACGTTCCATGACAAAATTTGGCAGATCGATTACTAAATTTCCTGCGAAAACCATTTTTATTCAATTCTTATTAAACATGGAGCACTAGATCGACTGCGTTACTTAGATTCATAAAAACACCAAGATGTATTTTGTTATATTATTTAGTATTAATCATTTAGTTTCTTAAGGAAACCCCGAACTATCGATTGGGTTTTTACCTTTTCGAAATCCATGTTTTCAGAACCTACATAATATGTCGTAGGTATTTTATACAAAATTTTACAATTTTATTGAATATTAATATTTATTAATATTAATGTATGTATTTGAGACACACGACAATAGAGAAATAATAATGTATGTATGTATGTATGTATGTATGTATGTATGTATGTACATATGTATGTATGTATGTATGTATGTATGTATGTATGTATGTATGTATGTATGTATGTATGTATGTATGTATGTATGTATGTATGTATGTATGTATGTATGTATGTATGTATGTATGTATGTATGTATGTATGTATGTATGTATGTATGTATGTATGTATGTATGTATGTATGTATGTATGTATGTATGTATGTATGTATGTATGTATGTATGTATGTATGTATGTATGTATGTATGTATGTATGTATGTATGTATGTATGTATGTATGTATGTATGTATGTATGTATGTATGTATGTATGTATGTATGTATGTATGTATGTATGTATGTATGTATGTATGTATGTATGTATGTATGTATGTATGTATGTATGTATGTATGTATGTATGTATGTATGTATGTATGTATGTATGTATGTATGTATGTATGTATGTATGTATGTATGTATGTATGTATGTATGTATGTATGTATGTATGTATGTATGTATGTATGTATGTATGTATGTATGTATGTATGTATGTATGTATGTATGTATGTATGTATGTATGTATGTATGTATGTATGTATGTATGTATGTATGTATGTATGTATGTATGTATGTATGTATGTATGTATGTATGTATGTATGTATGTATGTATGTATGTATGTATGTATGTATGTATGTATGTATGTATGTATGTATGTATGTATGTATGTATGTATGTATGTATGTATGTATGTATGTATGTATGTATGTATGTATGTATGTATGTATGTATGTATGTATGTATGTATGTATGTATGTATGTATGTATGTATGTATGTATGTATGTATGTATGTATGTATGTATGTATGTATGTATGTATGTATGTATGTATGTATGTATGTATGTATGTATGTATGTATGTATGTATGTATGTATGTATGTATGTATGTATGTATGTATGTATGTATGTATGTATGTATGTATGTATGTATGTATGTATGTATGTATGTATGTATGTATGTATGTATGTATGTATGTATGTATGTATGTATGTATGTATGTATGTATGTATGTATGTATGTATGTATGTATGTATGTATGTATGTATGTATGTATGTATGTATGTATGTATGTATGTATGTATGTATGTATACATGCACAAACAATAATAAAAACCAAAAATTAAAGAAAAAACTCAAAATTATGCAAAAGATATACAAAATTAAATCACCAAAAAATAATATTTATAAATGTTAAAAAATATAAGAAAAAAAAATATATATGAAACATGATAAAAATTTTAAAAAAATTAGATTATAGATAAGACCCAAAATAACTAACAAGTTTTTTGTCACAACCACATTTTTTTATAAACACTGGCAATAACAACCGTGGCGTATTGTTCTTTAACATTATAGAACAACTTCGTATTTATCGACTTGGAAGTCATTATGTTTAATTCAAACAATATATATTATTCTGATTTACATATACCTTGATATATTCTCTAGATGCAATTTTTGTTTAACAAATATCACTATATTTTTTGCAGCAATAGTAGAATTATGGAATCGTACCACGGTGTCATAAATGCGAATTCCACCATCCCGGGCATCAGGGAATGTTCCTTAGAACGAGAACTGGATGCAGTAAGTACCATATTTTCATCAAACCTCTTTTTGGTTTGCTTACATAGTTTTGATTTTGGTATGGCGAAAATTTTATTATTTATGGAACACACACGGGTGTCAGAGGCCTTAACCCTTTCGAGACTATATATTTTACTAAAAATTATATTTATAATTTATCAATACTTATGTGGTAATGACAGTTCATTACATAGTAGGTTATTTAGACAGTTGTCGCACCGTTACAACCTACTGGATTTTTGTTAAACGTATAAAATTCATAGTTTTCTTCTCAGAAAATATAAAATTGGTGAAAATTAAAAAAATCTTGTATGAAACACGTTGGGAAACACTATGTTGGGTAACGAGCCAATTTCTGCGAAACGGGCGCTAGCGAGTTCCGCAAAAAGAATGCTAGTACTTTTCCCAACTGGTTACATAAATAGCTATTGCACGATACACTATTACGTTAACTTCTATGTTCGGACGATGTTCGATGAATTTATAATGAAATTAGGAATAAAGTAAATCAGATTTCTCGCTCAAATAGCATACAAGAAAATATATTAATAAACACTACACTGTAAAATTTTTTTACAAACCCAAAGTCATACGTATCAAAAGAGAGCTTAATCTCCAATCTTCAATTTAGTACCAGGCATTGCATGAAACGTGTGAAATTAGTAGATATATTACCATGTGAATATCAAATGTATATCCAAATTATGTAAAAACTTCCAAATGTCATATGTCATATGTATAGATGACTTCATATGTCATCAATAAATATATTTACCATATCTGAACACATTAAATTTATTAAATTATATCTAAATGACAATGATAATTTTGCATTCCAGTGGGACGATTGTCGTACATTTACGTCCCATCCACGCACGTCGAATTACATGGGACCGTACTTGTTCACACCCACATACCGATACTAACAACGTACATACGTTGCAAACGTCTATATTGTAGAACGTCTACGTGGCAAACGTCTGCGTACGTCTACATTGCAAAAACGGTGGCCGTACATGTACGATTTTTCGTTTTGAAAACATTTTGAACCGAATATGCAATTTTTTATTGTGTTTTGAATGAAACGAAGGAATATAGATATATGCTTTTATTTTTACAGTGGTTTATAAAAGCTCGCATTGCATAAATTGTCTCGGTGCCGTTCGGATGATACGTGAGGGTTCTCCAGCGGTCGTCTCGAAAAGGTTAAGTAATTTTTGCATTAAATAATTTAGAGTTTTGCACTGGGCATAACATTGGCTTGCTCAGCACGCGGCTGAAGGATTGATTCACCCTCCAGGATGAGTTCAAGCTGGATTTTTCACCCTTGGCCGAGGAGGAGCTCACCAAGGTTTTAAATGTTATGTGAGCTCCTTGTCTTTATTTTTTTTTAATCTAGTCAACCTTCTCTGTGGCTTCGACATACTCATAGAGGGAGTCTGGACAGTCACTCCCCACGTATGTGGTGATTAATGGGTCCGAGAATCGTGTGCCTTGCGTAGAGGTATTGAACCCAGGATAATAATACCATTCTGCGTTAGGGTTGTTATGGCTTCTGCCGAGTTTCGGTATACCGGTATGGTCCTCAATCCCGAAAGCAGTGTGTCTAACTCCTATGATCAGTGCCACAAACAGTATGGCCTGGTTAGAGTCTGCGGAGTCAGAAGAGATCTCCATATTTTGTCCATTTCTCCTCCTCCTTCAAGACAATGTTGTTATCGGATGACGCCTATGACAAACATAGTCTTGAGCTGGTGGTCTAGGAGGACTGCATCAGGCCTATTGGCTTGTATTGCCTAACGGTGGGAAACGAGTAGTTCCAATAGATTAGGCACTTCTCGTTGCCCATAACGAACTCAACATGCTCCGTAGTCTAAGGCCTCGTCTATCTTATCGACTGGTATAGGCCGAGACAGCATATTATGGATATGGCGATAGCAAATGCATCAACGTCTCTGGCGCCCTGCGACAGGACCTGCAGCTAACATCAGGGACCTCCGTACCCCTGAAAATGACATCGTTAGACGAGTGTGTCAAATGCACCATCTTGATAAGCAATTATGAATCCCTCCGTCTCGGACTTCAGCCCGACTGACCTTAGAAATGCGAAGATCAGCTTTCTGGATAAGCCGGGTACACCATTCATCGGCTTATCTGTGTGATACTGCAGAAATAGAGCGTGTTCTGTAGCTTTAATTTGGGCTTTTAACCGAATGGGTTCCAACTTGCTGAAAAAAGTCGTAATTCGCCCATCAGCTGCCCTTTGTGACACCTTAAACACAAAGACCCTGCATTACATTCTCGGAGGAGGGGATTTGAACTTCTTACCACACAGGATCCGTACAGAACCATCCTGCTGTGGAGATTCCAAACTCATTATTTTTATTATTGTTACCATTTTTATTAAACAAATGTTTGAGCGATTGATATGCATGGTAAATAAATATCAATTTTAATGCAAGTACATTTTTTTTAGGCTGCTGAAGGGACTGGTCTCGCCTTCATTGTATTTACCCAAGCAATTGTGGAACTACCTGGTGCACCCTTCTGGGCCGTTATATTCTTCCTGATGCTTCTCTCTCTAGGTATTGGGTCGCAAATTGGAATTTTGGAAGGAATGCTTTGTACAGTTTTTGATATTGAGATATTTAAACGAATCGACAAGAAATACGTGACAGGTTAGTCTTCCATTGCTCCTCCATTTCATTTTATACATTTTGGAAGAAAGCATATACAGTGAAAATACTTAGCAGTGCCTTGTGAACTTAAGTCTGATTAGAAATAAAAGTAAAAGATCGCATCTATTTGATACAACCACTATTCAAAGATATTTCATCAAGTCCGGTCTCCCTGTCAACAACGTCCTTGTCAATGAACTTGCCGGATACGCCGGGCCCACGATCTGAAAAGGCTGGTAAACATTAGGTATTTTTAAAGGCGTGTCAGTGGACCTCACAGGTAATTGATTAACCAATAATGAAAAAAATGTAAATAGTTGTATAATATGAAGGGATAAACGTGAAGTAGTGACACATCATATGGTTTGGCAGGCCGTCTTACCTTTTTTATCCCTTAGAAAATGAAATAATGTACTTTAATTATCTATTTAATTATCATAGACCGATTTAAGGCATGGTACTGACTGACATGAAACGTATTTGAAAGTGGCATATATATATATATATATATATATATATATATATATATATATATATATATATATATATATATATATATATATATATATATATATATATATATATATATATATATATATATATATATATATATATATATATATATATATATATATATATATATATATATATATATATATATATATATATATATATATATATATATATATATATATATATATATATATATATATATATATATATATATATATATATATATATCTATATATATATATATCTATATATATATATATCTATATCTATATCTATATATATATATATATATATATATATATCTATATATATATATATATATATATATATATATATATATATATATATATATATATATATATATATATATATATATATATATTATTACTTATATTACTTTGTCTCTTCCCTATTGTATCCTTCCCATGGGCGCCAGTTCTATGAACACTTATTTGTAATTGGATAATGTTTACTGATAAGCACGAGTCCTCATGGTCAATAAGAAGGGTAAGAGGGCGTTCAATTAGCCCTCTATGTATTTCATAATATTTTAACTTGAAATTTGAAATAATTTTAAAATGGTCAATAGATCTATGATACTTATTACTTTGTTTTGTCAAAGAGATTGAAATTTAAGAATATTTATTAATTATAGATTTTAAATTATGTCTTGAAAAGTTTGAGATAATAATAATAAAGCAGTATAAAGTTGTATATGACTAATTTTATTTTCATACAAATGGAAGTATGATTGTCACTATGACAACTGCAATGCACAAGTACGAAGTTTATATATATGCAAGTTATAGTGCCAATGGAAGTAGAAATTTTTTTGCGAATTATAATGCAAAATAGAAAAAATTAATTTTAAACCTTATAACTATCCTACGCCAAAACCTACGTAACTTATTCTAATAACATGGGACTAAGCCTCTGGAACAATATTTACTAAAAATATGTTTTAGATGGTTATTACCTTGTAAAGTTTTATATTAATCCTTTTTGCTTTCGAATCACAATACTAGTCACTATTTTCACAAAACTGGTTTGTTTACACTGATACTGGAGTCCGCTGCTGCCCTCTACTGGAACGCTAGTAGACTTTAAGAATGCGGCTAACTTTACACGCCTGCTGCCATCTACCTTAACGCTGCCGTACTCTGGAATGCTGCTATACTCGGTGAAAAGCTTGTTGATTTATTTGGATCTGGATGTCATCAAATTAAAAATCGTCAGATTCTTTACTCACTGCTTTTGTAATTTAATACTCCTTTTCTTTGTCTGCTTCCCACACTCGTCTATATCCCAGTAATGCTACCTGAAGACGCTACACTTGTTATGTCGTATTTTTGACAAAAATCACTTAATACCGTGGTTAAAATTAACTTTAAAACGTTTCTCTTTGGGATACCACTGACGTTGCACTATTTTATTGAATTTAATTTACTTATAACTATTAAATTTATACAATATTATAAATCGAAACTTAGCGAGCTCTTCGCACTTCGAATGCTATATCTGAACTCTTATGAATTATTATCCGCATTATTTATTATGTGCTACCAAATTAAACAGTTAAACTTTGAACTTCCTTAGATTATAACTTCTGGCTTTATTGTTGTTGTATAATCTGGCTAATCAAATGAATGGCTATTATTATATTTATTTAGCTTTACGTTTAAACTCTATAATTTATAATATATATGGTGTAATTTTGAATTATAAGCTGAATCCACTTATCACATTCACCTTTTGTTGACTAATTTCTAAATTTCAAATGAGCGTCATTCCTACATTGTAGTTTTCCTTCGAGAGTCATGTTCGCGAAACCAGTTTCTATGACGATGCTTTCGCATTAATCTTTTAATATGAACATATTTTATATGTGCTTGATATTACATAAATTTTGTTGCTACTTGTCTATTGTAATTATGCTAAATATAGAATTTTGCGCCGATAAATAATTTAGATATAAAGCAATTAGATACTGACCAATCAGATGCGTAGTCGGTTTTGCATTTCGTGTAGTATATGCGATATTATATTGTTACGCCACTGAGATCGTAAATTAAGTGAGACTAAAGACTGTAAAGACTGAGAAAATAAGACTGTCCAGAATCCAAATACGCTTTATTAACTTTCAAACACAACAAGTCACAACTGTTTACAATGATAAATTACTACTGAACACTTTTAATTACTTGTTACTAGGTCTTGTCTCTAAGAGCATTCAAACTAAACTGACTCCGCCCTTGGGGGGTTGTATCTGGCACCCCCAGATGCGATGTTGCCAGATTGTGCAGATTTTCTCCAGCTCTAAGGAATTTTCAGTATATCGAATTTCAGTATATTGTACACAATCGCTTCTGATGAATGGTTATAATTCAAGAATGGTTTGTAGCTTCATAATTTGTTCTGATATTTTTTTTTATTTAATTTAAATATATATAAAATATGTATCCATTTGTGGCCGGCGCATTCGCCATTTAGTTGACTAATAATACAGTTGTCTCCTGATTACAGGTTGAATATTCGGTAATGATACTAACTGTCGTAAATGATTAAGTAAATTATATCATTTTAATGCACAGTCCCTAATGCAATCCACAACGGCACACAATTGTGGTACCTATTTAAATACTAGCTATCCCCTCTTCCAAAATCTGAAAATACGCGTAAAAATTGACATATATGCCCCTCGAACTTGAGTTCGAGGGGCATATATCGAGGGGCATCGATCTTGAGATCGATTAAATTAGGTAGGTTGCCCCGTAACTTTTGCGGGGTAGAATGTGACGTCATCTTTGTATTTTGGCACACGCCTGACAGTTTATTTTCAATTTTCTTAGCGTTTTTCGGAGTGTTCGTGTGGTTATTTGGTGATTTTTCTGTGTAAATAAAGGGTCCGCCAATAAGCGCGCTCGATCTTTAAAATGAAATAAAGCAAGTTGTGTGAGAGGTATAAATGAAATTTATTTTTTGTTTGAAAGAGTATTCGAAGGCATTATGTATGGAAAATAATATCGGTCAAATGTCCACCTCGGCTTCGCTGGGTGGCGCGCATACGAGAAGTCCAATTTTTAATGACTCTGGCGCACAAATCGGGCTGTATTTCATCGATGGCGTGGCGTATGTTGACTTTGAGGGCATCAGTGTTTTGTGGTTGGTTTGCGTAGACCTGTGATTTAAGAAAACCCCACAAGAAATAGTCTAGTGGGGTTAAATCGCACGATCTCGGTGGCCAGTTGATGTCGCCTCCGCGCGAGATAACCATTCCTCCGAAGCGCTCGTGCAGAAGATCCATTGTGGCGCGCGCTGTGTGGCTCGTAGCGCCGTCCTGCTGAAACCACATATCCTCGACATCCATATTGTCGATTTCATGCCAGAAAAAGTTCGTTATCATGGATCTGTATCGTTCGCCGTTTACCGTGATGGACACACCATCGTCGTTCTCGAAGAAATACGGCCCGATGATGCCTCCGGCCCAAAATCCACACCAAACAGTTACCTTTGCTGGGTGCATTGCGACCTGGTGGACCTCCTGTGGATTGTTCTCGGCCCAATAACGGCAATTCTGCTTGTTGACATTCCCATTTAACCAAAAATGTGCCTCATCGCTGAAGATGATTTTGCGACCAAAATCGGGGTCGACTTCCAACTGCTCTAAAGCCCAATCAGCGAAGATACGGCGCTGTCTATGGTCGTTTATTTTGAGCTCTTGTGTCAGATGGATCTTGTACGGATGCATGCCCAAATCCAGATGCAAGATTCGGCGAAGTGATGTTTCCGAAAGGCGGAGTTCCTGTGCGCGACGTGAAATTGACTGTCGCGGATTTTCACGCACACTATCGCGCACATCGGCGACATTCTGGGCAGATCGGACGTTTCGACGACGCGTCGGTGTTGGCTGATTGTTCACCGAACCGGTTGCCTCGAATTTGTTAATCAAACGACGGATAGTCGACTCAGCAGGACGATCAATTGCACCGTAAAATTGGCGGAGCGCGCGGAACGTTGCTCGAACCGATGAATGATTTTCGTAATAAGTTTTAACGATTTGCACATGTTGCTCGCGGCTGAATTGGTTCATGGTGATTTGTGAAGATACACTGAATAATAACAACTACGTTTGCCAACTCTACCACAAACAACGTGGCCGCCATGAGCTGTCAAAGATCGAGCGTCCCTATTGGCGGACCCTATATTATTTAATAACATTATATGATTATATTTTTGTTATATAAAGTAAATTATATTAGCAATATTTATACCAAGATGACGTCACGCGGTCGGACTGTAAGTTACAAGGCAACCTATCTAATTTAATCGATCTTCGGGATGACCTACGTCAGCCCGAAATGATCAATAACAAACAACTTAACCTAGAATTTAAATGGCCAGTTATGAAGTATTGAATAATATTAGTTTTGGTCTTACTTGAAGCTCTCCATAGAACGCTGAAAGGTCTACATAAAAATACCAGACTTTTCGGTAGTGCTCTACTGCTGCTGCCCGATGACTTTGACGGTATTTCCACGTGCTACATATGCGGACGGAATTAACACATGTTTGAAAGAATCGTACCTATGGTGAAGTGTGACCTATGGACTTATGCGCTTTATCTGTTTCCTCCTGTACCATATGTTGCCTTAATTTTCATCTAACTTACTTTTTAAGATTATTTATCAAATCATACATTTCTCCTTCTTAATTTCCTTAATACATTTCTTAGTCGTCGTTTCTATATTTATTGTAATTTCTGTCCGTGTTTCTTCCGTAGTTTTAAATGTGATGCAGAGTGGTATAGTATACTGGCGGCCATTTGAAAGTGCACGACTCTTATATCAGATTTCTTTATATTTGATCTTTGTAAAACTGACTTTTGAAATTTGAAGTTCATGTGATGTGTCATTATGACAATCACAATTGTCTAATTATTACTTAGCAAAATTAAAAAGTGTATTATTATTTTAAATCAAAAAAATTCCAAATTAACAAAGAACGTCCCAAAAATGTTCAAAATAAACTAAATTATAAAAATTAAGTAACTTAAAACTACAAAACTCCAACGCGAGTAGGTCTGTATAAAATTAATATTTCGTCCAGGCGCCATGAGTCTATTACACCTTGCAATCGACGTCTCATTGATGAAACAAGTGTCCTCGTGTAATCTACGTTGATATTGTCGCAAGCATTTTCAATTGTTCCTCACAATTCTTCGGCATTTGCTGGGCGGAAATTTCTATTACCAGGTCTATTATAAATATTCTTAACAATCATCGACCATGGATTTTCAATTGGGTTTAGGTTGGGCGACTTGGAGGGCCTAGGTAGCACGTTTATGTTGTGTTCATTAATCCAGTTAGTTACAATTCTTGATGTATGAATCGAGCAATTATCTTGCTGGAAAATAAAATTCTGAGGATACAACATAGTGACGGACGGCAGCATAATATTGTCCAATATGCGTATGTAACTCTGTCCTCCAGCAAACACCGGGACCTAGGGACCTTATCCATGCCCAAACATTGATGGAAAAACGTCCACTCCGGTCGGTAGGTTTAATATACGTCTCTTCATACCTCGAATTCTGAGGTCGGTAGACGCGGATGGAACCATCATGACATGACTGAAAGACCTTTTCGTCGGAAAATATGACATTATTCCAAAAGTCGTCGGGCCCACCGACAAACTGGTTCGCAAAATTAAGACGTTGTTCTTTATGGCTCCAAAAATACCTTCTTTGCTGCCGCATAATTTCGTAACTCTGAACCCTTCACCCTTCACCCGCCACCTTGCAGACCTCACAGATCCAGGAAACTCCGTTTCGAAACAGGCCGTCACTGCTGTTTCAAAGGAATTCGTTCTAAGATGGTCTAAGAAGAGGTTGTCTTGCTCCACAGTGCTTATTTTACGACGCCCTCCGCCGTGGACGTAGCGAACGTTTCCTATTGCATTCCATTTTTGTTTGAGTTTAAATATTCAACTCTTACTCACATTTAGCTCATCTGCAACTGTAATGACCAATCATTTTCAAGCAATGTAACAGGTTCAGTTAACCGTGGCATTTTAAAACTTGAAAACTAATTAAGTGGTTTGTAAATTACGAGTTAATTACTGACATTTGTTTGAAGTTTCAAATAAGTGTCAAAATGAAATATGAAAAGATCTCATTACAATATCAAAAAAAATCGTGCACGCCAGCGTACCATAAATTATTATTTATAGTTATGAAAAATAATGTATATCACACCACATTTACGTTTTTCTGTTTTAGCTACCGTTTGCTTAATTTGCTTCTGCGTGGGAATTATATTTACAACCGGAGCGGGTGAATACTGGCTGACCATGTTCGACTCCTTTGCTGGTACTGTCGGTTTAGTCGTGGTGGCCCTTATGGAGATGATTTCTGTTATATACGTCTACGGCCACGAGAAATTCACCAAAGATATTCAGGAAATGACCGGTGTAAAACCGGGACTTTACTGGCAAGTCACTTGGAGATTCCTGGCTCCTTTCATCATGGTGATAATCTTGGTGTCTTCAATTGTGTCCATGGTCATTGACCATCCAACGTATCAAGCATGGATTAAGGAAGAGGTTAGAATTGGTTTTTCATTTTATATTAATTTAAAGAAAAAACCTTGGATGCAGTCATAGATAGCGTTGACTGACGTATAGAGAACAATTAGCACGGGCTGATGTAATTTTCATTGTTTTTATTATTTAATTACAATTTTCATTTTTTAAGGGTGATGTGGTATCTACTCCCTACCCTAACTGGGTGTTGGGTATAGCAATAACCATGATTCTGGCTGGAGTCATTCCCATACCCATAGTATTCTTACTTAGGAGATATCAACTGTTGAAAATGGACATCAACATACACGAGGGTTCCATCAGGAGGATTGATACAACTGTTTCCACCAAAGAAATGATCACCGATGTAGACGTACGTAAAATGCAATTCATTTATTTGATATTTAACCTGTAATATATTTTTTACTATACCCGTTAGGTACTAACTCCAATCTTTGTGTTTACTTTTGTTTGCTAGATTTTGCACAACGAACATACGTTATATAGAACTATTTCCTTCGATAACTATCTACTTTGGCATTACAATAATATGTGATCTACATGAATGTCAGTTCCACGTCTTTCCAAAACTGATGCGAAGATTATTTCGTAAACAGTAAAAAAGAGAATTAATATTTTCCGGAAGAAGGGGACCCCCGCATTTCTTCTTGTTGATAACGGTTACATTTTCCGAAGGTTATGAAGGGTACTCATCAAATTTTCAATAATTTCATGAGACCCAATATTAACCTTGAAAATTATGATATGTACACTCTAATTTATCATAAGACATATGCGGGGAGGGCGTTTTTTAGTAGTTCGATATTTCTTATGTAGTGGCTAACTGTTATACCTAACTGTAATTAATTACCCAGGAGCAACTAACCAGTCCCGATGGTCCATGTCTCACTGCTACAAACACGCTCAAAAATAAATTTACTATTGGGGATTTCGAAGTATAAAGTAAGTAATAGAGATTAACAAATTCGTCAAAAGAATGCGAAAGTTGCATGTCTACACGATAATTTTAAATCTTTTTAAAAATGGGTTAATCACAAACATTTAAAAAAAATCGGCTTAAGTAAATTTAGCTGTGCTTCTAGTATACATACAGTGAGCTCGTAAAGTTTGGAATAAATTCAATTAATCGTTATTGAAGGATTTTCACAGGAAATCCTCGGACACTTCAACTTTATTTTATAAAATGTCACTTTTTTCAGCCATCGATTTTTTTTTTGTTTTGTTCGTTTTTGAGCTATGACGTCATCGACAATTTTTTTAAATGACAACCCATATTTTTTTTCACGGATTTCGATAGAGCACATTTTTCTGAGTGCGAATATGTCAAAAACATAGTACCTTTAACATTAAAGTGTTCGAGATATTCGGTTGCAAAGTTTTAAGAATGAATTATACAAGCGATGACCAAATGCTAATCACTTATCAAGAAAGCGCAGGAAAAACAACAGTTTTGACAGTTGTCACAATTTTGAAGTTTTTCCTCGCAAGTTTGTGTTTTAATCAGTTGAATAATATCATTAAGTAAGTTGATTAATCATTATTCCATCATAATTCATTTTATTTAAAAATGGTCCGTCGTTTGAGTGAAAGGGAAAGAATCGAAATTTTGATGATGATCGGTTACGGGGACAGAGCTCGCACACAAGTAGAAGTTTGCCGTTTATTTAACAACAAATATCCAAACAGAGAACCAATTACACAGTCCACCGTTAGCAAAATAGAACAAAAGTTTTTAGAAGTGGGTCATACGAGAGATCGCCCTAGAACGGGTCGTCCACCAGTGCAACAAGATGTTAAATTGAATGTTCTACTAGAGCTTCAAGAAAATCCCCATTTACCCACCCGCCAAGTGGCGGCAAACAACGGAATAGTTCAAAGCTCCGTCTTGAAATATTTGAAATTGAACAAATGGCATCCGTATAAAGTGGTTTTGGTCCAAGAGTTAAACGAAGATGATCCTGACCGTAGGTTACAGTTTTGCCAAACCATGTTGCAACGCCTGATTGATGACGACGGATTTTTACGCAATATTGTTTTTTCTGATGAGGCTACCTTTTATCTCGACGGCACAGTTAACCGGCAAAACTGTAGATATTAGTCTCCTGAAAATCCACACTGGAAAATGGAAACTCGTAGTCAGTTTCCACAAAAAGTTAACGTTTGGGCTGGTATTGTAGGTAATCGTATTTTGGGCCCATTTTTCTTTGAAGGCGTATTAACAGGTGAAATATATTTAGAATTTTTAAGAGACGACTTAGTCCCTGCACTTGCGGTACTTTACCCAAATGACGTAGATCCAGATCTGCCCCATCACACGATATGGTACCAACAAGACGGTGCACCACCCCATTTTGCAGTGATCTTTCGCGATTATTTAAACCATGTATTTCCTAACCATTGGATTGGTCGCAGGGGAACTATCGAATGGCCCCCTAGATCTCCAGATCTCACTCCCCTAGACTACTTTTTATGGGGCTATTTAAAGAGCAAAGTCTATTTCAATAGACCAAATACCATCGAAGAATTAAAGGACAGAATTCGCACTGAAATTCGAACCATTCAACCCGATACTGTTGGTAAGGTTCTGCAGGAGTTTCAGTGGCGGATGGGATATTGCCAGGAAGTGAATGGAGGTCACTTTGAAAATTTACTCTGATTTTATTTTTTACTTTAATTATTTATCATTTATTTGTTAAAATATTTTTTTATTTGTTTAAATTGTTGTTAAAAAATTAAACAGATTACTCCCAAATCTTTCAAAATGTTCGATAAGCTACCAAAATAAATAATATTACTCCTTAATCTTTTAAAATGTAATAAGCTATAAGCTATTAGAATCAATAAGCTATTAAAAATCTTGACCCGCCCGATAGCTTATGCATGGTGCCATGGTACATTTTATAAATTTTGCAACCGAATATCTCGAAAACTTTAATGTTAAAGGTACTATGTTTTTGACATATTCGCACTCAGAAAAATGTGCTCTATCGAAATCCGTGAAAAAAAATATGGGTTGCCATTTAAAAAAATTGTCGATGACGTCATAGCTCAAAAACGAACAAAACAAAAAAAAAATCGATGGCTGAAAAAAGTGACATTTTATAAAATAAGGTTGACGTGTCCGAGGATTTCCTGTGAAAATCCTTCAATAACGATTAATTGAATTTATTCCAAACTTTACGAGCTCAGTGTATGTAATATGTTATAGTGTAGTTGATATAAAAGGTATGTTTGAAATCCTCATGTAGGTAGTGCTTGTTTTTGCGCCATGCTTTTGTTATGTATTTGTATACACAATGTTCTAAGTTAAATCTGCACTATTGCTTTCTTAGTTGTTATTGCAGCTACAATGCTGGTTAAATTAAGAAACCACTGCATTTTCTCGCTGATTAAAAGGTGATGCCAAAAAAAACAATTAATTGTTGATTTATTGACATGCCTATGTCAAAAAATGTAGTTCTTTTGTTGTCCACTCTTAACTTTTAACCAAAATTAGTAAATTTGATATGTGATATGTTTATAATAATAATCCATAGTGAAATTATGAAAAGTGTAACTAAAACAATGTGATTGGTTGACATATAACTACAATACGTAACAAACACTGGTAACCAAAGAAATGCCTTTGTTTATAGGAGAGGTATTTCCATCATAACTGCAGATAACAATGCATAAGGATTTGATTAAAGGCATTCGAAGCTGTCGCTACGATTTTCAGTTCTCTGTGAAGAAAATCAAGTAATAATTTCATAATAACAAAGTTAATTCTTATAAATCATGCACAATAGTATTGCACGTGTTTCCATGTTATTTTGTAAGGATAATAAGTCTATTTAAGTGATAGTGCTAGTGTTCCCGCTTTACTTTAATGTTGATATAATTTATTAATAATAATATTAACACACGGAGTAGTTTCCACAAACACCAAAAAACTTTCACTTCGCTCGACGCGCTTTTCGCCAACCAAGTTGGCATCATCTGGAGACGATTAAAACTAATCTTAAACTACAAAATCTACCATATTTATACTATTTTCATGGTGACGTCACTAATTATATCACCGTGAAATTTACGGGTGACTAATCACGCTTCAAAGATCGGTTGCTAAGCAACGCGTAAAGCGGGCTATACGGTATGATATCACCGTGAAATTTATGCGTGATTAATCACGCTTCAATGATCGGTTGCTAAGCAACGCGTAAAGCGGGCTATACGGTATAGGTCCCTTGTCGCTATTCATACTACTTTTACATTTTACAATTTCTATGCTCTCAAATGTATCCAACTGTCTATTATTGGTCACATTTCTAACTAATCTTAAATTACTAATATGTATTCTATGATTGTTGTCAAAAGCATGTTGTGCAACACTAGACTTATCTGTTCTTCCACATTTTAGATGAGCCATAATGCTCTTTAAATCTGGTGTTAATTGATCGTCTCGTTTGTCCAACATATTTTCGATCACAATCATTACAACTAATTTTGTAAATCCCAGACCTTTCATTTGGAACAATTTTATCCTTTGTAGTGTCTAAAAGTTGTTGTAATTTATTACTCGACGAATGAATCGCTGTTATACCCACGTTTTTGAAGACCTTACTCAAACCACGAGTAAACCGGGGTTCGTAAGGGATGGATACATATTTTGGAGTCTCTATATCCTTTTGAGAGGTCGTAGAATTACGAAGTGTGTCCTTAAATTTACGCTTCCTAATTAGTTTTTCAACTATATCTCTAGGATAACCATTACTCACAGCTATATCTTTAATTAATACTTTTTCTTTCTCAAACCTCTCATTACTGAGAGGGAAACTTAGTAAACGATGGACAAGAAAATTAAAACTTGCCATTTTATGTTGATATGTTGATAGCAGTGGTGAGAGTCATTAGGGATATATCTCATCGTACTGGTATCTTTCCTATATATATATATATATATATATATATATATATATATATATATATATATATATATATATATATATATATATATATTCCAATTATAAGTTTTCCATTATTTCCTAGTTCATATGTAAACTTTACAGAAGTGAAACGACTATTTAATTTGGAAATGAAGTTTTCTACATCCGCAATCTTCGTGTCAAACACGGCAAAAATGCATCCACATACCTAAGCTAAATCCCAGGAAAATACTCGATTTCTTCTTTTGCTTCAGTTTCAAATCGACTCATGAAGACATTAGCAATGAAAGGCGATAAAGAGTTACCCATTGCGGTTCCTTCATGTTGTTCATAGAACTTGTCATTGAAACGGAAGCAATTTAATAATAATATAATATTAATATTAACAAGTAACAATAACAAAAGCAATCGGTTTTGTTTTAAAATCTATTTCCCAGTCGAAAAACAAAAAGTTGCGAAATAACACTAATTTTTTATTTTAGGACATGAGGACTTTTTCGATAAGCTAAAATATTGCAAATGATCTGTCCAAAAATATACAGTTATCAAAAATATACAGTACTCTTTTTCACGAAAGCGACGTTCGATTGTTTTTTTTTGTCATCACCATTTTAATCAGCGGGAAAAATGCTACTAGTTGCTAATATAACCAACATTGTAGCTGTAATAATATCTGTGACAGCAATAGTGCAGACTAAATTTAGAACACTGAGTATACAGGGTGCTTTTTTAATGAATTGCATGCAGACCAATCGTAGAGTCATGATGTGAAAATATATTGATTTGTCAAATATGACTTTAGTAGAATGTTGATAATAACGGAGATACAGGGCGTAAAAAAACGACGTTTTTTGTAGAAAAAAATGGTTCTGCATTTTTTCACGTGTTCTAGTAATGTCAATTTATTAACATATATTTATTTACTTACATCTGATGAACTTCAAAGATGTGAACAGTAGACAATAATATGTTTGATAAACATTTAAATAACATTACATTTTCTGCTTTACGTTACTTAGGATTTATAATTAAATCATGTAAGGACTTTCATAACCTTGACTGTTCTGCTTTTACGTACGTGAGAACTCAAATTGAATATGCATCACAGACCTCATAAATAAAGTAGAATGCTGACCAAGTCAACGGCGGCTGGTGACATTTTTGTTTGGGGCGGCACGGCGTTTTGGGATTTTTGATACCATTTCGTTGTGCTGGCGAATATTTTCTGCATACGCACTATATACTTAAACTAGAAGCGATATTAGTTGTACCCAGTACCTGAAAGCTTACAATATTATTCATGTGCTTGGCCGATTTTTCGTGTTTTTTTATCTTTTCGCCGAGATGCTTCAAATCGCGTACCCCTTCTTTCGTCCACTTATCATCGCGACCGAACAGTAAACAAACAAAAAAATGCATTTGTCTCTTCGCATCCGCACGACCATAACGTCATTTCATAACTACTTGCGTCAAACTTTCGCGATTTTTATAACCGGATTGTACTTGACTTAAATTCAATATGAGCACAGGACATTCGTTTTTTTAAAATGTTTACCTTGTCCGTCAAAATCATAGAAATAAACACCCTCATTTTTTTGTCTGCAACCTTCAACTTCAAAACAAAAGAACCGGCGCGCGTGCGACTTCCATTTAAGTACGGCTGTGGGCGTGGGCACATGGGCGGAGTCGAGCTCGCCCGCAATCCTGCTTAAAACGCGTGATAGAAGGGTCCGTTTACATAGTCAAAAATCCAACAAGTGATTTCTGCATCAATACCATATCAAAACATAACCATAACAATCCCAATGTGCAGGAGAAAACAGAATCGGCTTTAATGCAATTCCCGTAACACGGATGATTTCGGATCATAAAATATTACAGCGCAACACGGCACAGGCTGGGCCGGACAAAATATTTTAAATCGTAAAACCGTAAGTACAATAAAAGAAATGCGCACTTAATAAAATCGGCTTAAACAAACAAATAGGTTACAATAATTATTGAATGGATTTACAGGTAACAACTACTCAGAGAGCTAATACTCCTTCCTGTATTGAATTACACCTGCAAATCCAATAAGATAGCCATGGTCATTCACCAATACCTCCACCAGGTGTAGACTAGTTTCGAGCTGTTGGCTCTCATCAGTACACCGTAGATAGAGGAATCAATGAATGACCAACACTATCAAAACAGTCAAGCAGACCAAGCAGTAGAGGGCAAGCGAGAGATAACTAGACCCCTCTAGCGGTCAGTTGCTACTGGATTTACAGGAAAATCCAGTAGCCATTTAAAATCCATTTACAGGAAAACCCAGTACTGGATATACAGGAAAATTCAATATGTAGTTAGCCTACTTTTGGCTAGAGTCGCTGCTCTAGGTGCCTGCATTGCAGGACGCTGCTTGTCACAAGACATTACTTAGTAATGTCTGATGAGTAGTAGCAGCTGACCGCTAGAGGGGTCTAGTTATCTCTCTCTTGCACACTACAATAATTATGTTAATGAGTAGAACGGAATCTTCTAGAATCTTCTAGAATTACCTAAACCGTCGTCCACGCATAATATGTGGACCATTTTTACTGGCAGTGGCTTATGATAATCGGTAATCCGCTTTATTTATGAGGTCTGTGATATGCATGAGTGGTCTGGGCACCATACTACCAAACATAATGTATCTACTGAGGTAGAAAAATATTAATAGAAGGTTTCTTAATTTTTTACATAGCACCTATCCTTAACAAGTCAAGTTATTTTGTTTTGTCATCTGAATTTACTCAACTGCTTATTTCTGTAATTATATTTTGTACATTATCATTATAGTTCCCATTCGTTATTGTTCTTGCATGAAAGAAGTTGACATTAGTACTAACTCCACTGAGTAATTTTTAATAACTAAGTTTTTTACAGCTGGACGAATACGATATCGAGGTATCCCTAAGGTCTTACCACGATTCAGACTCGGATGACGAAGGGAGGCCTCGGTTGAATACCGGTCCAGGACCCGTGGCCGGCTTCCGCATGGAAGTCTTGGACGATTATTGAAAGAGATGTCTTTAATACTACCTACAATTTAGAGAAATGTGGGTGTTTCCTACAAGTGAGATTTATCTAATTGCATTTTTAGATTAACTATTAATCTTCATCGATGTATCTAATACAGAATAAACAAATAATGTTTGTTTTAAATAATAAATTTGGTTGAGCAATCGGTACGAGCCTACGAAAAATCCTTCTTTATGTTATCTCATGGATGTAAAATTAAACTATTTAGTTTGGTTTAAATTGAAAGTACTACCAGATAAGAAATCGTTTCCAAGAAACACTTTTTTAAGTGCAATTTAAGCACTATCCCAATGATATTATGGAATATTATTTGATATTATAAAATATTTTTATATTTTGTAATAAACTTCGTTTATAGTTAAAAGTGAAGCCTTCATTTTAAGTGGTTGTACTCTAACGTTTCTGAAGTATATTCTAACATAGATGCATAACTATGAGTGAAAACCATGCTAAATATTTTTATTGCCTAAACAGAAATGTGGGCGGATACTGAGCGATTTTTATTCGTACCTATACCTTGTGATAAAGTAGATTTAGTTTAAAATACGTGTTTGTGTTGCGTTATGGTATAAAAAAAATGGATGCCTATTCTAGTAATTACGTATTGCCAAAGGCTAAAATATCATTTCTAGGCGTTTCTAAAACACCTTCAACAAATGCTATATTTTCGCGTAATATTTAAGTGTTAGTTAATTTCCCCTATTATATGTTGTATCGAGGAGATAAAAAACCCATAGTTATCGTCTATTGATATTCGTTATGTAATAAATTTTATATGTATTAACAAATTATTCTCGATGTTGAAATGGAAATGATAGATGTTTAATATTTTTCTATCTAGTGTGCATATAAAAAACGTACTTGTTCCTCGTATGACTATTGTACCTTTGATATGATCACGAAATAACGAACACGCAATCCATCGTAATGTCTGACGTAAGCTTCCTGTGCCGATATTCTAAAATTACATTTTTCATAGTGGCAGTTTTGGAAACATTTTATGTGGACTTCTCATGAGGTCATTTGCCAGACCTATAAAATAACGTGTTTCACCTACACAATAACATTTATTACGTTAGAAGTGATCTTGGTATAGCAGCAATAAATTATTAAAGGAAAATTAAAGATCACTCACTATTTCTACATTTAAATATACACTGGATCGAAACATTTTAGAAGTTATACAAGTTCTTTAACTGTAGCTGGAGCTCGTCAGAGATAATGTGCGATTTATCTATTTAAAATATAAATGGACTTAGTTGTTTCAGTGTATATATACAAGTGTACAAAGTATTCTTTTATAATTTATTACTACTTTCCCAAGATAGTTGGAATCGGATATGTTAAAACTCGCGTCAATTTTTGAAGGCATCTCTTGATCAATAATAAATAATTGTTATTAGAATTAGGTTAGTTGTTGTATTCAAAATAAATGTATTTTACATTTTTGTAAATATTGTAAATAGGCTTTAATTTCATGAGGTTTAAGTAGTATATTTCAACTTTAAAATAAACTGAAATGTATAGAAGATTTAGTTCCGCAGTATAGTGCTCATATTATATTAAGCTTTTGCGTCCACTTTATAATTTATAATATGTAGATATACATTTGTTGCTGATCGATATCAGGTGAGGGATCACGCCACATTTGCAGTTCGGTGATACAGTATTCGCCAATATGTTCGTTGCAATATTTTTTATTAATTAACCGTAACTTATTGGACTAATGATGCCATGGTCCAGGCTAGGCTCGTGACTAAAGCATTAGGTAGGGCAGACAAATTTAATATTGATATTAAATTTGGTCCGCGAAGGATTAATGGCGAAAATTTTTCAAACTTTCAGGGTCACGCGTTTTCCTGGCACTTCAGAATTTCAATGAAAAATCCGTTTACAAAAAATTACAGGGTTTCACCAACATGATTTTTGGAAAAAGTATCAAACTTTTTTGAAATAATATTTATTCACGAATTACTGATGTTATAAATAAATTGCAAAAAACAAAATATATTTTATTAGATTGTTAAATATTTTTTATAAACCAATAGGTATTTCGTTTGTCGAATTTACGATCAATGATTCAACGAATTTTAATTTTCCCTGCCGTATTTCGATTTTTTTATTTAACTCTAGTTTGTAAATTTACTTTTGGAATTTTAAAACCCTAAACTTTTTCTTGAATTTTTGATAAGAGTAGTTTGTGTATTTGAAAAAAAGAGCAGCTCGTAGGTATGTCAGAACGTTCCAAAAATAAACAGTTCAGCAAGAACCAACGGGAAGTTCAGAGTTAAGAAAAAAAAACTTCGGATACAACTACATTAATACTTTTAATTAAATAATTTTTATGGTTTTCGATAGACCACTAAAAACAGTAGATTACCTAATCAAATCACGTCAATCACGAACGACAAGACGACAAGCCGAAAAATCGAACGAAAAACTAAATCCACATACCTACTCTACCCGGTATTGTATCTTGTATCTGCACAATACAACTGTGATCTAAACTCTAAACTGAAAACAGAAAACAATGAAATCTGAATCCTTAATCATATGACTTTGTAACATCAATCACTAATTAGGGGCTGAAGCTGAAGGGCGCGAATCGTGGACGTTACATCACTCACACCGCGCCGATGGGCAAGCCCGTAGCATAATATACAAAATAATACACGAAACAGGTGCGCCTGCACCGAATTCCTCTTCAAGTCCGTTTAAGAAGTCTGTTTTCATTAAAAATCAAAAAATATATTTCCCACTACTTGATTGATGGGTATTAATAATGATGGGGTAATACTTATTATTATTATTAGTTTCATTACTTGTTAGATTTTAAATTAGATATTAGCTATTACAAGATACATAATTATTTAAAAATCATAGCTGAAAAGCTAAAGAATGAAGGGCGATATTATTTTCGTATTATAGGATATGCAAAATAATTAGTTTCCTATACGCCTAACCTCTAGGTAGGTTATAATATATACTTCGATTAATTGGTTTTTAATAAATATTAAATACCGTGGTTCTAATACTAGATAAAATTTTAAATCCCGTACAATTTAGTGGTAATTATAATAATAAAGTTTTTATTATTATAATTACGTATCACATCAATTATACGGGATTTAAAATTTCATCTAGTATTTCATCTAGAACCGAGTAAATACCTCGGTATTTATTAGACAAAAATTATTAGTTCAGCAAATAGTTACTTTGCCGCTTCAGAAAAGTGACGGTCGACCGGCGCGGGTCGCCTACGGGCAAGCCCATCTCAGACTGTCTAAGGGTGGATACAACCTAGGCATACGTTTACCGTTTCGCTCGCACAACCGTCGCCGCGTATACCTCGAACGTATATCGCGAATTAATACACGCCTGCTTGTCATCTACGGGCTTGCCCATAGCGATGATTAGCAGGTCTCCCTCGCGTTATGGGCAAACAGATCGTACCTATTACTAATTTATTTCGGGTACGTAACGCGCAAAATTTAAATCGGAATATGATTACTGATTAATAATATACTTTTTACTTTTTATTTATAATCTAACTTAAGACTTTTAAAAATCTATTATGCTATTGTGTTAAAACATATTGAACATTCTACATGGTAATTGAAAAATGTTTGGGCACTGCCCACCCTGCCCACCTCGAGGAGCCGCCACTGCCATGGTCATACATTATTGAATGGCAGTTTTGCTCCAAGTGGAATTTGGTATTAAAGTTAACAACGTTATGATATGGAGCGTTGTCAATAATAATGTTACTGATGCTTTAGTCAAAGTCAGTCAAAAATCTGCTGCTTGTTTTCACCATGGTAATTAATTATGTTCTTGATGAAGATATAACCTCTGACCTCTTAACAAAGTCATTTTTATTCCCAGCTTGAAGTATAATGTACCTCTCTATCAATTTATTTTAATTAAAATTTTTACAATTATTTTCATACAATGTTGTGATTGTACCTAAGTCTAAGGATTAGTGGCCTTGAAGGTAAAAGATAACCTTCAAGACTCCTAATCCTTAGACTTATTTCCAGTAGCGACTCACGTTATATAAACGTGGGGATTGCAACTTATACCGAGATACTAGATCTATTATTATAATCTATTGCAGAGGGTGGAACATCATAAATACAAAAATTATGAATTGTCAAGGTCACTCGTATTAAAATGCGTCTCAGGATTTTCAATGGCGATTATAGTATCTGAAAAAAATAGGTTTAGAAAAAGGTTAAGAAAAAATATTTTTCAGAATAATTTTTTTAAGGTACATCCTACATACACATGTTCAATGTATTGTAATTGCATATTTTCAGTGGTGTGTCGTGGGGTTTGAGTTTAGACGGATGCACTAGGAGGATGGGTTAGGCCAGCGATATAAAAATAAATAGCGTCGCAGGTGAAAATTTTTGCACATGTCAAGATCAAACGCCTTAGATAAAAAGTAGAAAATTAACCCTGTAGAAAATAACTCGTTAAAATGGGGGTTTCCTAGAGGAAATTTGCGATTGTCAATTTTTTCTTTGTTTTGTGGGACGACGATATCGATAGGTACTCAATGTCCTGATAATAGCTTTTTCTACTACCGAAAATAAAAACGCATTTTTAATGTCTAGTGTATACGAATTCAACGCCTGCCATTCAGCGGGCTGCAAAATAAATAAAAAATAAACTCTATGAATAAACTGGTTGTAGAAAAAGATACACGCATTCAATAATTTTCTTAGTGTCTTTTACTTACGTATTTACTAATAACGAATGTATATCTACTTCATATTTAAATTTACTTGATCTCGTTTTGTTTTGAAAATGGCACTATACTGCAGTGTAAGTTTAAGAAAGTCAAGGCTTTGTTGATATTAGATATAGTGATGCAACCTTTTGGGTTGAATGATAGTCAGCCAATTCTAGGAAATATAACGAATGGCTACAATAGTACAATAATAAAAAAACACTCATTGCCTAGTCCAATACCATAGCAATATTTTTTTTAACTTTATGATATTATAATATGTGCAGGTATTATATATTTAATAATGTGCAAATATCTACATTCAATTTCTTATGTATGAGGCGACCTATATTATTAGAAACATATTTTGTGTACATAGACCGCAATAGCTAACAGAAGAAAAAATGCAAGTAACTTAAGATGTTTTAAATATAAGGAGACGTGACAAATTAATCTTTTTAATAATATTATTAGACCTAGGTACCTATAGGTAGAGGTAAAATGAAATGAAAAGACACCAGGTAGTGACGTAATATGCGCCGGCGGCCATCATCAATTGCTTATTCAGTAACGGCGTAAATTTTATTTTCTAACAGGGTCACGAGGAAAGAAAAATGAGGTTATATTATGAAAAAAAATCGTTAATATTTTTTAATGATTGTATAGCACACGTAACAACTACTGTTGAATACTTTATTGGAATAATTGCAAAAAATTAAAAGCTGCTCATATTTTATGTTAAAATGAAAGTTTTAGAAATATTTTTTGGCGTAAAATATAAATCATATAGTACGAATTATTAAATTTGGAACGAAATAAAAATGTAGTTTATTTATAAGATATTTACATCGAAATAATAACAAAATAATATGCATTTTTAATAGTATGGATATAAATATTATGGAAACGGCTGCACACCTAAATCATCATCGTCTTCATCCTCATTTTTTCTATTCAATAAATGTCATTCAGAAGTCTCCATACTTCGACCATTTCGTGCTCAGGCAAAGGCGTTTTCGGACTCGCTGTTTTTTAGGTGTCGAAACTGCATTGCCTTTACCTGCTTCTATATTTCGAGCCTATTTCTCAATTCGTAGGTAACTACTCTTCGAAATTTTTGTTGCAGCCAGGATCCTTTCGATTGTATGCAACAGAGGTATAATTGGTTCACGGTCTTCTGCTTCCTTTCGCATAAATTGGGCAACATTATGTATAATCTATAACACCAATGAACAATGAACTCTAGTGTATTTTCTTGTGCGAATTTATTTACCTCTCTACTTTGGCTGTGGATCACTTGACCCTTTCTCCCCAACTTTTTCTTTCAGCCATCACTTTACGGTTTGCACTAAACAGTCTTGTCCTAATAAACTACCAAACACAACACCACCGAACAACAACAAATGAATAAAATAAAGTCACAACAAATCACCAGGAATACAAGACAAGAAAAAATGCACACGCTACACGCCAGACGCAATACGAAACGACAGTAACACTAAAGGAGCCTGTCAAAATATTGTAGAAATAGAAATCTTTTGAATTTCAGGTAAAACTCCATTCCGAGAAATAGCCGAACGACGATAACCACCGCCGCATGTCGCTACAGTTGTCAAACAGACGGCCACCCCTATTATTGTCCTCAACTCGCCCTATACGAACACAGGTTTATCGCGCAGAGATGACGCTGGTGTCTTTTCATTTCAATTTACCTCTATATCAGAAGTATATTTCAATTGATAGATATTTGTGTTGTTGATTACCGTTTTGACAGCAATTTATTTTCAAAGATATATCTCATTACATAATGGAATGGTCATTATTAGTTTTAATAAAGTCGTTAAAAAGAGGTCGACAATAGCAGTTTAATATTTGGGTCCTGTGAAGTTGGCAGCCCTGAATTGGAAAATCTAGACTATCATTTACTATATCGATTACCCATCATTTGCCCATGTTTATTTATACAATTTCTTGTCCACCCGTTGAAAACGAAATAATCCCACACGAAAATTTAAAATAATAAATGAAAATTTAAAAAATCCCACACCATAAACATAAAAAAGTAGTTTCGCTAGACCATTCGTTTGCCCACGTATCGGACCCAGTCGCTAGTTTATTTGGCCACCCTTCAATACCCTCATGTTCATCAAAATCAACGTATATCTTCTCGACAAAACGAGCTAACGAATAAACTCACAAAAAAAATTCAAATTGGGCAAACAAAATTCAGGATGGACAATCGCTACTCCAGCGGGGCAAAATATAATAAACTGTGAACAAAGAAAATTTACGCTGTGCAAACATAATTCAGTCTGGACAAGTGAAAATAAAGGTTGCGCCATCGAAATTCGGACTGGGCAAATGAAAATAAAGGCTGAGCAAATGATATTCAGGATGGAAATACAAAATTTCAGGCTGAGTAAACGAACTTCAAGGTGGACAGACTAAATTTCTGCTGGGCCTGACAAAATGCTGCCAAGATGTTTTTTGTTTGCGCAACCTGAATTTCGTTTGCTTAGCCTGCTTTTGTCTGCTCAGCTTAAATTCACTTGCCCAACGAGACTTATTCCTGTTACCGTCCTGCGCGGAATCTTATTTTTCCGTTTTATATATATTTATATTATGGGCCAACGAAGCGTCTCTAAAAACGTATTTTCTCATATTTTAATCGCGGGAGAGAAATATTTCTTTTAGTTTTTCAAAGGTGGCAAATAAGACAATCACTGACCATACGTGGGTAAAACCTGGGCAAACGAATGGTTTAGCGAAACCGATGTTAATATGGCGGATAACTTATCGATTTTTCGTTTTCAGTTAGTGGGCAAAAAACATTGTCCACTGGGCAAATATGGCCTAACGATGGGCAATCGATATAGATCACGAAAGTCTATATTTTCAAATTCAAGGGTGCTAACTACACAAGGCCTAATATTTGAAAGAAACCAAAAAGAATATTGATCTATGGTGTTTTCTAACATTTAAATTTGCTTCAATATAATCTACATCTAGTTGAAGAATGTAAAGTAAGTACCTATTTATTTTCGTCATATAGGTATGACACAACTTTAAATTTATTATTTTTTTCATATTATATTACCATGTAAGTACGTACAGTTTTTCACCAGGGCAGGATAATAAACACTATAATTTTCCCATCAACTACGTATTTTTCGTTCAAGCCTAATTCACATTTTCATATATACCGAATAACCTTACCTAATAACCTAAATACCTAATAACGATATAAAAATTATTTTATTATGGAAGTTAAAACCGGCTGCATACCGCATCAATATTTAGCGAAGGGGCAGTTTCTGTTTTTCCTTTTGCAATAAATAAAAGTGTCAACATCAAATAGCAGTACGCTAAAGAAAATTATTTTATATTAGATATTAGGTTCTGATTTTCCATTGTTCTAAATAACATTCACCTAACAAAAATATTATTTGTATTTTATCCTGCCCTGGATAAACAGTGCATTAGAAAAGTACCGTATAAATTTAATATTTTTTAAGATGTTTTATTACATAGAAACGTCGCGACATTACATAGAAACGTCTCTATTACATAGATACGCCTCGGACACTTTATTTACATGATTTATATTTTTATTTACACTTATTTTTATGTAATATACCATAAAACCGGCATCCCACGGCGCGTGGCTTAGCAAACCTGGCTCGTGGCTTGGGCTTTTGGAAGCTCGCCCAGGCCTGGTTCGTTAAAAGGCTTGGCAAGTGGATGGGTATTCCCACGACGTGTGTAAGTTCGTTGTGCGGATTCGTGTTGGCTCGGCAAAACTTGCTATTTAGTCTTGCCAGTGAGGTACGTACAACACTTCACCTCAGTTTGAACTTTTGAACGTGAATAATCGACGAGGACGTGTTGCAGCTTGTGCTGCGGCCGCATACTACATCATGATAGATAGTTTTGTGAAAATGAAGCATAAAAGAATGAAAAGGCGATGGTGGAGAGTAGCTTTGTACAAAAGCCGCACTATGTAAATACCTATATATTTGTATAACTTTATAAATTGTTTTACATACTGTTGTAATGTGAGTTGCTCAGAAAAATGTTTTTTGAAGCCACCTTCCTCCAAAATGTCTGAATAATAGCGCCGCAGGCAAAATTTTCAAGAAATTTGAAGGTCACGATGTTTTCTGGCACATAAGAATTTCAATTCAACATTGATTGATAGATTTATGGAAATGAAACATAAAATTGCCATGTGGCGCATTGCAAATTGACAAAAAATTACTAACGCGGAATTTAAATTTTATTTCTTATTTTTCCATTATTTCTTTTCAACTTCTCGGGCATCTCGGGGGGGGGAAGTACCCCTACTGCCCCCCTGGATCCGCCCTTGTCTAGTCCATGGTTTTTTAATGCAAAGTATTTTAATTTTCAGTTATAGTGCCTCAAATATGTTATCATATTTACGTCAAGAACCATCCGGATGTTTTGAAAATTTTTGTAGGATGTCAGCCACTGATTTAGAATACTTTCTAAATAAACTGAGCCCAATTATAGCTAAAAATAATACAAATTTGAGAGATAGCATACCAGTTCAGGAAAGAATTGACCATATTAGTTAGGTTAGGATCTCAAATTGGCGGGGGTTCCTAGTTTAAAAATTAATGTATTGATGTCTTATGGGGACTCAAGTTCAGAGCGTTGTAGACGTTGTGATATAATAAGTCTCTTAGTGAAAAAAGTTGAATAAATACATTTTTTGATATTTTAGTTGACTGAGAGACTGTTCAAAAATGACTTAAACATTATTAAAATAAAAATATTACGAATTTTTGAAGGCGATGTTTGTATAAAAAACGTATGTTGTTGGTTGATCCAATATATAGTTCGGAGTGGGGGTTTGACATGGTTATAATTTTGCGGATGGGATGTTTTGATAGTTATTATACAGGATTGTAAAATTTAGATAAAAATATATTTTAATAAGAATAAAATCTCTATAATTACTAATAACAGTTTCTTGTTTCTTACATAATAAATTATAAATTCATTGTGTTAATTTAAAAACCGGCAATATTTGTAGCAACATCCCTGAATTTGTATTTATATTCGTTAGGTTACCTACCTTGTAACATTCTAACATTCTAGTCTCAAATCTAATTTTATTTTGATTTACCTATTTCACGTTTTGCAGTTTGATCTATTTTTTTCTGATTGCAAATAATTGATTTTGACTATTGGTTAAAAAATGGGTGAAAATAGAGTAGGTACCTACCTAATCATAAGTGGAACAATATGTGATTTCTTCTTAGACGATTTAAGTTTTAAACAGTTTTTAGATTTAAGTTTTTCAGTTTGATTGGTACTTATTCAGAGTATGCATATGTAAAGAATAAGTGCAGAAAATCTATTGGATCGAAAGGTGTAATGCACAATACCATTGTTTTTCCGAGCCATTTCCATCAGTATCATCAAGTTTGCTGTGTAGTATCTGTTATATTATATTATTATTATATAATATATTATTATATTATATATTATATACTGGTATATTATTATATCATTAATATAAAAAATAGATAAACATTGACCAAAATAGTAATAAACAAATAAATAAATAAACAATCCACGGACAGTCCATAACATAACCCTTAACCTGACTCAGCTGACCTGGCGCTCTTGCGTAAGAAATGTTAAACTAATACGCGGCGTACGTCCATGGAAAACAGACACTTTAATTTCAAATATTTTCTCATAGGTCTAAAAAAACAATTTGTGTTTGAATTGTAGAGAAATATGTTTAAAGTTTGACGTATAATAGATTTAAATACTAAGAAATACCTAAAACACGAGAAATTCACGTCTGAAAATCACTATTTTGAATCTCCCATAAGAAATACATGGTAGTCAAATTTGCTGAAGTGTGTTTAGGAACCCATGGATTTTCGTAACCTAACTCATATGGTCAATTGCAGTAACGTTAAAGTTTTAACCACCTGAGACAGTTTTAGAGGAATTTTAGTTTACTTCTTTAAATTTTCCCAGCAAACTGTTTCTCGGTGTGTAAATGACGTCTGCAGAGCACTCATAGATGAATTAAAGGTCGAAATTAAGGAAGGTATACAGTTCAATAATAAATGCAAAATATTTTAATAAAAAAAGTTTCCGTCTTACAAGGTACTTTAAAAAGTTTACAAAGTAAGTAAATTGTCAAACGTGGGACAGTCGTTTGTGTTTCCATCTTCCTCAGTAGCACTTGCGTAAATTGGAGTTGATCGTGATTCCGAGTTACCTGAGGTATTTGATGCCTGACAATGTGGTGATACTGGTGATGTTATTTTATTCGGCATATAAACACCGTGTAAAAACCGGAACATAAATTCATAGGCAAACGAATCAGGTTTAAACACATCCTGGGATCCAGATCCACTTTTTGCAGAAGCATTAGCCTTTTGTAGAAGTTTTCTAAAGGTCGCCATTAAGGCATCCTTTTTTTCAGTTCTGAAACTGAAAATTTCACACTCATTTTCCCTTCTATACGTTTCCAAGCATCACGCATAAGGTTTCTGTCTTTATGATTTGGATCTCTTTGATTCCAAATCGCTGGCTCCCCTTCGTATAACGATAAAAACTCTCAACTCTATATCGTTTGACTATTCCATTTCCAAAATAAATTAATAGCTCTTTTCCTCCGCAACTACAATATGCTATTGAAACTTAAATCGCACTCAGCAACACGCTTCGATAGTCGTTGGATCGGGTCGAAAATATACGAGCCGAGCCCGAAAACGCTGCTTGCCTTCCTTTTACTCGCAAGACGAACCGGAAATGACGAGCGCGTCCATTCCCATGGCGCGTGGCTCGGCGAGTCTTGCTCGTGATTTGCCGAGCCACGCGCTGTGGGATGCCGGCTTAAGATGACACACCAGGTGTTCCGGATATGACGTCATCGATATTTTTAAATAGTAACAATATATTTTCCCGGCAAATTATTGTAGATGAAGTTCGGCGATTCGGCAAGCATACATTATATTTATTTTGAGAAACGGAGGTTTAAATAAATTAATAAAAACTTAATGGTGACAATTATACATAAAAATACCATATTGCTACATTAAAAATAAAAATTGGAAAACGCAATATTATTCTTAAACGCATTTAATTTAATCTTTAAGTTTTTTTTTATACCCAACTAGGTATGTTTCTGTATGTTTTTTGGATTATACAACAGAACTATAGTAGAATGAAGCGAAAAATGTGTAGCAGATTTTTATTCGTGTACAATTAGATGTGTACAATTCCTGTATCAAAATGTGATTTTTATTGTTGGGTAAACAATGGCTTGTAAAATTATCAAACGAAGTAAGACTGTTGTTCTTGTGAAAAATACTTTATAGATTCATATGTAACAGGAAATTGTGTATTTAGAAATAAAAAAATCAGTACAATATGTTGTTTCTTTTAAAATCCCAATATTTTAATTTGCATTTTTATTTTAAATTAATGAGAAAAGTATAGTTCTACCTAGTTATTTTACACCCAACTATGTTCTCTGTATCTCTTCTGGATTATAGAACAGAACTGAATTGAATTTAATTGGATTTAATTGAGAGGACTGCCGTCGCAGTACTTGCTAAATATGAGTAGGTATTTTGGAGCGACATACAGTGGGGCGACATCTATCGTCGGTTGCCTTAAGCATCTGTGTGCGAAAATATTTCGTACTCAGGTATGTTCTAGCATTTTTGAAGTGAAAACTGTATTAATGCGGGTAACTGTATTAACTGTTAAGTTAAGTTAAGTAACTGTATTAACTGTTAAGTTAATGCGATTAACTGTATTGCGGGTTGTGGTAATACGGGCGGACGGTTACAGTATATATTTTAAAATTTGAAAATTAGAAGTTTTCACTTCTATCGTGTGGTCATAAGCACACACCCATATTTTTATATGTTGTTCAAGATGAGTAGAAGATAACAATTCTAAGTTTCCGTCATCCCCACCACTGAGCTCGCTTGGGGAAGTAACAAAAACCATCAAAAATTGGCACTTTTTCCAGCTGTTAGATTATAACGCCTTCGTTGTGTTTTTTAACGCAAAACGCTCCTTGAAAAAAACGCTTGCAAAAGTTGTAGAAGATGAAATTTCCTACCACATTGATCTCGTACCTTTTTTTGTACAACCAATAGTGACGGAGCTATGGAGCGCTGAAGACAGGGTAAAATCGTAACGTCGGCAAAATTTTCACATTCAACTGCAAAATTGTTAGCATCGGAATATGAAGCAATTTTAATCGTGGACGAGGATATTGACTTACTCGTTCTGCTTATCGGTACTTCACCTGAGACTAGCCACGTTTACCGTTAATGCAACGTTTTCATATAAAGAAAACTATGAGGTATATAGATTATTTATGCTATACTTAATTTTTAAGGCGTTTAGCCTTAAAATTCATAGGGGAGGTCATTCAGAAATATAATATCCAAAGACAAGCAACTTAGGCTAACTGCTCATTTATGTACATAACTATTATATTTAATTGCGTTATGTCTGCCTGCATTAGTCAAGTTAATAGCTCGGGTAGGTGCAGCCCGCAACCCTAAAGATTGTTACAAAACATTACTTCAGATTGTATTTTAATAGCAATAGTAAAAATGTTCGTTAGATGCCTAAACTATAAGTGATTATCTTAATAAGTTACAAGATTGCGATAAAAATCCACAACCATAATCGAGTATTAGTTTTTCCACTGCTATATTAGAGGAATACCATATTTATATACAATTTATATCCAATACTATATTTGATATATAGAAAATTTTCGTATATATTCTAGAGATTTAGGTCAGTCAACAGGGCGTTTAAACATCGGTTACATGGATAAAAAATCGGAAGAAGATGAAAATTGGTACACATTAATATACATTTTGAGATCCTGATAAAGAAATTAAATTTATCCTTTCGCATATTGGAAAAATTACGTCAAAAATCCGTTTTTAATCCTAGACAGATAATATTTAAAATGGGAAACATTCAAAAAAAAATACTTCTTTTATTTATAATTATAAACTGTAGCCCTCGAAAAATCAAGTAATATCAATGTAGTTAAATTACCCATTGCACCAAAAATATCATCTGTAATCTCTAAGAGTGCAGTTGTATAGCTGTGGCCAGATCTAGTTCGATTTGCGTAGACTGAATAACATTATTTTTACACACATGACCCTGTACTGTGTAAATTTAATATCTAGTTTTTTCTAAATTTTTCGAAAATGCAGAGATTGCACTTTTCATATATCGTTTTCGGTTCGGTTGACTGAGGATTTGTTTATATCCAAAACCCTCAATAATGGAATACATATTTGGTAGACTTATTATCATAATCAAGAATATCAACGTTAAAATCGCTTAGACAAAACATGATACTACCCTTCGGCATAATAGGTACAATAGTAGTTCCAAATATATCAATATGATTTTTTTATATATTCAATATGTCAATGTCTTTTTAATGAAAAATAAACATTAAAAATGTTCGCCTGTCGCGCATGTCTATTAAATAATCCTTTTTAAATAGTCTAGGTTCGCCTCTGCCTAAAATGTTAAATCGCTGAATGAAGAATTAATTATAAGGGACCCAGGCGGAAGATACCATTTAACATTTAACCTAAATCCTTTACAGAACTTCGTTGTACCGTTTTAAAGTTAGAGTAAAAAGCACTTTTTGTGTCACCCCGTATAATATGGACATTGGCCTAGTTTTTTTTAAATTTAAATCGTCGGTGATTCTTTATACATTTAGCTACTAGATGAAAAATTGAACAAATCGGACTTAAATTAACAAAGTTATTGATAAGCAAACTTCATCAATATTTTGAGTAGATCGAGTAGTATTTTGCTGCTGAGTGAGTGTATTAAATATATATATATATATATATATATATATATATATATATATATATATATATATATATATATATATATATATATATATATATATATATATATATATATAAATATATATATACATATATATATATATATATATATATATATATATATATATATATATATATATATATATATATATATATATATATATATATATATATATATATATATATATATATATATATATATATATATATATATATATATATAACAAATACGAACAAATCGGACTTAAATTAACAAAGTTATTGATAAGCAAACTTCATCAATATTTTGAGTAGATCGAGTAGTATTTTGCTGCTGAGTGAGTGTATTAAATATATATATATATATATATATATATATATATATATATATATATATATATATATATATATATATATATATATATATATATATATATAAATATATATATACATATATATATATATATATATATATATATATATATATATATATATATATATATATATATATATATATATATATATATATATATATATATATATATATATATATATATATAAACTGCTGTTCAAAATTATGGCACCACGTTAATATTTGCTAAAATTTGAGGTCTCATAACTTTTTTACTTTTGGTGGCAACACAACCTACTAGGGATTAGCTCACATAATTTTATTTCTTTGTTTTCCTTTGTTTTCTTGTTAATTAAAAAATGTTTCTTCTCACCCTGAAAGTTTTTTCAATTGATTTCTGTATGGTGATACCGATAGTTTTGAACCAATGCATCTAAAGACATGGACAAAAAAACAAAATGTAGGAAAGGAATGGTTCTTAACAAAAATTGGTATTTTTAAAGAATTTGGTTACGAAATTATTCCACCGAGTGTTTTAAAATTAGGGTTATATAACAACCTTTTAGTTAGCCCTGTATAATACCTAAACCGTCCTCAGTTAACAAAAGACTGGATATGCAAGTTGAAATTAGTCGTTTTATCTACAGTATTCTAAAAAAATTGGACCTTTAATTGAAATTATGAGACCTCAAATTTTAGCAAATATTAACGTGGTGCCATAATTTTGAACAGCAGTTTATATATATATATATATATATATATATATATATATATATATATATATATATATATATATATATATATATATTAGCTTTGAAATTATTTGCTATTCATATTTGTTTTGTAAAAAGTAATCTTGGGTTTGTAGCATTTCATTACCTAGAAATAAGCAAATAGACGAATAAGAAGGAAAACACACTTACCAGTGCTATATCTGGACATACATACGGAAACGAACCTTGAGGATCTTCAAAAATCGTATACTGCTCTGAAGATCCTCAAGAAAGGTGAAAGGACTTGTACAACTTCTAAGTGGTTCGTTTTCGTGTGTACAGTGGTTCGTTTCCGTATGTATGTCCAGATATAGCACTGGTAAGTGTGTTTTCTTTCTTATTCGTCTATTTGCTTATTTCTATGTAATGAAATGCTACAAACCCAAGATTACTTTTCACAAAAATATATATATATATATATATATATATATATATATATATATATATATATATATATATATATATATATATATATATATATATATATATATATATATATATATACGAATGAATCGATTGTGCACGATCAAATCATTCAATTCCCCCTAAACCACAAATTGATCTAGTGGCAGCTAACCCCATTGAAACGGAAAAACAAAATTATCATTAATCAGTGTGTTTATTACAAAATGGGTATGTGTTTTTTACGTACATAAAGCATACATAATACTAAAATTGACTAAATAACAATTCGTAATTTAAATATTTATGGGCAAACATATAATTTCTCAAATTACGGTAAAAGCTAGCGGATACAATTTGTATTAAAAAATGACATGGGACACATAGTAAATATTTGAATTATTTAGGACTCTTGAAACACTACGTTCACTCTTAGATATATATATATATATATATATATATATATATATATATATATATATATATATATATATATATATATATATATAAATGTAATTTATAATCTAAATTATATTGCTGATTTCTAGACATGCTAGAATGCTACTACTCCAGAAGTCAGGTATATTAACCTGGAAATAATTGAGAAAAATTTGATATTTAGTACTGGCTGTTACCCGCGACCTCCTCTGATCGAATTTAACGTAGAAATTAACCACCATGTGCGTTCTGAGCCTGCGCGACAGGCAGCCTTTGTGATATATAAGTCCTGTGTGGGGGGAGCGGTGGGAGGCGCCTTTCGGTGCGGCGACGGCGGTTGCGTGCGCGTGAGCGTGCGTGGTAGTGGACACTGCTACTTTTGTTACTCGAAGATCGAAGATTATTAGGTACTCGAAGCAAGTTAAAATACTAAGTAGATTTACGTTAATAATTAATTATTTATTAATTGGATGTATACTCTATTTTGTTCATATTTTATGGATTTTTATTTTTTGAACGGAACCCTAATTTTTTCTAAAAAAAAAAGTAGCCCAAGTTTCTCTCCTTATAACTCCTTACAATTTGTAAAAGTAGCCTAAGTTACCCCTTATTCCTACATTTTACAATTTGTTCAGTCACTTTTGAAAACTCTATATAACTAAGAAGAAGGTTAGAGTGGCGGAGAGAGGGAAGGGGTATCAACATACGGCACACGAGTGTAATTAGATACATTTGTGTTATATTTATGATGATTTTAAATCATAATATAAAGCTTTCATGTTACATAATAGATAATTCCAATAGAATTTAAAAAAATTATTAATAACTCCAAGCGGCGTAACTTTTCGAAAAATTGTTGATAATTTACACATAGATTATAATAATTTATGTAAAATTTTACTGTCACAACTTTTTCGGTTTTCATTGTCGTCTTTCACATTTTTTTGGAATATTTGAAGGACTGTAGCTACCTAAGGGGTGGGCATTTTTTTAAAGCAATTTATATGCAAAACGGTACACTTAGCTGTAGATTTAGCAGTACCTTTTGTGCTACTTCTTTTGAAAACACCCAGTATAATCCTACACTATTTAATTTTTAAGCAAAATATTTTGTAGAAATATTTCTTATGGAATACAATTCCTATACAATTCTATACAATACAGTTCCTATACAATTATATAATAGAAGTATATTATATTGAAGTTACGAGGCATTTAAAAATACCATATTATAATATGTATTATAAGCCAATATGATATAATGTTCTATGCAAAAAACTTGTAACTGATTTTCGTAGCGAATTAAATTGAATTCTGTGGCGTTTAATTGATTTCGAGTAAAATTTTATATGATTTGTGCAGATCCGGCTCTGGGGATTTTAGTTTATTTCTAAAAAAAAATAAAGAACTTATTGATTAAAATTTTACCTAAATTTTACAGAAGACGAAATGAAATTATACTTATAGGTGATTTCAATATAAAATTTGTAAAACCATCACCGTAGGTGGATGGCTTAGTGTCGTTAATGGACTCTTTTGGCCTTAATATTGTCATTACAGATCCTACTAGGATTACGGCAAAATCATCCACTGTATAGACAATATTTTTACAAATGTAAAACATGATTATGTGGCTGTTGTTATCGAGCCATTTCTCTGATCACTTGGGCCAGTATATTATTATTAAAGTTGGTGGAGACATACCTTAGTTACATGGAAGACATACCGTATGTAGTTGGTGAAGGTGATATTAAAGAGGCGGATTACGAGTACTATAATTAGTGGAGTAGACTTGTACGAGTAGTACATCTCGTATGCCGTAATAGTTCGCAGTTTTTTTCATAAATATAATTTTTTTAAAATGTTTGTTTTATTTTATATTATACAGGGTGGTCCACTTTTGAAAGCGGAAACTTTAGAGGCAAACAGAGAACCACAAAATAATGTCAGTTTGTATTATAAACTATATTCGATATATTCGATTCGTTACAAAGATATAGGGTGTCAAAATTTTTATCAAGAGATCCAAATTTATTAATATTTTTAAAACTACTTTAGATATTTAAATGAAATTTGGAACCTTTGAATAGGTAATATAGATACATATTAAAAATATTATTTTTCTTCCACCAGTGGCGTGCGTGCGGTCAGATCTTCGGGAAATTTTAATGAAAATAATGGTACGCCCATGTTTTTTTAGAAACAAAAACTATTTATAGAATCTTTGTTCAATTTACAACAGAAAAAGTGAACCACCCTGTATATATTACGTATGTATGTAGATAATTATATTTAGTTAAGTAATTGGTAATCACGTGGTCAGAAAATTTTCAATGTTTATTACCGGTTTCGCAATATTATGTCAATAATATAAGGCGACGATATAATATAAGGCAAGTATACTAGATTTAACAAAGCATATAGCAGTCATGATGGTGCCCGCTTTCCAAACCAGGGATCGCTGGTTCGATACTCACATCAGGACTTTTAAAAAAGGTAGGCAACACAACACACACACACACACACACCATGGAGGTTGGGGCTTTCACAATTCCGTCCGATTTCCCGAATTTCACCCTCATATCGCCGTAATAGATGTTTACACATCAAAAATTCTTAGATCCTATTCCTACTTTTCCCTAGCGCTTCTCTGCTTCGAAAATGTTAGCCATTCAGCTACGATAATTTCAAAATCTTTGTCAGTAGTTCCTGAAAACATGGATTTAACTGCATCTGAAAATTGACCATCGCAGATTGTTGGCAAATTAGTCAAATAGAATGCGAAGAATGTCAAGAGAACTGATGCTTTCATGACTGTGAAAGGTTCCCAACTATGGATACATGTTCACGGTCATGTCGTTGGCGAGGCAGTAAAACAGAATTAAATATAGCGAATATTTTATTTGGAAGGTTCATATACCAATAGGTAAATCCTCTCTTACTTTTAGGACAAATTTAGATAGATGAAATTTAATGTGTTAATTTGCAATATTTCGGTGGTGACCATATAAGCATTAGGTATAAATTGCATCATTTGAGAATTAATTACTGTTTGTAACATCGAAATATGGGACAGAAAAAAATTTCAAAGTATACCCACAATTGCAGCAATGGGAGATCGGGGCAGTATAACTTTTCTTACAACAAGCTAAAATCGTCACTATAAAGGCGCTTTCATTCAAAAAGTTGTTATGTTTCGATGAATGGGAAACATTCTTATTTTGCATCACATTCACCATCCAATTGTTTTATGACATGACGAAAGGTATATAGCGTGATCAATATTTCGTTATAGTACATGATAATATCATAATGGATGGGCGATGTATATGAAATCATTTGTTTTTCCTTAAACTCCTGGAAATGGGTTATACTTGACAACGCTGTTAAAAATGCGGTAGCGTGTGTGAAGAGATCGATATAATGACGGTTTTTTGCTCGGGTTTTTATATCTTATATTTCGATGTTACAAACTATACATGTATGACCTCACTTATTTTTCAATACACATTGAAAATTTATGGTTGGTTTATGCAGACGTAATTGCTGTAGCCATAAACTATTTTACTGTGTTGTTTAAAAAATATTTAATGTTTATATATTATTTATTATATAGGTATATTATCTTTATATGTTTATATATTATTTACTTATTTTAAGAGAGTTGTAGTTAATTCTACATTTTAGAACCAACTCACAATGTTGTAAATTTTTGTAGTTGGCCTCCTACAAATTAATGTAAAAATGTTTATATATTGTGGTTAAATAAATCTATCTATCTATAGGTAAGGCTACATAATCACCCCTTCACTAATGCAATGCCATTTTAAGGATTGAGTAGATAACTATCTCTCCCGACCTATTTCGTCTCGATTATGAAATAGGTTAAGGCTAGTCGTACACGAAACTAATGTGTCATGTCATTACTTGATTTTCGATTTCTGAACTGATCAGCACCGTCGATTATCCGAACGCGCATGCAAGTTAGTGTACATACCTACAGTAATAACATAGTTTTGTTTTCGCGCGAATGGGTTTGACCGGAATGGGAAAATATTCTGGTAAATAAAATGGGTGTTGAAGTGGCAACAATAAAACGGTCGATCATAATTTAAATTAGTCGGGCGTCTTAGGCATATTAATTAATTGAAGTCTTTTAAACGGAAGGATATTTCGGGGAAAATTAAACATGTGCAGCTATTAGCAAGAAGTTTGGGAGGAGTGGGGATAGTTGTAAAGAGCGCAAAGTGAAAAGGGAGAAAAAATAATGTGAGTATCTTGAAAAGTTTTCTAATAAAATATATCGAAAATGTGGATTTATTTACGTTAATGAGAATAGTGCATATGATGTAAAAATACGTCAATATTATAATATTATTACCATGAATTGCATAGCGGCCTTGATATGAAGGGGAAATTGCTTTTATTGTTTCTTTCTATTTAATTATTTACATAATACATTAATAATAATTATTACTTTCCATCACAATGAATAATTTTTTCTTCTATATAAGTATGTCTATTTTTGCAGGTAGGTTACTAAATCGCACTGTTTGTTAACAAAAATATTTATGTATATATTCAATATTCATAAATACATATACCTACACTAAATGCATATCGGTTATTAAGGAAAATTGGGACAAACTGAACTTTGCTAAATACGTAATATGATTTATTTATAACCAAATTATCTTGTAAAAACTGGTTTCATATAATGGATGTATGGATATTAGGGTAGAGTGAAAAATATGAAAATTGCAATTTGGAATTGCATATATACACACGTCAATTTTTAACCAAAGTTAACATTAAGTGGTGCCCCGTCCCCAGTGACCTTTGAAATTAATAACAAATATTTTTCACGAAAAAACAAAACCGACGTCAAAAAATCTATTCTAAAAAACTAAAAAGTAAAAAATAATTACGTTATTCATTCTTACTTGGAATACAATCAATTTATTAGGTCAATATTATACAATTATTTTTATTTTTGGAATCGGTGCCAGCCAAGGTTTACAAACGTATAACGAAGTAGCGTAGGTTTAATTGTATTTGACTAGAAGTTTCAATTTAGGTTTATTTGTAATTGAGGTGTCGCTTTAGGCAGTTGTATCAATTGTAAGGGAACATGTTAGTTAACCTTGGCTGGCACCGACTCCAAAAATAACAATAATTGTATATTATTGCCCTAATAAATTGATTGTATTCTAAGTAAGAATGAATAACGTAATTCTTTTTTACTTTTTAGTGCAGTTTTTTAGAATAGATTTTTTAAAGTCGGAACTTGTATGTATATATACACACTATTGGACAAAACTAAAGCAACACAGTAATGCGACAGTAATAGTAGGCCTTTGTTTGCTTTGTTTATTTTGACAGTTCATGGTGTTTTACAGAGAATTGTCGATTTGGGCTCATTCACAAGCGACAAAAGTAAAGCAACAATGTCAAACTTTGATCAATAAAAAGTGTGTTATTGATTTATTGTGGATTTGTGGGCAAATAACTTTTAACTGCATTAACTTTAGTATGCCTAGTGGAAAACCAACGTCTCTTGATTTGAGGGAGAGTATCTTAGGTGCTTTTCAGAGAGCCATGTCAATGGATGCTATTTCTAGGCAACTGTCGCTATCGAAGTCAACCATATCGATGGTAATATCAAGGTACAGTGCCGTTCAATTGAAAGTAAACGACTCTTATAAGAAATTTTGAAAATTTTCCCATTGTGAAGCAGGCTTTTGTAAACAGATCACGTTCAAAATTATTTTTGGTTGAAGTATCTGTCAGTTATAGGGTGACAGCATTTTATATACAGTATTTATTAAGAAAAATCTATATGGTGAGGACATCTCTTGTAAAAAAATCCATTAAATTAACAAACTAACTGAGAACTATCGGATTTAAATCCGGCGACTTAGAGGGCCAAGGCAGAGTGTTAATATGGTTTGTATTCAGCCATTCAGTAACAACTCGTGATTTGTGAATAGAGGAATTATCCTGAAATATAAATTTAATTGAAATATGGAAAAAGGAAAGGGGAAATAAAAATATTTTCCTGCTGGAAAGTGAAGTTCTCGGGATATAAAATGGAAACGGAAGGTAACATAACATGTTCCAAAATGCGAGCGTTGCTTTGACCAGTAAGACGCTCTCTGATTCTCCAAGTAACATCTGCTCCTTGGCAACATATCCATGCCCACACGTTCATAGAGAAGCGACCACTACGAACTGTAGGATTTATATAGTGCTCTTTATATCGGCAATTTCTTGGGCGGTATACACGCACAGAACCATCATAGCAGGATTGAAAAAGTTTTTCGTCTGAAAAAATTGTGTTGTCCGAAAAGTCCTGTGGCACAGCGACAAATTGGTTGGCAAAGTTTAACCTCTGCTCCTTATGCCGATGCCGTGGCAACAGAGCAACTTTATTTGCAGCCGAAAAATTCTTCAGCTCAGATGCTCTGATACGTCGTCTTGCGGTTTCCATCGAAGCAGGAAAATTGTAATGTAAGCAGGCAGTCACTGCTGTATCAAAAGGATTCTGTCGGAGGTGGTCAAGGACGAGGTGGTCAAGGACGAGTTCGTCTTCCTCCATAGTACTGAATTTCTGACGGCCCCCTCTATGAACGTACTCAACAGTTCATTCTGCATTCTATTTTTGCTTAATTTTGTAAATGCAACCTTTACTCACATTCAAAGTATCTGCAACTGCTTGCATTGACCATCCGTTCTGCAGTAACATCACAGCTCTCATTTTTTTCGGTTCAGTTAAGCGCGGCATAATAATAATATTAATAATTGTAAGGAAAACTTCAAAATATAGAATAATTATCAATAAACTGACAAATAAAATTGACAATCAAGTTTTGATTACCTGAAAGCCCGTTTCACATTAATTTAAAAAAATCGTTTACTTTCAATTGAACGGCACTGTACCATACAATAAGATATTTGAATAATCCGAAAAGTGGGAGACCCAGGAAAACAACCGTACGTACAGACAGGCTCATAAAAAGAATGAGTGAGCATGACCCTTGGCTGTCTGCCCCTAGGATAAAGAGCCAATTTGATCAATTGAATGTCAATATTAGAACCATTCAAAGAAAGTTGGTAGAAGCCAAACTATTTAGTAGAAGACCTGTCAAAAAGCCTCTGATATCGGCTAGAAATGGAGCTGTCCGGCTAGCATTCGCGCGTGAACACTTGAACTGGACTGTAAATGACTGGCGAAAGTCTTGTTCAGCGATGAAACGAGATACAGTAGATGGAATGAGGCGTGTTCGACGTACAGTGAATCAGAGATTCAACCCAAAATATATACTACGCCTACGGTGAAGCATGGAAAAAGAAGCGTCACTCTTTAGGGTTGTTTTTCGGTGTCTGGTTTGGGTTGGTGTGGGTCTCGTGTACCCTTTAGTATACAGCTATATTCTTCAAAATGTAATACTGCCATATGCAGAATAGAATATGCCATTACGGTTCGTATTTCATCAGGACAATGATCCGAAACACACATCTCATTTGGTGTGAGATTGGTTTCACGAAAATCGTATTACAGTTTTAGACTAGCCATCACAATCTCCTGATCTCAACCCAATAGAAAACCTTTGGGAATATGTCGAGAGAAGAATAAGAACACAAACGTATCCTAATAAACAAGTTTTAATGGATAAAATACAAAAAGTATGGTCCAATCTGTCAGCTTCTGTTATTACTAACTTAATATCGTCTTTGCCCAGAAGGTCTGCCTAAGTCATCGCCAATCGAGGCTATCCCATAGTAGTTAATGGAATAAATATCAGGTTCAGTTGTATTTTCTTGTATCAATGTATTGTTAAAATGTTTATATTGAACTGAAATGAAATATTTCTAAGGTGTTGCTTAACTTTTGTCGCATTGAGATTGTACACAATTTTGAAAGAAATAGTGTCCATCGGCAACTACGTATCACGAAAAGATAATACTGTACTGAACTTGTATAAAATAATATCTCACATGTTCTGTTCTATTTGTATAGCAGCAACAACATAATCAATAATCACAGAGTGATTCACTGAATTCCAAAACACAGCAAGTTGTTGCTTTACTTTTGTCCAAGAGTGCATATATATATATATATATATATATATATATATATATATATATATATATATATATATATATATATATATATATATATATATATATATATATTGGTTTTGTTCTCTATCTATATAAATGATCTATTTTCTCTATCCTTGTGTAGAGCAGACATTATAGGATTCGCGGATGACACTGCAATATTTTTCAAAGCCAACTCATGGGAAGAATTAAAAATAAATGTTGAAAAGGACTTAACGGATATTAAAAACTGGTTCGATCACAAGCTACTAACAATAAATTTCGAAAAAACTAACTACTTACTATTTAGCTGCTACGCTTCTGGTCTTCCTTCATTTTCACAAATAGAAATTGAAATTCATAAGAAAGAACATATCATCATGCCCTCAACAGAAATTAAATATTTAGGAGTTGTCATTGACAGGCACTTACGATGGGATAAACATGTAAAATATACTATAAGGAAACTACAGACGATACTCTATAGATTTAAATACTTACGAAATATCTTTAACATACAACAATTAAGAATACTTTATTTTGCCTTGGTGGAAAGCCATTTGCGCTATAGTATATTAGCGTGGGGCAGTGCACTTAAAACTCATTTACGTCCTCTGGAAATTATTCAGAAAAGATTCCTGAGAATATTACTACATAAAGACTTAACACACCCTAGTAATCTATTATATAAAGAGGTACAAGTTTTTGATATTAGACAATTGTACTATTACAATCTCAACATAAAGTATCACCGGGTAAAAAATAACATATCATTGCCGGGTCATACCTACAATACTAGACAAAGACACCTCCATACTATACCTTTGATGTTAACATCTATTGGACAACGATCCTATGAATATCTAGCTCCTAAAATCTATAACACAGTTCCTGTCGAAATTAAAAATACAGTTAATATTACATCATACAAAAAAAACTTAAACATTATATATTTCAACAGTCAAGAATCATATTTCATAGTTACTTTTCTCAAATAACTTACCTACCTTATAATCTTTATAACTGAAACGTTCAGATTTATGTACTACTACTCGTACATACTCGTACTACTCGTAACCACTCGTAAATTTTAAATACTCGTGACTCTATATTATAATTCATACTAGTGGTATCATATTACATTATTTATCCTAGTTCTATTTTATCTTAGTTATTTTATCTTACCTCAAAACAAGTGTTAAGTCACTTATTGAGTATATTTGTTTATTTGTAATTTTATGTGTTTATAAGTATTTAGTGTACTTTATTATTGTTGCGTATTATTATGAATTTAAATTGTTTGTTTTCAGATTTAGCTAGTTAATAATACTGTCTAACATTTATATACATTGTTCATATTTTATAATCTACTATTTATGCAAATAAACATTATTATTATTATATATATATATATATATATATATATATATATATATATATATATATATATATATATATATATATATATATATATATATATATATATATATATATATATATATATATATATATATATATTAATGACAGCAATTGGTTTAAATTTTTTTTCTATTTTTGCCTTGTTCACGCAGAAAATATTTAGATATATGGAACATCCTATCATATGTAACTGTGTGTATGTGCTGTTTTTTAATGATTTTAGAAAAAAATTGGCATCTTTGAGGCAATTGCTTTATTTCACTCGATTTATTTCGTAAAAAAGAATTACGTTATTCATTCTTACTTAGAATACAATCAATTTATTAGGGCAATAATATACAATTATTGTTATTTTTGGAGTCGGTGCCAGCCAAAGTTAACTAACGTGTTCCCTTACAATTGATTACAACTGCCTAAAGCGACACTCGAAGTTTTCTCCAGGGTGCAAAACAATAATTATTGAAGGCGTCAAATATTGTATAGTTTTGACACTATCCAAGGCGCTCTGTCTACTAAACGCCGCGCCGCCAGTCTAACTAGGTATGGGCGATTAACTCCAACGAGCGATGAAAAATTTCGAGACTAATAATTATTTGTTAGACTTAATACCGATACATATTATGTAAATTGCTAATTACTTCAAACCACTTTAAAAGCTCTATAAATTCTAAAATAATGGTTTACTGTCTACCATATATTAACTGCTGTCTACGAAGGGTCGATACAGGAAGTGTCATTATCATTATACGCCGATTTCGAATCTTTAGTTATTAGGGAACAATTAACATTCTTTCCTTTTTATACATTTTTTAAAAACATTTCTTATGTTTTTCCATTTATGACTAGAAAACATTTCCCGTAGATGCCATAGACTAATTTTATGGCGGACAAGTCATTCATAATTAATTTCGAAGCTTCAAATGAAAGCCCTTAGGTTTATGGCACAAGCTGAATATGAGGATCAGAATATGATCGTCAGAAAAACAATTTTTAATAGCATAGGTATTTACTAATAAAACAGGATGGTAAGAGTAAGAAATTTAAATGTTTAAAATTGTGTTTGTAATGGCAAAGATAATTTTAAATATTTAAATATATTACCCTTACCATCATGTTTTATTAATAAATATCGTGATTTATAAGAATTTATCAACCTTCAAAAGCCTCACTGTTTTGGGGCCACAAATTGTTAAATATAATAAGATTTAAGGAAAATTTATGAGTTTAAAATATTTAAAGTATTGTTTTAAGGATTTGATAATTGAGATAAGTACAATGATTACACAGCGAAGAAACACCTGATAAGATTCCAGAATACTTACTTTGTGTCTTCATTATTTTATCCTTCCCATGGGCGCCAGTTCTATGAACACTTATTTGTAGTTGGAGAAGGTTCACTGATAAGCATGAGTCCTCTATGTTCAATAAGAGGGGGTTCATTAGGCTCTATTTCTTTTATAATATTTTAACTTGAAATTTGAAGTTAATTTAAAATAGTTAATGGATCTATGATACTTATTACTTTGGCTGCCAGAGAGATTGAAATTCAATAATATTTATTAATTATAGATTTTGAATTGTCCTGAAAAGTTTGAGATAAGAATAATAAAGCAGAAGTTGTATAAGACTAATTTTATTTTCATACATGGAAGTATGATTCTCACTATGACAATTGCAATGCACAAGTACGAAGTTTATATATATGCAAGTTATAGTGCAAATGGAAGTAGAAATTTTAATGTGAATTATAATGCAAAATATAAATGAAATTTTACCTTATAACTATCCTACGCCAAAACCTACGTAACTTATTCTAATAACATGGGACTAAACCTTAGGAACAATATTTACTTAAAATTAAATATGTTTTAGATGGTCATTACCTTGTAAAGTTTTATATTAATCCTTTTTGCTTTCGAATCACAACACTAATCACTATTTTCACAAAACTGGTTTGTTTGCATTGATGCTGGGGTCTGCTACTGCCCTCTAGTGGAACGTTGCTAGACTTTTAGAATGCGGCTAACTTCTTTTACACACCTGCTGCCATCTACAGTAAACTGCCATACTCTGGAATGCTGCTATATTCGATGATACGCTTGTTGATTTATTTTGATTTGGATATTATCAAATTGAAAATCGTCAGATTCTTCCATCACTGCTTTTGTAATTTAATACTCATTTTCTTGGTCTGCTTGCCGCACTCGTCTATATTACCAGTAATGCTGTAGGGAGACGCAACACTTGTTATGTCGTATTTTCGACACAAATCACTTAATATCGTAGTTGAAATTAACTTTAAAACGTTTCCCGTTGGGATTCCACTGACGTCACACTATTTTATTGAATTTCATTTTATTTATAAGTATTAAATTTCTACCATATTATAATCGAAACTTAGCGAGCTGTTCGTACTTCGAACGCTATAACTGAACTCTTTTTGCATTATTATCCGTTACCACGTGCTACCAAATTAAACAGTTTAACTTCCTTGGATACTAACTTATGGCTTTTTGTTGTTACATAATCTGATCATTCAGAGGAAAGGTTATTATTATATTTATTTAGCTTTACGTTTAAATTCTATAATTTATAATATATATGGTCTCGAAGCCCGTTTTTATGACGATGCTTTCGCATTAATCTTTTAATATAAACATAGTTTATGTATGTTTGATATTAGATGAATTTTGTTGCTACTTGTATATTGCAACTATGCTCAATATAGAATTTTGCGCCAATAAATAACTTAGATATAAAGCAATTAGATACTGACCAATCAGACCGGCGCATTCGGTTGGCGTTTCGTGTAGTATATGCGATCTATAGCGATACGTGCATGAGTGCACTGTTACCATAGTTGGTACGATATAGATTGATCATAAATTTTATATTAATTCATAATTTGGTATATTTAAGTACTACTTTCGTGATCGGATATAAAATCCAAATCTTATTTTAATGGGTTTTGTGTTAAAATTGATTAGTTATTAGTATTCTATCAAAACATAACGACTTGTTGGATGAAAGCGCCTTTATAGTGACGATTTTAGCTTGCTGTAAGAAAAGTTATACTGTCCTGATCTCCCATTGCGAAAATTGTTCCCATCCCTTGAAATTTTTTTGTCTCATATTTCCATGTTACAAACAGTGGGATCATGCCGGATCAAATGGGATCATGCCGCATACATACCTACTAACTTGTAATTTTATATACTTATGATTAATCATTTGTTTTATGAAGTTAATAAAATATATAGTTTACTGAAAGAATAGTACGTTCAGTCGACGGTAATATTCTGTCAATACTTTCAAAAACGATTTCCACATTGACAGTTCGTTTTTTCCCAATTATTATGATATGCAAAATTATATAAATTGTTTCAACATGAGACAATATTTACTCTCGGCAAATATATAAAAATATATCTTTACTTACATTTGATAAACATTTAATCAGAACGGATTAGCTGATGACAAATCATGTTAAGCTAAAGAATATATCTAATCAAATTTTGTTGATAGCGACAATAAAAAAACTATAAACGCATAATTGAACCAGATTTGTATCTATGGTGTAACACAATTCGTTGCAAGACCACAGAACAGGCTTCTAAGAAAATTTTGGGACATAAAACTTATAATCATCACTATAATAATAGCTAGTGCCTGAAACTAATTTCGTTATCAGATATTATGTAGCTTTTTAATTATTTATAGTTACCCAAAATAGAGGCATATATTTACCTCTCACACTACAAAATCTCAATCTTAAAAGTGTTCAGTGTAAAACCGCATGTTTTTTATTTCGCACAAATGAGTATGATATTGTGTTAACCCTATTCAACGTCCAACAGAACTTTGTCTAAAATGTTTCAGTATTAGTACAAAACCATGTGTGATTTTCTATTATCCTCATACCGACGGACGCTTAAATCCTCTACGGTACTAAAATTTAATGATCAACGGGCCTATTTATTTGCTTTAAATTGTAGAAAGTTAAAGTTCATATTCTGGAATTTGCCCTTTGACTGCATTTTAAATTGGCCAGATCGTGTTAGTTTGATTGTTCATAATAAATTGGCACGTGTCAATTATCTACTATTTGCAGTAATTCTATAAATATTAGATATTCTATATAATACGAGGGACATAACTAATATTGGGGTTATTATTCGAAAAAATGCACAATGTGGTTAGTATAAATGTACAACATAAACTATAAATCTAAAATGTTTATATAGATCCTCTAATGTTAATGTTGGTAACTTCATGGTTCCGCTAGAAAAACTATTATGCAAAACTTTTAAAAATAATGGTCCTAAATAAATAATTTATCTACAGTTCGTACAATATGTATGTATAGTTGAACGACCAACAACCCTGACCTACACAATGTTTTTCATTGGCGTAGACATTTTTTTTTTTAGGGGGGTGAAAGTAGAAGGTTTTTATATGCATATTTTCAACACCACAGCTGATATTGAATGCAAGTTTCCACACCACTCATGAAGTATTGCTTTCAGCGCGTTACCATTTTTTAGTGGGTGGTTCGCCAGTAGCCATATTTCCCACAAGTAACAAAAATAAATATGTACAAAACAGCTAAGTAGTCGAGAAAAATAAACTTTAAAACGGAAAAATAAAATAAATATACCTACTTGCGATTGAAATACAATCATATTTATTGTGCATGTAGATACCTACCTAATCTAGCAAATCTTTAACACTCAACAAAGACAAACATTATTAACAGACAAGCTTTGACGAAGATCAGAGCTTGTTTGTTAATAGGTACCTACATAACTAAACCGAGACTAAATTCTACACATTTTTAAAAATCATTACAAATGCAATACATACCTACCTACCAGCTTCTCATCGCAAAGCGATTTCCAATACACACACTTTTTACAGCCAATCAAAATTAGAAACTGACCTTGAGGTATTTTACAGTCATTGAAAATTTTCCTTTCTTTTGTGGCTAGATAGGTACACGGTTATAATTTTATAAACAGTCTATAGAACTTTTAATTTTGCCCACTGATGTAAATTATTAATTTGTGATCTAGGATGGTAGGTACCTACATAAAAATAAAGTCAATGGACAATAGGTACCTACTTATGTAATAAACCAGAGAGCGTATTCAGTTTTGTAAATCAAAAAAAAAAACCTAACTTATATCGTTGCATTTAGCATTTATAACCTAGCGGCCTCAAGCACTGGAATATTTTTTGGATAAAATTATTTGAGAAATGTCTTAAGTGGAGGATGTAATAGGTACCTACCTACCTCAGTACACGTCAGTACCTACTTCGAGCAGCCCATAAATCAACTTTTTTTTTTGTTAAAGTCGACTCTGCTCTAACACCCACTATCCATTTTTGCCGTCAAATAATATTTTCCTTAAATTTTTTTAACATGCCTATCCTATCTCGTATATAAAGCGAGGTCTGGTGGAAATCTACGTTTTTCAGGTTTCATACGAAACGAACAAACATGTTTGCTAACCGCCATACTCTTTTATTTCAACTCTCGTAGCGATATATACCTACATAGGTAGGTATATAAATAATATATTAGCAATTCCCGCGAACACGCCACTGTAAGATATGCGAACCTGATTCTATTCGATCCGATAATCCGATCCCGATCCAAGAGATACGATTCCAATAAGTTAAAAAGAGATATACTGCTCGATTATTCGTTATTGGAAAGGTCGTGGATCGGCGTCGTCGCTTTTAACTATAAAAATAGATGTTTACGTAATGGTCATATTTAAAATAGACGAAAATAAATGTAAAAACATCTTGGCCTATAATATATTATTGTGTGAACAATTATTATTTAATAACATTCATAAATAATATATACAACTTTAATATAGTATTGTGGAATTTGATATTTTAATTGAATACTGAGAAAATTGAGAATTACATGTGGCAACTGCGCGGTATCTTATATGAGGTCAGTTAACTATACATACATATTGTATAAAGTATATAGTGATTATTACTTCACTAAATGGAGAATATTACCTGGAAAAATAGGACGATTTAGTTTTATAAGCTTGGCTTGTGTTTTTGTGGGTCGCTGATTCCAAATTTGTCATTTCCCACCAAAATTTCCAACCGGAAATTCCGCAATTTTTGAAAAAATGGCGCCAAAATGCATATTTTCACAACTATTTTATTTTTTTTTAATTAAAAAAAAACAACTAAGATCACTATAAATTGATTAGAGGAAGCCAGAAAAATCTAAAGATACTCAACAATTTACAAACATTTTAAAGTAAAGTTTCAAACGGCTTGAAGACCGGGAAGGAAACGATGAAAATATTTCAAATTGAGAATTAGAAGTTAGAAGAATTGAAGGTTTATTTCAAGTCTTTCACTTGACCTAATTTTTCACTATTAAGTTAATTCCTCCAATATCGTTTTACAACTACTGAATGACTTTTATCATCTTCTGATAAGGAAAACGTCACGATACTTAAGGAAGAAATATCCAATCTACTTATTTTTTTTCTTTTAAAGAGACAATAAAGTCGGCATTTGATTAGTGACTACGGGTTGTACACTTGTTACTTTCGACATATTTTTACGTCTACGATAGGTAAGTAGATAGGTGGATAGACTGAGAGGCATAGAGCGGAAAAGGAGGTGGCAAATTATCGGTATTTTCTGTATCTGATCTCTCTCCTGGGACATCGCCAGATTGCCTTTCTTGCCTGTCTATCTTCTCACCTAACAACTTTAAATTGTTATTCCATCAGGATCATCTTGATCATTCTCCATCAGATTCCCGATGTCTTCGTTTGGAGCATTTTCACAGGTGTTGTTGCATTGAAGATTGAAGCCACATCACCGAACATCGCAGCCCGCTTTTCCGGCCGCCGCATGCTGTTCGACAACCTTTCTTGCATATGCAAGATATGAGCTTTAAAAGCTGCAGTGGAGCGGGAGACATAGACATAGACATAGTAGTGTTTGGAGATAAGCGTGCCCTACCAAAGTTGCACTACTTGATGGTATGTGCGGTATGAATGCTGTTCAGCTGCGGCTTCGGTAGGAGGCAAATCTGCGATTTTGTGCTTCTTGTTGTACGCCATTTTATTAAAGGTTTTATGCCGGAGCGCATGTATTTCCAGCGCTGCAGCCATACAAGCGAAGTAGGAATTGATTACCCACGTTAGCAATGGCTTCTGGATATGCGTTTGGTTTCATGCAAAGCTTGATGGATGGCAATAAATCAATATTATTAAACAATACACTAATAAATTTTCTTTTACCTTTTCCAAACAAATCAGATACTCTGTCGCATCTGCTGAATGCATGATAAAATAGAATGCTTTCACCAGTTACTTTTTCCTTTTTTTCCCGTTCAATCCGACAACGTTTTTCACTAATGCGGTCCAACGGTTACACATAAACAGCAGGGAAGAAACGAGCGCCCAATGGCAATCGTTTCTTCCCTGCTGTTTATCCTCCATGAGAGGATCTACTGAGTTGCCGATGTTCATTGCGCGCCTGCCGTCTCAGAGAACTTTGACGACACACAACCGCCTTTGAGTTTGATCAATCAAAAAAGCTTTTAGAAAACTTTTTTGTTTATTTTTTTATATATTTCAAGCCATTTTCTTTTAAAAATCAACAAAGACTTAGTTACTTCGAAGGAAATTGTTTTTGGATCCATTTTTTTTAAAATCGAGGTTTTTCCGGTGATAGTTTTTGGTGGGAGGTGAAAAATTCAGAATCAGCCATCCAAAAAACATAAAGTTAGCCTATAAAACTAAATCCTCTTATTTTTTTTCAGGTAAGCCCGTTATTTAGTCTCGATTGCCTGGAGTATTATGTGTAAATAGTGTTATTAAACAGTAGTTAGGTAATAAAGGGAAAAATTCATTAACAATGTTCCATTATATGATTGCCCATTTTCTATTTTTTTCCATGGTGCGATTACCCCATTGATTTGACTGCTTTAGTTATAATTAAACAATCGCATGGTTAAAAAAATCTGTGGCTAATGGAACTAGTTTTGGGAAGTAAACAACAAGTAAAATAATTCAGTAGTATACCACTTTCATAAAAAAAAGAAAAGAACTGTAAATTCCTCTCAAATAATAGAATATCATGTGAATTGTTAAATTTGTTTTCTTCTTTTGAATACAATAAATGTTTTGATAATTATTTTCCGGCGTGGATACAGACTTGGTAAAAACAAAACAGTTGACAATATTAATATCAGGTCATAATCCCCTATTATTAACCTCTAATCTACCTCAAACTGGAGACAGAAATTCACGTTAGACAAAGTGAATTCTCCGAAGAAATTGCTAAGAATTTTAAATTTTTATTGAACGTAGAAAAGTGGCAGGAGATATATCAGGAACCTGATGAAGATAAAAGAATGACCGAATGACCGAATTTCAAAGAGTTCGAAACCAGCTGTCCTCTCGAAGGCATATATTTAAGATTCTAACGTTCCCACCCTCACGTATCTAATAAATCACCCTTAATTTTTTACATAGTGGACACAGTCGTTGGGTGTTTGAGCCTCTCCGAGACCATGTGGCCGCCGGTGATGGCATTATGGACACTTAGTAGGCTAGTAGACAAAAGAAATGTTAAATTTCGAGAAGTTATCTAGGTGGATTTTCTTGTGTTTTTCATTTTTTTACTTGGTCGTTGATTTCTTAGACGCCTTGCAAATATATGAACTTCTAGCATGTTTTTTTCTTACAATATTATCATCCCTCGTATTAATGTCAAGGTGGCTTTGGTTTGATTTTTAAGTTTTTAATTTTTTTAAATAAGGGAATACATGAACTTCTAATATAATATTTTCTTAAACTTTTACCTTCTCCTCACATTAATGCCATGGTGGTTTTTCGGTTTCGTTCTGGCTTTTTATTTGTTAAATATTTACTTTCCACCCTTTAAATTGACCATCTTATTAATGCCGCAGTGACTTAATAAACTTTTACTCACAATCGGTTAGTAATTTATGGATTTCTAACCTTTGAAGTAATCGGGAAGCGACTTATTACTTACTTTACTTTCCCAGCTAGCCGGGAAAGTACTTTCCCGGCTAGCATCTGTCACTTTTCTTACCTGGAAATGTCAATGTCATTTTTGATTAAAAGATGGTTTAGAAAGAATAGAATCCACTCAACATTTATTTAATTCAGAAACAACAACAACAATAACAAAAAGAAAACTATTTGGAATTATAAATATTAATAGTTACATTGGAATTATGATTACTATTAACGGTTAAAGTAAGACCGTGTTGCTCAAAATTATGAGTTTCAGAAATAGATGAAGACGCCGACGTTTCTGGATTTTCTACATGAGACAACATATTAGCAATTTTTATTTGTCCATGTAATGAATTCTCCACATATCCCTCTGCTACGGTGTTGGATTTCCAACCCCCCAACTTTTTCAACTGTAGGATGTCTCCACCTGTATTTGCTAATAATGTTGCTGCAGTACGTCTAAAACAATCTCCTGTAAACCTGTTAACATTTTCCAGCTTTAAATAAGTTGCAATTTTTTTGGGAAAACTTCCTATAGCATTATGCCCAAAAGGCTGTCGTGTAATTTTACCAAATCTTATTTGTAAAAAAAATCTATCAGAGTCAATGTTATTACGAAGGTCACAGTATTGCTTTATTATATTTATCCATTCCAATTTTGTAATTACAAATGTACGGGAAGACTAGGTTTTTGTGACAGGAATCACGATTTTCTAAAATATCCAGGTCACTTATTTTCATTTTTAAAAGTTCATCGCACCTACAGGCTCCGGAAATGCCAATAATTAAAGCAACCTAAAAAAAATTAATATAACATATATTTAATATGCACTAAATAAATTAAAATTGCCTTTTGAGGAAGATATTCTATCGGGGCATTGTTTAAAAATGTATCGATGTCTGCTTCAGAAAAAACACTTGACTTTTTAGCTTGATATCCCACATTCTTCCTTTTCAAAAATGCCTTCAATTTTGCGTAATTACTAATATCAACATTATGCCTAAAGTTTAATACTGCTCGCAACATCGAATATCTTGACCATAATGTGGAGGCTTTACTTTGTTTGCTTATTTCACAAAAATAAGCAAGAAGTACCGTCTCAGAGGTATGCTGCACACCTTTAGCCACGCACCATTTACTGTATAGTTCATAGGTGTTTTCATACCTCTCCTTGCTTTTTTCAGGAATTATTCCTTCAGTAGCTCTCTCTGCAGCTACCCGCACTTCTGGTGGCGCGTACATTCAAATTCACTATCATCATATCAGATAAAAATATCAGACATTTTTGTAAAATAAACACAATTTGATTATATGTACAATTAATGGCGTCGTGTATCGCCTAAATGTCAGATTCAACAAACTTGTTTTGTTACCTAGCAACGATCTCACAGGTTACTTAAAATAATTCATCTTATCACATAATGAAAATGGATACAGATATTTGAAACGAAATTATTATTGGTAGATTGTGAGTATTAGAAATCCATAAACTACTAACCGATTGTGAGTAAAATAGTATACAAACCTCGCGGGAACTCATTCTAGCCTCGCGTCTGTAGTTTACCTCGGTGCTTCGCACCTCGGTAAACTACCTTGCCGCTCGGCTGAAATAGAGTACTTTCCCGCTCGGTATGTAATGTACTATTACCTAATTTTGACATGTAAAGTGGCACTTTTCAAAACCCTTTGACGTTAGAAAACGTCTTACTTATCACAATCAGTTACGAAAAGTAAAATATTACGCAACTGGTTTTGTAAAGCTCATTTCATAGTAGGTTATCTAGACCTGACAAGCTATGAAAGTGACGAGCTGTCACACCGTTACAACATACTATATTGTTTTTAAACGTATAAAATTCAGTTTTCTTATAAAATTGGTGAAAATTAGTAAAAATCTTGTATGAAACACGTTGGGAAACACTATTTTGTGTAACTCGCATCACTTTCTGAAATCTGCTCGTCAAACAAAATAGTACTTTTCCCAACTGGTTACATATATAGCTATTATATGTTTTGAATGTCGAAAATGATTGTACCGAAAATCATTCTATAAGTTTTCGGCTGTTTTAGGTTCACGCCAGTTTACTTATATAAAGGGTCCGCCAATAGGGACGCTCGATCTTTGACAGCTCATGGCGGCCATGTTGTTTATGGTAGAGTTGGCAAACGTAGTTGTTATTATTCAGTGTATCTTCACAAATCACCATGAACCAATTCAGCCGCGAGCAACATGTGCAAATCGTTAAAACTTATTACGAAAATCATTCATCGGTTCGAGCAACGTTCCGCGCGCTCCGACAATTTTACGGTGCAATTGATCGTCCTGCTGAGTCGACTATCCGTCGTTTGATTAACAAATTCGAGGCAACCAGTTCGGTGAACAATCAGCCAACACCGACGCGTCGTCGAAACGTCCGATCTGCCCAGAATGTCGCCGCTGTGCGCGATAGTGTGCGTGAAAATCCGCGACAGTCAATTTCACGTCGCGCACAGGAACTCCGCCTTTCGGAAACATCACTTCGCCGAATCTTGCATCTGGATTTGGGCATGCATCCGTACAAGATCCAGCTGACACAAGAGCTCAAAATAAACGACCATAGACAGCGCCGTATCTTCGCTGATTGGGCTTTAGAGCAGTTGGAAGTCGACCCCGATTTTGGTCGCAAAATCATCTTCAGCGATGAGGCACATTTTTGGTTAAATGGGAATGTCAACAAGCAGAATTGCCGTTATTGGGCCGAGAACAATCCACAGGAGGTCCACCAGGTCGCAATGCACCCAGCAAAGGTAACTGTTTGGTGTGGATTTTGGGCCGGAGGCATCATCGGGCCGTATTTCTTCGAGAACGACGATGGTGTGTCCATCACGGTAAACGGCGAACGATACAGATCCATGATAACGAACTTTTTCTGGCATGAAATCGACAATATGGATGTCGAGGATATGTGGTTTCAGCAGGACGGCGCTACGAGCCACACAGCGCGCGCCACAATGGATCTTCTGCACGAGCGCTTCGGAGGAATGGTTATCTCGCGCGGAGGCGACATCAACTGGCCACCGAGATCGTGCGATTTAACCCCACTAGACTATTTCTTGTGGGGTTTTCTTAAATCACAGGTCTACGCAAACCAACCACAAAACACTGATGCCCTCAAAGTCAACATACGCCACGCCATCGATGAAATACAGCCCGATTTGTGCGCCAGAGTCATTGAAAATTGGACTTCTCGTATGCGCGCCACCCAGCGAAGCCGAGGTGGACATTTGACCGATATTATTTTCCATACATAATGCCTTCGAATACTCTTTCAAACAAAAAATAAATTTCATTTATACCTCTCACACAACTTGCTTTATTTCATTTTAAAGATCGAGCGCGCTTATTGGCGGACCCTTTACGTATTTAAAATATGTAACTAATTATAAATTGTAAATCAGAATTTCTTATTTGCATTTCGATTGATGACACTACTAAATATCTCATTCGATGGAAAACACTGCATAATATGTATCTGTCGTAACTAACCACCACAGGCTATGATTAACCAGTATAGTATCCACATCGATATATTTTGACACACTTATCGGCTTATTTCGGATAGTGCCTGGCTTTTAGGAATGACTGTAGCAACTGATAAGGAGATAATGATATTTATCTAACTTAATTCAGATACCCCAATTCATAGTATTATCACAGGTATTTCAGTTTACACCTTGTCGATTAAGATAAACAGTACTATGTGAGGTGTTAGTTCGTTAATAATTAATAAGTTCAATTTTATAAAAAAGTAGGAATAGCTCAAAACCGCATTCTAGGTAAGTTATATTTACAAATTAAAGAGCGAATAAAATAATTAACTATTAATCTTAATAGTTAATTATTTTATTTTTTTGAAAACTATAATTAATTTTTTAATTTTGTCCGGTTTGCTATAAAAGCGTGTTTTTTAGTTTTTTTTTAAAAACTGTTTAAAACTTTCGAGTTTTGTATCTGAATAGGAAACTGCCGGATTTAAGAGCAGGATTAAACAAATAGCTACTACAACAAATTCAATATTGTGGCGAATGCGCTAATGTGAGACACATTTTCATATCCTGGTTTTTCAGGATCCTGCTGAGGACATTAGGACAAAGTTATTACATTATTGTATTGTCATCGGTCATTGATAAGTGCGTACAGTTTCAGTTTAATCTGACGTTTTGAAGTGGGTGAAATGTCTGTTCATTATTTCCACGTACATAACGATTCCACAAACCCTGGACTATAAGGATTTACTCGAAAAAAAATGTTTTTTTGATTCAATAATAATTTTTTTAACATCATTTTGCCTCGAAATTTGAATGACCTAAAGTTATGCAATGGCATGCAATTGGTCATAGAAACTCATGGGCAATGTTCTTGAAGCTACCAATTTAAACGGCAAGTTTGAAGGTGAAGTTGTTCTTCTGCGACAGATCACAATGATCCCTTGAGATTCACTTAAATTACTAATATCTATTCTATGATTGTTGTCAAAAACATGTTGTGCAATACTAGACTTATCCGTTCTTCCATATTTTATATGAGCCATATGCTCTTTAAATCTGCTGTTAATTGATCGTCTCGTTTGTCCAACATATTTTCGATCACAATCATTACAACTAATTTCGTAAATCCCAGACCTTTCATTTGGAACAATTTTATCATTTGGATTGTCTAAAAGTTGTTGTAATTCAACATCTTCAACATCATGCATCTTCAACATAATTGTCTGATACTGCAAAACTTTTCCAACCGCCATCGTCATGCCGTTTTAAAACGGATGAGTCTACACCTGCGTTTGCAAGAAAAGTCGCAGAGGTCCGTCTAAAATAATGACCCGTATACAGGATTTTCAAGTCTCAAATACTCTGCTATTTTTTGGGGAATTGCACCTACAGTATGAATCTCTCTTTGTTGAATGCAATTACCATTTCGGTACACAAGAAATAAAAAAATTTCTTTAAAATCTTCAGGTCGTAGGGCAAGATATTTCCGATATTGTATTTCCAAAAAAATGTATTCCTTGTATAACAGTAAAAACACGTTTAACATTAGTTTTAGTTTGCGGGATCGTAAGAATCAGTTGTATTCCTATGTCTCTGATGTCATCCAGAGTCATAGAATCGCAATAATAGCACTAACTTTAACCAACAAATTGTCTCCATTAGATGCTTTCTTGAGAAATATGTTTATTTCTTCTCTTGTCACTCTTGTCAGTACCTTTCACTGAGTAGGTTGATGTCCAACGCTACATTTTTTTTTAAATGAAATAATTTTTGGAAACTTAATGATGTTCACGTTCTCTTTAACAATTAAAATTGCTTTTAGCATAGAATATTTTGCTCACAAGGAATTACCATTCATTCTCTTTGACTACAAAATAAAAATTAATTGATAAATTTAATATAGCTCTTAAAATAGTTTTTAAAATCTCCTTCAGGTTATACTTACTTCATCTAGAAAATAGCCAACATCTTCTTGTATGTTTGTTACTTTGTGAACCTGTTTCCACTGACAGAACAATTCATATTCCTTATTATATCGTTTTGATTATTTTAAAGGGATTAATTTTTGAGTTGCTTCCGCAGCCTTATTTAAAATATCGTCCGAAACCTCCATAATTTCCAACAAACAAAATACTATCGGTTTGAAAGTGACAAGTAAACAACAAATAACTATGGAAAACAATTGACTTAAATGCATTTAAGTAATCTAATATAAAATTGTCAACAATTGTTTTTATGTTTAATAAACATAAGTAGGTATTTATTTTTTGTAAAGGATTTAAAGACAGGATGAAGTAATAGTATATTACGTAACGAGAGTTGTAAATAGCATATTTCGCACGAGTGGAAAAAGTTACGCCTCGTGTAATTCCACGTGGGCGCAATTGCTTTACAACTCGAGTTTTGTACTATACTTTATCTAAGACCACATTTAATTAATATTAATTAGTATTAAACAGGTAGAAACGAGAAAAAATATTTTTATTTACATTTTGTGATAATAATTATTCATAGTAACAGTATAATTTTGAAAAACTGGTGTGGCATGAGATGGGGCCATAGTGACATTATTGTTAAGAACAGAAGTTACAGAAGATTCCGCCAATGTGGTCATGGAACGTAGTGGCCCCAGAGGATGAAGCCATATTAACATATCTACCGGTGGTTTCATTTGATATTGCTTCACCATCACAAATAGCACTTGAAATCTTTACCGCATTTTCGGTTTTGTTTTTGGTAGAATTATCAACATAGCTTTCAGCCACTGCAGACGAGCGCCGACCACCATGCCTCTTCAGCGCTAGCAAATCACCTCCAGCATCCACAAGAATAGTGGCCGACGAGCGCTTAAAACAGTGGCCAGTGTATTGTTTCGGATTCGCCAAACCCAGAAACTCTGCGATTTTGCTTGGTACAATACCAAATTTATTTATCCCAACACATTGTGGGTACATTTTTTGTATTGGTAATTTAGAAAAAATGGCAAACATTTTGTATCTGCTTCTGAAAGATGTAAATTTATGTATTTCTTACACGTACCGTACCATTCTTTAGACACAATAAAGGAACGTTGGGTTTTTGTCTTAGAATCTGGGATTTTAATTGCGAGTAATATCCCAGTATCTTCTATGTCTTCAATTATTATGTTTCGCAGTTCCTGTTTCCTGCAGGCACCGCTAATACCAAATACTAGAATCACCTATAATAACATATCCAAGTGTATTTTTATAGTTTACAAAAAATATGATGGGTATCTCTGCTATAACTTTGACAACAAATGCTCGCTGTCTGGTGCGTTTTTCAGAAATTGATTAATGTCTTCTGGAGTGAGCGTCTTTGATTTTTTACTTCGGAAACCAACAGATTTTTTCTCCTCAATAGTGACAGAAGTTTTGCGTAACTTGAAGTGTTCGTATTATGTCGAATATGCTGAGTTCAGGTGGCGTGCACATATCTTCCTCACTGTCGCTAGTTATTTTAAAGGTTAATTTCGAAAGAATTAGTCGATAAAATGATATATTTTACTAAAAATTACAATTATCAATACTTATGACAGTTACAATTTCGAAAAACTGGTAATCGGATCTAACACCACTAGAGCTAGATCTAGTTAGATCTAGTTAGATCTAGACACAACTAGTTAGATCTAGTTTCTAACGACAATAATTACGAGAGCATGTGTGTAATCCCAGGCAGCAGGGTGACGTAATTTTCCCGTGATATTTACGTGACCCATTACGTCGAAATCACCAATATAATAACGTTATAACGACGTAAAAATGCGACAATATGTCTCATCGAAATGACGTCATTTTCTCGTCAATCTAGATTATGTGTAGATAACTTGTTTTTATTATTCTTTTCGTCGTATAATTCGTAATTGGTAGCATGGATGAAAGTTAGGCTTTGAGTTAATAAATAAACAGATTCTAACTTCCGGTATACATTTCCTTATACATTTGGAAGTATATACTACTACTACAGGTGTACTACTTATACAGTAGTACACCTGCATAATAAATAGTCTTACAAACTAAATATTCAATTTTCGAAACCAATGTTCTACACCTTTCAGTTTTTTTTCAAAAAAATTAATCCACAATACATATTATGCAATGATAGTGTACTTTTTGCATATATGAAAGTTCTATATACTAATTTTCCGTTTTTTTAAATAATAGCCGGATATATGACGTACATTAGACGTTTCCTAGATGACGTCGCTAATAAGTGTAAAAGGAGACGTGTAAAACACGTCTCTTTTTGGGGGAAAATTGACGATTGACGGGTTACACTACAAAACAACGTGAATGAGACGTCAAGTAACGTAACTCTGCCTGGTAACGCTGCCTGGTATGATAAATGCAAATGTCCTCGCTGTGCGATTTTGCACTTTACGCACGACAGTTCGTAAGGACTCGTTTACTTAGTTTATGCGTTGTACGTAATCTAGCATTCACTATAGTGGTCGTAGATAAAATATCATACGATATACGTCCGGTGGGTGTTATTATAGTACTCGTTCATATTCCAGACTCGGCCCCGCGTCGCGTCGCCTCGTCTATAAGCAACTCGTACTTCGTACTGTAATAAGTCACCTACCCACCGGACTTGTAACGTAAAATACTGTAATGTCATTCTCATCGCCTGCATATGCGGGTCATTATTTGAATTTCCATAACAAATAGCGAAATAATAACATAATCTATTACAGATCAATCAGTGCGATATCACGTTCGAATTTCCATTCAATGAGTATCGATATAGTTATGCGTCCTTTAAGTAGGTAATCATCATGCGTTTTGTTATCTTCCTCTAGCTAAATGAGTCGTTTAGTTTTCGATTGATTTTATGAATTTTCGTGAATCATTTATTCACTTAGAAGTTGTCCTAATGTTATTTGCGACGTAATAGATAACTTAATTACCGATATTAAATTATACTTAGCATTTAAAGCTAATCATTTCGTTTTTACTGAACATTAATTAATTACTCTAAAGTTGTACCTAGGTCGTAGGTAGATAATTCAGTTACAAGAAAGAATTGGCTGTGACGTCAAACCATACTTAATGTTTACTACGTACACTTTATAAGCGAGGTGTCCCTTGAAATCATTTATTTTATCATGATTTTCTGGGTGTTTTTTTAAATTTTGTGCTTCATTAGAACTTATATACTTAACCACAGACGAAGAAAAAATACAGATCCGACGCTTTGATATTCGCCGCCACCGCTCGGTGACCTTGTCTCTTTAAATCGGATGTAAGCAGCGTTGCCGGATTTACCAGAGTGACCTATTTTGACAGAAAGCATAGTTGCCCTTTTACCAAAACATTGTGCATTTTGTAATAAAAACACGTCTTCACGTTTCAGTACGTATGTGTAACTAAAGCGTGTATAAACACTTATAAAACAATAGAAATAATGCTATTTTGGAGAAAGCGAGTAAGCCGAACTATGAGATGAAAATAATACAAGAAATTCTTTATAAAATATTATTAAAAATATTTTACGAAAAGAAATAATTGCTTTGGTTGAATTTAAAGTGAAACAGGACATGCAAAATACCTATAAAAGTGTAGAGTCACAAATTAACAAATAAATATAAGGAAATTCTTTATATTCAGATTCCCTATTATGTTCCATATATCAATGATGGATAGAGAGCACTGCACCACCTAATCAAAAGGACTAGGACTAAATAAATTAAAACATATAAACTTCAATGGTAAAAATTCAATCAAATCTGTTGCTGTTATATTTATGGTTTTTGTATTAGATATACCGATTATTAGTCGTTGATTTAAAAAAAATAGAAATAATATAAAGTAATTAATAAAGTACTTATGAATAAAGTACTACGTTTCTTCGAGTGGTAATTATACAGTTACTTAGCCAGGATTTCATTATGGGGCGGGGTTTGAGCATCCTACCTATATTATACCTGCCCTGTGAGAGCGTTATAGCGCCGCAGGCGAAAATTTTGAAATTTTCAATGTCACACGTTTTCCTGGCATTTCAGAATTTCAATGAAAAATGCATTTATACAAAGATACCGACTTTCACAAGAAAAAGTTTTGGAACTCAATACCTTTTTCAAATTAAATAAAAATATATTATATATTACGAATAAGATAAAATGAATATATTACGAATAAGATGATATATTACGAATAAGATAAAATGAAATAAAATAAAATGTGTTTCGATATATTTAAAAACATACAAATAAAAAAAATCGCGGTGAAAAAGAAACGCCGTCAGAATGTAACTAGGTATAGCATTTATTTAGGTCCTTTAAATAAGCGAAAACATAAATAAGTAATATTTAACAATAAATAAGGAATCAACGTTTAGGAATAAAAAAGGGATAAAAAAAACTAAACACTAAGCATTGCATATGCATTATACAAGTTCACTCTAGCGTGCTGTCAGCGGACGACGTCAACTCGCAACTCGCCCACTCCCGTGAGCTGCGCATGGTGGATATTATGGATATTGCAATAAAAAAATATGTGGATAGCCAGATATATAAAATCTACGAACATAGCCGAAAATAGTGGACAAAAAAATGAATAGCTACAAAAAACATATATACCCAAGATATTTTCGTATCAAAGTACATAATAGTAGCAATCTAGAATCTACCAAATCTGTGTGGAATCTGTCAAATGTTTTGAAAATTATTGATTGATAAAATTTTTAGCTTAAAAGGAATGTATACATAAAAGAAAAGCTCGAATGTTTTTTGGCTAGACAAATTAATTGACAGAATATGTGAACGAACAACAACAGTAATTATTTTTATTCGTTATTTATACAATTATTTGAAGGAACAGTTATTAAAAAGTAAAAACAGAGTTGTTACAAATTGTCTTATAATATTGTACAATATAGTGTCCAAAATACTAAAAAACTCGCAGACAGGACAGATTTTAAGGTGACGTGCGACTACTAGATGTACTCTGCTTTTGAGGAACAGAAATGTTTGTCGGTGATAACAAATAATGAAGTTTTTGCACCAAGTGCAAAACCACGTAACCAGGTGACAAATATGTGACTTGCAAATAGACTTTTTTATATCGGAGTTAATTTATCAATGGTAATATCAATGATAATGGGAACTTATCATTGATATATAATAATAATATTTTAAATATAAATATAATAATATTAATGAACCTAATATTTTAAAAATAAATATAATAGTTGAAAACATAGAATAACGTTGTAATAAAATGTGTATTTTAGAAAAAAAACAGGATATCTAGTTCCTCGCGATCAGTATGAAGGATCTACAGCGAATAAACGGAAAGCGGAACAGCGATAAAATTGAAGCGGCCCAAAACGAGCTGTGGCGTCACAACCTACAATATTCGGTAGACGTTGCCGCCGGCAATCAAGTGGTCGAGTGCTGGGATCTCCATCGTCGCCGTCGCTTGTAAATTGTAGGATGAGGCCACGACTTATTGGGAATAAAGGAATCTTATTTTTCAGTATGATAGAACATTTTTATGCATTCAAAAAATTGTGAAAGTTGACTATTATGTTTACAGCACATTGTACTATATGATATTTAAGCATGCTTTAAAATGCAAATATATTTTTTAATGATTTTGTACTATATACTATCTAGGCATTACACAATCTCTTTATTCTCTTTTTAATATATAGATATTCAATATAAAAATCACAAACTGATCCAAAACTGATCGACGTTGACATAAAAACTATACATTAACTACTATATCCACATTAAATACGTAATAAGTCCTATAGAGATAGAGAATCACTTGGAATCATTAAGAGTAATTCTGAGGGGTTTGTATAATCTTAAACATGCAGCTAAGGCGCCTAACCCCGGCGAATTGGAATAATACTCTCAAACACAACTAATTCAGAATTCCACTTTAGGATGCACTCAGTATATTATTTATCACTATTTTTCTCTGTTATCATTATTTAGAGAAATAATCGCATGATATTTATATCCTCAATGAATATATCAAAATGCAATATCAAATTTACCCCCACCTCTTTTCGGGTCTAAATAAAAACACCACAAATTTAGGAAATTTAATTTCAAATTGCTTATCATTAGATCATAGTTATCATTAGATATTAAATAGATAATTTTTCGTGTGAAATTGAAAATAAACGAGTTATTCAATAACTAAAAATTCACATTTAAATTCAACATGGTGGATGGAAGCAAGGGGTGCGATTTCCGAAAACGTACATTTCTCTTGTCGGGAATTGCATCTCTTATAGCATCCATTATAGCATCCATCAGTCTATTATAACATCCATCAGCTAAACAATTTTTAAATATATGAAACCATTATATATTATCTTATAAAAAGAAAGTATAACAAGATAAGAACATCTGATAACATTTTCTTGTTATCAGATAATAAATTACGGGTTAATATCTTTCGAAATTCATGAGTTAATTAACCTACTTAATTGACAAAAATTTGGCGAGAACCGAGATATAAAAAAATATGGTCTATAATCAAGTATTTGCTAGGTTCTCAAAACTTGCTATCCGTACATTATCTATATTAGATAAAAATATCCATCTATATAAGTAAATATGTGTATATTTTGGTTAAACGTGAGTGGTAACATGTAACATGGTTTTCGTTGTCATATTGGGCAAAAAATCTATCCTTCTGGTGGAAGTGCTGTGTATGCACAGCCCACAGTCCCAATAAATCTATTCGAACGATTCGTGAAGGAAAATCCCAGAGAATTTAAAGCTTGAGGCCAAAGGACCCTGCAATAATCTTATGGAAATTGGATTTCCATAAGATTATGCTTTTTAAGTCATAACAAAAAATAAGATTTGCACTTTGTTATTGCACTTTGACAGCTAGCTGACAGCCTGTTGATAGCTGCCAGTTATCAAATTATTGTATTCACATCATACATAAACTGAGCTACCTAAACAGCATAAAATCGTAATATAAAAATAAGATTTGCACTTTGTTAAGGCACTTTGACAACTAATTGACAGCTGTCAAGTGTCAATTTGGATCAGCAACCCCAAAAACATAAACCTAGACATTAAAATCGAAAAAATAAGTTATTTAAAAATCTATAAAGATTGCACGAATAAATAAATCTGTGGTGGACCTTTGTTATTGCACTTTGACACTTGACAGTTACAGTTTGACACTGAGACATTAGACAACCTAGACATTAAAATTGAAAAAATAAGTTTTTTAAATATCTATAAAGACTGCACGAATAAATAAATCTGTGGTGGAGTTTTTGTAGCTTTTAAGCTCCGTAGCAGCTAAAGTATTGCTTTTAGAGCTTTCTGTCCATTGAGGCTTTTGCTGGGGATAACGAAACATAAAATATATCCAAAATTCAGACGATTTGACCGAAACCCACTTTCCATAAGTTTATTGCGGGGTCCTTTATGGATTTTCTGATAGTGTCAGTATATTGTTGGAAAAATCGTAACCAGGAAAACCCTCAAAAACACATTCCAGTAATAATTCTTTTAAAAATTAAATAAATAAATTAATTAACGTAAATTCCAAAAATATTTATCAGGGGAGTAGAAAAAATGTTATATATACATGATAATGTTAGTTTATTTAACCAGTCTCGAAGAGAGCTCGAACTCCCTCGAAGAAAAGCCCTCTCTTCGATCGGGCGCAAAATCGTCCTAGACTAAAAATTAAGCAGATGATCGCAGAAAATAATGTCAAATATACTCTTTAAAATATTCATGATAAATTCAATTTCAAATTTATTCGTGATAAATTCAACAAAAATAGTATTACGTAATTCACAAAGTAAGTGTTTCTAACATTTAAAATAAATTAAAACACCTTTAAAAATACAAAAAGCATATATTTTTACATTCTATAATATGCAAAATGATTGCATCCCATCCTAATGTCCCACCAGCGCCATTTTGAGTCAGATATTCACCTCTTTTTGAGTACTAACTCATTCTTAAAACGCATACCCGCTAAGTGTTGCTGCAGTTGTGGGAAAATCGCTCGGTGCGAGTTCGGGTGGGTGCCTAAAAACAACCCAAAGACAAGGAGCTGTTGAGTTTCCCTTGCACTGTGAGGGAAACTCAACAGCTGCTTGAGAGTTTTCGTTGGGATATTCTTGAACACACTTTTAATTCACCTTCTCTAGAACCAAGCGATAATCACATTTTACCACAACATAAGCAATACTTATTGGGTATCCGTTTTGATAATGAGGAAGGGCTCAAAATAGAGGTGAAGAGCCAATCAATCGTATGAAGAGGGTTTGTAAAACTAGTTCATAGGTATCAAATGTGTTGGAACCAGGTCGGCGATTATGTTAAAATAGTTATTTACATTACAAGCTGTGAAAACTTACTTTTAGGTGCGAGGTGTATTTAAATATTTGTATTAAACTTTTCATTCTTCCCTCGATTTTGTATAAAATACATAATTTAAATATGCTGAAAATCCTCTGTAGACTGTAATAAAATGGGTATTAAGGCAGTTCTAATTGATTTTTTCATAACTCGAAATGTATCAGTAAACTATATGCATGGTGAAGAAGCTTGGGATTTGAACTCTGACCCTTCTCCCATATTACTTACGCTCAGCGACAGCATTATACAAAGTGAATTAGCCCATAGATTAGTAAATAAACTAACAGATTGGAAAAGCTTCAGATTAAAACTTGAAGAAAGTATCAATTTGTCAGTGCCTCTAAGAAATGAAGAACAACTAGATGAGGAAGCAGAATCATTAGTTAATGTTATCCAACAAGCTGCATGGGATAATACTCCAGATATTATACCAAGAATTAAAGGTAACAACTATCCCAAAGAAATCAGAGCTCTTATTTTTGGGAAAAGAAGGCTCAGAAGAATCTGGCATCAAACTAGACCACTAGTCGATAAAACTATATTAAATAATGCCACACAACAACTCAAAAGAGAGATTAAAAAGATCAAAGATAAGTCCATTACTGACTACCTAAGTGAACTGTCAACTGACTATTCACTATGGAGAGCTACCAATAGGCTAAAGAGACCAATACAGCAGAACCCACCAATTAAAAATACAGATGGTACGTGGGCAAAAAGTAATATTCAAAAAGCCAACAGGTACGCTGAATATCTTGAAGAGACTTTGCATCCGAATGAGGGAGAAAACACTCTCGACTGGGAGAATCTTATACAGGAAGAAGGTGCAATCAGACCTGCTACCCCGAAAGAAATAGCAAAAGAAATTAAAGGAAACATTAACCCGAAAAAAGCCCCAGGATTTGACCTAATTCCCGGGGAGAGTCTAAAACATCTCCCACGTAAAGCCATTGTAAAACGTACCTATCTTATTAATGCATCTTTCAGATTAAAATATATACCGAAGACATGGAAAGTAGCAGAAAAGATAATGATCCTGAAACCCGGAAAACTACCAAATGAAGCTTCGTCCTACAGGCCTATCTCCTTGCTTCCTGTAATATCAAAACTGTTCGAAAAAATATTTCTTAAAAGATTAAAACCAGTCATTAAGGACAAAAACATAATCCCAGATCATCAATTTGGATTCCGAGAGAGTCATTCAAATATAGATCAAGTCCATAGGATCACAGATGTAATTGAAAAGTCGCTGGAGAAAAAAATGGTTTGTTCTACCGTCTTTCTTGATGTAGCACAGGCTTTTGATAAAGTATGGCACGAGGGACGTCATTATAAATTAAGCAAGCTCCTGCCTAATCACGTCTCACAATTAATGAAGTCTTATATTTCAGATAGAACTTTTAGAATTAAGCAGGAAGACGCTTATTCTGAACTTAAAGAAATCAAGGCAGGAGTACCACAAGGGAGTGTATTAGGGCCAGTCCTTTATCTACTATACACCAGTGATATTCCTGAATTAGAGTATGATACGATAGCCACCTTTGCTGATGCCACTGCTATAATGGCTGTAGGCAAAGATCACCAAGAAGCGGCAATAAATCTGCAAATATCAGTTAACAAAATCAGCACCTGGACTGAGCAATGGAGAATCAAACTAAATGAGAGTAAATCTGCCCATGTTAATTTTACAAACAAAAGAGACCGACATATCCCTGTTAGCATAAACAATATCCAAGTACCATATGCTGATACAGCAAAATATTTGGGTATAACACTGGACGCTAAGCTACGTTGGAGAACTCATGTCAAAAAAAAGGAAGAATTAGATATCAGATTTAAAAAAATGTATTGGCGACGAAATTCCACGTTGTCAATATATAACAAAGTACTTTTGTACAAACAAATTATCAAGCCCGTATGGACATATGGCATCCAGCTGTGGGGTTGTGCCAGTAAGAGCAATCTAGATATAATCCAGCGATTTCAAAAAAATAGTGACCTCCATAGGGACATGGGAATGGACACTGTTAACCAGACCATCAGCGAATTTGCCAAAAGTCACGAACAGCGATTTCATCGTCACGTCAATGTCGAAGCCATCCAGCTCCTCGACAATACAAAACAGATTAGAAGGCTCAAGAGGATCAAACCCTAGTTTACTCGAGCTAGTATAATTTTGTTAGTGCCAAAGCAGAGAACAGTGCCTGTGTACACATTAATATTAGTGTAATTAAGTATTAGAAAAATATAAGGAACACTAGTGAGCAAGTCCTTATATATAAATTTTGTAACAGTAGTAAATTAGGTTAGAAAAATATTACTCATTGATCTAAGTTCAGATCAGATTGTAATTACAGTAATTGTCATTGGTATTTGTATAAAAAAATATATATAAAATTGATAAGTATAAACGTCTTTTAGGTTTAATATTCGACTAGAGATTAGTTAAAAATGAATTTAATTATTGCATGCACAAGGTTGTTACCGGACAAATCTAAAGACCGTTGCAATCAAGTCTATGAAAATTTCGTCAAATGGTGTACAACGAAAGATGTGTCCACAATAACGGAATATGTATTTTTGGTATTTTTCTCAGAAAAATCAGACATTGTCCCCTGCTACATTACGGTCAGAATACTCAATGTTGAAATTGAGTATTTCATTAAATAAGAACCAGGATATTTCGAAATTTAGCCGCTTGAGGGCATTCATAAAAAGGAAAAATAACGGATATCAACCTCGAAAATCTCAGATATTTACAAAGGATGGTATATCAAAGTTCTTGTTAGAAGCTCCTGGTAACATATATTTAATGAAAAAAGTGGTGGCGATTTTTGAAGTAGCTGGGGCATGCCGAACTGACGAGTTATATAATCTAAAAGTGAAGGACGTTGAGTATAAAAATTGTGTTATGTTAGTGCAGATTCTTACTAAAAAAAATAATGTTAAAAGAAGTTTTGTCGTAACAGAAGATTGGATAACGTATGTTAATAGTTACATGTAACTCCGGCCAAAAAAGACTCAAGATGATCGCTTCTTTTATCGGTATGAGCGTAGCAGATGTGTAAATCAGGTGGCTGGAAAGCATACAATTTCAAAAATTCCGTACGACATAGCTAAATTTCTTAAAATTTCAAACCCAAGTCAGTACACCGGTCACTCGTTTCAAAGAACGTCCTCTATATTACTAGCAAATACCCCAGGTGTGGACATTTTAGATATGAAAAGACACGGGGGGTGGAAGTCATCAGAAGTTGCGGAAGGATATATAGCAGATTCAGTGACCCATAAAATAGAAGTTGCTCATAAAATCATGCCCGATATACATTGTTCCATGTCTATGGAAGTTTTAGTGTCATTTGACGAATTTTATATCAGTGAGAAATTTGACGAAGCAACGGTATCTTTAGATTTAACGATTGGTGCATTTTTCTTCCAGATTTTTATCTTTTATGACCATAGGAAATAGTTTTTTAAGTTTAATTGTCTTTATAAATAACCGTAAAGTAAGATACTTTAAGTATAACTTACTTAACTTAACTTATAACTTAAGTATAATCGTGTAATTATGATGTCTTGGTTATTTTTCATGTCGGTCGATAAGACAATATTATCTCTAAAGTTGGAAGAAATAATTAAGGTGAAATAATTAAGCATGTTAAGAGAGTTGTAAAAAAGAATGTCCCAAAAACCGAGACCGTGAGACAAGATATCAAGGATAATTTAGTAAGGTATTTTAATCAATTTATATATAACATTTCCAGTGACGTTGCTTTCGAACAGGATTTCAATCAACATTTGCCGTTAAACCTTTCAGGAACGTACAACAAAATTGTAATTAGGGTTGCGTACCAAAGTGTAAAATGGGACTCTATTACTAAGACTCCTGTCCGTCTGTCCGTCTATCCGTCTGTCCGTCTATCCGTCGGTCACCAGGCTGTATCTCATGAACCGTGATAGTTGAAATTTTCACAGATGATGTATTTCTGTTTCCGCTATAACACTAAAACTGAATAAAATAAATATTTAAGGGGGCTTGCATATAACAATGGATGCTACGCCAATGTATGCTAATAAATGCCGGAGTCGCCGGTCGGACGAAATCAATTAAAAGCTTGTGTGATTTTATAGATAATGGTACGGAACCCTTGGTGCGCGAGTCCGACTCGCACTTGTTTATTTTACATTTAATTTCGGCTCTAAATAAACATTTGACATTACTAATTTGACGCTTTTATTTTTTCGTCGTCCAGGGCACGAAAGTTTTTCATACTTAGCAACCGACAACCTAGCATGTTTTACTTTCGCTTTCGCTATGCCCATTTAAAACAGAAAAGTATACTTTCGTAGGGGGAAGAATGAAAAATAATGATATACATATTATAGAATGTAAATATGCTTTTTAGATTTTTAGAAGGTGTTTCATTTCATTTTCAAGAATATAAAATGGCCCTCATAATACTTGGTCTTTTATAAATGTATGAATTCCTACTGGTTGTTTCGTGCATTTATTATTTGTATAGAAGGCATAAACCTGTTGATGTTTTTTTATGTTATCTATTCTACCATATACTCAATCCTTGAATGTTCCCACATGAACATTCATGTCCTTTAATCATATTGGTTAGCTCTTCTCTTCTACACCATCCGCTTAGTCCAATTACTTTTGTAAGTAAACATCTTTCATCTTGTTAGGCAAATATTTTTGATTTTTTAGGTCTGTAACCTTCTAATTTCCGTTCCAATAATGTAATCAACTTAAAAACTCCATCACATTGAAAAATACGGCCAAAGTGCAAGATCCAAATAAAGAGAACCTATTTGGATCTTTAGATATAGGTCATATAGGTATATATCACCAGCCGTGATTTTTGTTTGTTTGTTTATTATGTTTGGAGCATAAACAATCATTTCTGATTCTGATAACACGCCGTGTTGACAGACTCCGCCAACGCCACATCTGATAATATCCACACCTGGTACCGTAATGATTGACTTATTGTATACATAACTATTATAAAATGTAAACAAGTAAACAGTGTAATTTTGGCAATTAAAATAAATCACTATCCTGAACTGAAAGTTTTTGTAAGTAATTACCTAGCTACTCTAATAAAATTCTAAAATGTAAAAACCCTATATAGAGTCGACTCAATTTTACTTATAGGCATATTCAGATTTAATCTTGTCCTGCTTACGTTCACGTTTGTTAACAATAAATCAGTTACCTTAAATTAAATGGTCCTAATTGCATGGGAGTAGCTAGAAGGGGGCTAGGGGAGGCTTAGCCCCCCTCTGGTGTAAGAACGGTTTAAATGATGTTCTCTTGTATTTATATCTTGAATACAAATTGTAATTCGACTTTAAAAAACATTACATGATGTATGTGTTCGCGAATCTCTGTGGTTTCTAAATAATAATTTAAATATATATAAACGTAGTATTTCTTTGGATTTCTTTTGTTCGTACTGATTTTCGTTTTTGCAATAATAAATAATAGGTAATCATATTTTTTCAAGCAAGACACGCACTTTTATTTTATCTTGCAACCACGTTATTAACACATTTTTTATTAACACAAAAGATTATTGCAATTTTAAAAATATCTTACCGTACTATCGTCTATTATTATTTTGTAATATTATTATCGATTGTTGTGCCTAGACTAAAAAAGCAAATTTTCATTTTATTCGGCTTGAAAATATGTAAAACTACTCAGATCTCAAAAAAATCTAACCCTAAGTTTATGTTTGTGCAATTGTAAAAAAACAAAGCGCATTTTATGCTTATGCAAGACCTTAAGCCCCCAAGCACAATAGGCTAGCTACGCCTATGCCTAATTGCCCATATTTTTTGTGATTTTATAATAACTTCTGACTTCCTGACTATCTATGTGTTCTTCAGTGCAATATAGTAAATAGTCCAGGCATATTAGGATTACACCTCGGAATGAGAGATAGTCGGCTATAAACTTGTATAAACCTTATTATTTTGGTACCCTAAAACTTGTCTCAAAACCTACCTATCGTAGAGTATCCGCGTCTAAAGATATCCCAAGGTCAAAGGTCAAAAAATATTTTTTTTACAGGTTTATTGCAAATATCTCGCTTTCTATAGTTTTTATGCTATTTACATTTATTATAAATATTGTAGAGGATTAAATTCCCTACAATTTTTGTTTAAACATTTTTTTTATATCCTGAACCATTTTCGAGATAGAGGGCAGAGCGCACGCAATGTTTAACTATTTAGAGTATCATTCGAGGTCAACCTGTAATCCTGATTAAAAACATACTGTATAAAGTTTATAAATTATTGGTAAATATATAATTCTAAATAATTTGCATTTTTTTCAACTATTACGTTAAAATTAATATATTTTTTTAATAATTCAGTATTTATTCATTTAAAAACACAACTACTCGTGTAATCATGAAGTCATTAAGGGAAATAATTTATTAATTTTTTTATTCAAATCTTATTTATACTAAATACTTTGTAACTAAATACTTTGTAACTAAATAAAAAGAACAGAATTAAATTTTTAAGTAATGTTTTTATTGAAAAATATCATTTCATATATTTATGAACGTTGAAATTAACAAAATTTAATAATAATTTTAATTTTCTTCCTTTTCTTCATCATCGTCTTCCAGCGGCTGTAAAATTTCAAATTCCCCTGTGTTCTCGTCTTCAACATCATTTGTCTCCAGTTCTTCCAGGATTTCGGGATCAAAAGTACCGTCTTCATTGGTATCACTCTGATATGGTGAAGCATTAAGACACTGCGCGCGCTCTGTCCTCTATCTCGAAAATGGTTCAAGATATAAAAAAAATATTTAAACAAAAATTGTAGAGAATTTAATCCTCTACAATATTTTTAATAAATATAAATAGCATAAAACCCATAGGATAAGAGATATTTGAAATAAAAGTGTAAAAAATCGATTTTTTGACCATTGACCTTAAGATATCTGAAGACGCGGACACCCTATGATAGGTAGGTTTTGAGACAAGTTTTAAACCAAAGACAAGACCAAAATAAAGGTTTATACAAGTTTATAGCCGACTATCTCTCATTCCGAGATTCTTGGCTTTAGTTGACTAATGTTCCTGGGGTAAAAGGTAAGGCAAATACTAACTTAGGAGAAAAATATTTTTAATTGTTATTATGCTTAGGAGCTTAGGTATATATAAAAATCGATTATGATCATAACATTTTTAAAATTGGTTGACAATCAATTACAAGTTTTTTATTTTACTTTTATATTTTCATTCTCAAACTAATTTTAAGAATGTTCTATTAATTTATTTGTATATACATATTATCTACATATCATTGATTAAATCCTACTTAGTTTGTCTTAATTATTGTTAGTAGTTATTTATTTAAGAAGTACAGAAAGTGATACCTTACTGAACCAATAAACACATTCCATTAAAAGAAAAAAAATATAATTCTCCAAGATGTGATCGATATATATGTAATACAGATCCCAATTCGTGAAATGGATTATTCTCTCGGACGAAGCTACGTATAGTTTAAACAGCTAAATATCCAAAATTATCGATACTAGGCACCGAAAAATCTACATCAGGCAATGGAATTGCATACCCAGTTTCCACAAAACATTGACATTGAGAATATTTTCTGGAAACCAGTGAATATAGCATGTGAAACTGAACCAAATTCGTTAATAAAAATTTCTTGTTGTCACTTAACAAAAATTTGGGTGTGTGCTTATGTCCACACGATAGAAGTGAAAACTTCTAATTTTCGAATTTTAAAATATATACTGTAACTGTCCGCCCGTATTACCACAACCCTCAATACACGTTGACCGTGCACGCCCGTGACACAGATGCTTCAGGCAACCGGCGCTAGATCTGTATGTCGCTCCAAAATACCTACTCATAGTTCCTAATACCTGCTCATAGTTCTTACTACCAAAATACCTACTCAGTCATCCGCTTGTGGTTGTCGAAGGCCCCATGAACAATGATTGGCGACTTCTGGCGGCGCGATTTCTCCTTCCTCGGATTCCGTCTCTTTGCCAGTTTGGCCGTTGAGGGTCTCAGGTATTTGGTTATCGTTAGATTTGCCTGCCGTGTTCAGACTTTGGAACTTGTTTTGCATTTTTATTTCCGCAGCGGATATTGTAGCTGTGATGTTTAGTTTCTTGGTTCCTGATACGTCCCTTCTTTGCAAGTTTGCATACATGATACTAAGACTACAAGATATGCTAACGCGCATGCGATCCCCTATCTCTCTCCCTCTGCTGACGTCATTCCGTGGCAAATTTCAAATATTCAAATATACAAATTTGACACATCTTTAAAATACATTATTTTATTAGTTTAAGTACGTTATTTTAATTATTTTGATCATTTGTGATTGTGATAAACAATGGTTTACTGAGAAATGAAGGGTTGTACCAGTAACAATAATAAAAAAAGTAAAATTCTTCCAGTACATATCAGTGCAAAAGTGCTACTATTGCTACCAAACGCATGATTTTAATATTAAAAATGCTAGGATATGTTCGAAGCATTTTTCTGATTATGATTTTCATGTTAAAGAAAAATTATTGCAATTTCCCAAAAATAAGTGGAAGTTGAAAGATAATGCTGTACCTTCACGTCTTTGCCTTTTACTTGTTTCTTTAATTATGGATGACATAATTATATTAAGGGTATGAAATATATACGTTATAAAACAAAATCTTAGCTAAATTCTAAAGATGCCAAATAAAACTAAGGTTATGGTTATGTCAAAACTTACCTACCTTTCGTGCGGTTGAGCAGGCATCAATTTAGTATTGATGCCTGCTCTAAATAGTAAAAAAACTGCACTATGTACGAATAATAATTATTGTAAGAATTTAATCAGCAATATAAATTTAACATTAAAAAATCCAAAAACCAAATAAACAACATCCGACATCTGCAAAATCAGAACAGCAACACGACACGGGAAGAAAATAAAAAATAACCGAACCTAAATTGGCGCGTATGTTTAAAGGAAATGTGAATATTATTAGTTATTTTGTGACGGTTTTGATAATTAATTATATAAAATAAACTAATGTATATTTATATCTATATTTTAGTAATTTTTATATATAAGGTATTTACCCGTTCACTTGCTTTAACTGTAAAGACCCCGTGCAATTATAGAAAAGTAAAGGTCTAATGCAGTAATTACTAATTAATGTACAGGTTCTTTACAAACAATCTTTCTACTAAGTGTCATTCCAGTTCAAGGATTATAGACGTGGATAGTGATTGATTCCAGTTCGTGCCGTAGTAGACCTTTAACGGCAAAGTACCAGCTCCCAGCTCTCCGACACCAGCTATTTCCCAGTGTTGGTACAGGCCCTTTAATGAGCGGGAATATCATGTTGGTTGGGTTGTCTTGTTCTTTTTTGTACCTACCTATACAGGGCATTTAATAACTTGTGAAATTATTTTTAATTCATGATAATATATTATGCTAAAAGTAAACGCTTTACAAATCAACAAATAAACCTAATGAAAGTGCTTTAATAACCGAGAAAAATTTAAATATAAAATGTTTCTCAAGTTCGTAAAACCCTGTATACTTAAACAATGTCCAAAATAGGTATCAGTCCAATCATAACGAAACTTTATAATAAAACCATGTTAAAAGCTTTCGTCTCCATATATCGCCATACATTTTTGTCACGGGGTGACGTCATGCGCAAATTTGTTCAAAACGCGTTTCCCAAGTGATCATATCTTGTACTCTTAGTATCATCGGCCCAGTCTCATTCCACACCCCAAAAATAAAAGTGCAGAGCGCAGTTAAAGAAGTTTTCACTTCAATAATTGTTAGTGATGTCATTATTTTAAAAACCTATCAAAACAACTCAACCACAAAAAAGAGGAGCCTATTAAAAACAAAATTGATGTATCCTTTTCCACAAAATCGTTAATTTCGACAGTCAGGAAAGGCTGAATGTCAGTATGTTCTGACTCAAGAGTTATGATGCCCCGAATATATACTGATTACTTATTTCTAAATATCTCAACAGCACACAATTTATATGCATTTTTAAACTTACTGTCACATTGGTTTGCGGTTGTAATAGTCATACCTAAATCAAATCTGTGTAATGTTACAATTTTTTCACTAAAACATAGTGCATAACATAACATAATTGATTTTTCCGTCAGTGGCGTCAACTTTGTTGTATTTTTATAATTATGCCTGAAAACAGGATATAATCATTGCGATTATTGTCATGCAATGTGCTACTTGGAATTCCACAGTATAATATTTTTATGTATATTTTTTATACTCGTACACCTACCTATATTTCATGTTTCGTCCACTGTACTGATTGACATGTTAAGTTTTGAGCAGGGAAAATTACTAACATATAATAAATATACAGTGAACAGTGAACGTAAGTTTAGAATAAATTCGATAAAGTCGAAATTATCGATTTTGTGGAAGAGGATACATCAATTTTGTTTTTAATAGGCTCCTCTTTTTTGTAGTTGAGTTGTTTTGATAGGTTTTTAAAATAATGACATCACTAACAATTTTTGACGTGAAAACTTCTTTAACTGCGATCTGCACTTTTATTTTTGGGGGTGTAGAATAAGACTGGGCCTAAGAGTACAAGATATGATCACTTGGGAAACACGTTTTCCAAAACAAGTTCCAAAGTCTGAACACGGCAGGCAAATCTAACGATAACCAAATACCTGAGACCTTCAACAGCCAAACTAGCAAAGAGACGGAGCCCGAGGAAGGAGAAATCGCGCCGCCAGAAGTCGCCAATCATTTTTCATGGGGCCTTCGACAACCACAAGCGGATGACTGAGTAGGTATTTTGGTAGTAAGAACTATGAGCAGGTATTAGGAACTATGAGTAGGTATTTTGGAGCGACATACAGTGGGGCCGCATCTAGCGCCGGTTTCCTGAAACATCTGTGTCACGGGCGTGCACGGTCAACGTGTATTGAGGGTTGTGGTAATACGGGCGGACGGTTACAGTATATATTTTAAAATTCGAAAATTAGAATTGAAAGTTTTCACTTCTATCGTGTGGACATAAGCACACACCCAAATTTTTGTTAAGTGACAACAAGAAATTTTTATTAACGAATTTGGTTCAGTTTCACATGCTATATTCACTGGTTTCCAGAAAATGTTCTCAATGTCAATGTTTTGTGGAAACTGGGTATGAAATTCCATTGCCTGATGTAGATTTTTCGGTGCCTAGTATCGATAATTTTGGATATTTAGCTGTTTAAACTATACGTAGCTTCATCCGAGAGAATAATCCATTTCACGAATTGGGATCTGTATTACATATAAATGCATATAAATTGTGTGCTGTTGAGATATTTAGAAATAGGTCATCAGTTTATATTCGGGGCATCATAACTCTTGAGTCAGGAAAGGCTGAATGTCAGTATGTTCTTATGAAAATCAAAACATAGCCTAGTCGTAATATAAACAAACCGAAAAACGACCCCATATAAGAGTCTGCCCAAGTCATTTATTAATCGAAAGATTCCCAGTGTTAGTTAAGAGTTTAGATAAGTGTGATGTAGGTATGCGATTTCCTTGATTGCAACAAAATTGTAATTGAAAGGTGGTGAGTAAACTGTTGATGTTGATGATGTTCTACTGCTGATATATAGACTGTTATTCTTTGAATTATCATCAACGGATAAGCCTACAGATATATATATATATATATATATATATATATATATATATATATATATATATATATATATATATATATATATATATATATATATATATATATATATATATATATATATATATATATATATATATATATATATTTTTTTTTTTTTTTGGAGGGTTTATCTTGGGATAGTAGCAATAAAACGACTGATTAGGTTACTTGACGTTTCGGTCCCTTTCTTGGGCCTTTTTCAAAAGAGTATTTTATTTTGTGACATATTTGACACAGGTAAATATGACAGTAAATAAAATAAATAAAAACTGTCATATTTACCTGTGTCAAATATATCACAAAATAAAATACTCTTTTGAAAAAGGCCCAAGAAAGGGACCGAAACGTCAAGTAACCTAATCAGTCGTTTTATTGCTACTATCCCAAGATAAACCCTCCAAAAAAAATATATAAAGATAGCAAAGAAATTAGAAGATAAATATATATATATATATATATATATATATATATATATATATATATATATATATATATATATATATATATATATATATACAGGGTGAGTCAGTTTTTTGTAGACAAACTTTAACAGGGGATAGAACGCACGTTTTTAAAAAGAAAAGTGCCTATAAATATATGGCCGATCTAGGTTCCTAAGGAAGATACAAGGTGTTAAAGTTTCATTTTTTTTTACATTAATGTGTTATATTTTCTGAACGGAATGATATATTCACTAAATATTTTACACATATCTTAACCTGCATAGGATCAACATGTTGTATTGTTCCTGTCGAAAATACTATAGTGGATGTTACTTTTTTCGGGTACTTCGGATATTCTGCATAATGGAACTTTTTTTTCGTACGCCACTGACATTATCTGATACATATTTCTAAAATAACGGCCCCTTAGTAACAATTTTGATCTCTTGTAATTTTGCTCTAACTACGACAGTTTTAGAGATATTGGCCGTTGTTTCTCTGACAGTGTAATGTCGTTATTATATTTTTTTTCTCGAATTTTCTTTATGACTTATAAACGAACGCTTAGATTTTTTCATGTTTGGGGGATAATGCCTATTAATTAAGGCGCATAAAACAAGCGGTAAGAATGTTCAAAAACTTGCACAGTGGCGGGGTGGAAGGGGTGCTCCACCCCTTTCGTAAACAGAACATCTACGCCAAAGACTATTTAAAAAAAAACTGTTATTTTCATTATCTACATACAGTTTAACAAAAATAATGTCCCTTCTTCTGTTTCGAAATTCCTGTGCGGTTCCTAGTTATTTTGATTTTTAGTGTTTGATGTGGTACTAAATTAAGTAATTTATTTATTAGCAATAATAATTATCGGCTAAATATTTAATTCTTTCAACGAAACCTACCTAAATATGGTGTGTTAAGGATTCTAAAAAGCCGAAATCTCTTATTCTTTATCTTTTTCCAATGTAGTCAAAATAAATATTTGTTATATCAAGCCTTACTCAAATACAATACTTTTATATGTTGAAATCTGTTAAATTACAAATGTACTTACAATACAATAGATTATTGTGCATTTGCCAAAAGTCTTAAAAATTTCCTTTAAGTTTTATTAAACTTGTGCATGTACCAATTTCTGTTTCAATTTTTGTTGTTGTTTGCTAAATAATTTCCATTTAAAACTAGCGTATTTGTAACTGTACGTAATAATTGCAACAAAATATTATACACCTTGGAAAACAAGTAAGCATTATGTCATATTTTGATACGACAGTTTGACGTATTACAAGTTTATCTACAAACAATTTTGCTTCATCTTGAATATTTTCACTGTTATTAATTATTATTTTTAAGATTAAGAAGTTATTTTATGTGATTTGCCAGATTTTAATTAGTGTAACATGCCGTTTACATTTACAAATAGCGAACAAGCCGACATTCATTTTATTTATGGGTTCGCAAGTGGGAATTCAAGATACGCAGCTAGGGAGTATCGAAGAAGATTTCAAAATATACGACAACCTCATCATTCCGTTTTTGTGAGTATCCACCGTCGATTTGTTAACCAGGGTTTGAAAAATGTACCCGGGGGCCGACAGAACAACCGTGGACGAGATAGAGACCGTATATTGCGGGAATTTAATAGGAACCCAACGACAAGTACTCGACGTGCTGCTATTGCTCTTGGTATTTCCCAAAGTAAAATTTCCCGGGTTTTAAAACGGGATCACAGACGCCCATATCATTTTCAACCTGTTCAAGGTTTATGTCCAGGTGACGCTGAACGAAGACTTACTTATTGTAGGTGGGTTCTTAACTCCATTCAAAATAATAGGGATTTCTTATCCAATATACTGTGGACTGATGAATCTTGTTTTACTCGTCGTGGTATAGTAAATTTTCACAATCTGCATGTATGGGCACATGAAAACCCACATGCCATTCGACCACGAAGTTTTCAACATGAATTTAGTACAAATGTCTGGATTGGAATTTACGGCAACCACGTGTTTGGACCTTATTTCTTGCCACAACGTGTAAATTCAGAAAATTTCCTACAATTTTTAGAAGAACACCATGGTAATATATGGGAAGTCATTCCTTTGAATTTAAGAAGACAGTCTTGGATTCAACTTGATGGGTGCCCGGCCCATTATGGCAGAAATGTAAGAAATTGGCTAAACAATATCTATCCAGGGAGGTGGATAGGTCGTGGAGGTCCAGTGGCGTTGCCTCCCAGATCCCCCGATTTAACACCACTTGACTTTTTTGTGTGGGGATTCATTAAGGAAATAGTGTATACCACTCCGGTTAATACACTTGAGGAACTTCAAAATCGCATTAGAGATGCTTGCAATGAAATAAGGGTGCATCATTTAGTTAACTTAAGACGTTCTATGATACGTCGCAGTGAAATGTGTATTGAGAAGAACGGTTTACATTTTGAACAAAGTATCTAATTTTATGTATGTAGGTACTAGTGTTATTGTTATTAATTCTTGTAATTGTTATTTATAAATCATTATTGCTAACAATTGTTATTTATTCCACAATTATTATTGTTAATTAAATATTGCTATAAATTCAAAAATGTTTATATCTCCATAAACATTAACATCAATGTTCATCTAATGTTTTTTTTGTAATTGTAATTAGCTTGGAAAGAGATAAAGAGATTTCGGCTTTTTAGAATCCTTAACAAACCATATTTAGGTAGGTTTCGTTGAAAGAATTAAATATTTAGCCGATAATTATTATTGCTAATAAATAAATTACTTAATTTAGTACCACATCAAACACTAAAAATCAAAATAACTAGGAAACGCACAGGAATTTCGAAACAGAAGAAGGGACATTATTTTTGTTAAACTGTATGTAGATAATGAAAATAACAGTTTTTTTAAATAGTCTTTGGCGTAGAAGTTCTGTTTACGAAAGGGGTGGAGCACCCCTTCCACCCCGCCACTGTGCAAGTTTTTGAACATTCTTACCGCTTGTTTTATGCGCCTTAATTAATAGGCATTATCCCCCAAACATGAAAAAATCTAAGCGTTCGTTTATAAGTCATAAAGAAAATTCGAGAAAAAAAAATTATAATAACGACATTACACTGTCAGAGAAACAACGGCCAATATCTCGAAAACTGTCATAGTTAGAGCAAAATTACAAGAGATCAAAATTGTTACTAAGGGGCCGTTATTTTAGAAATATGTATCAGATAATGTCAGTGGCGTACGAAAAAAAAGTTCTATTATGCAGAATAGTCGAAGTACCCGAAAAAAGTAACATCCACTATAGTATTTTCGACAGGAACAATACAACATGTTGATCCTATGCAGGTTAAGATATGTGTAAAATATTTAGTGAATATATCATTCCGTTCAGAAAATATTACACATTAATGTAAAAAAAAATTAAATTTTAACACCTTGTATCTTCCTTAGGAAGCTAGATCGGCCATATCTTCATAGGTACTTTTCTTTTTAAAAACGTGCGTTCTATCCCCTGTTAAAGTTTGTCTACAAAAAACTGACTCACCCTGTATATATATATATATATATATATATATATATATATATATATATATATATATATATATATATATATATATATATATATATCTGCATTATGTTTTATTTATTAACAGTAAGCATTAAGTATGTACTTTACTAAGGGAATGTCTCACTAGGTGAGTGGCTGATGTGTTAATTAATGATTTTAATATATAATTTAATTTTAAAAAAAATTACTGTGATACCGTCAACCGGTTTTTGTAATATTTTTGGGATATATTCTACTATGCCCGTCTTATTTACTATGACGATCGTTTCAAATGAATTTTAATATACCAAATGATCATTTTATGGATTGAATGGATAGTAAAAATATTCACATTTTAACCTATTTTTCGAAAAAAGAAATACAAATTTGGGTGACAATCTCACCCTGGGACTCGGGCTACTTTGTCATATTATGGAAATACCATTTAAATCACGTTCTGTTGAGTTTGGTGACAAAGTAGCCCCAGTAAAAAAATGGGCATGGAAAATACTAGGTAGGTAGGTACATAGTATCTTTTTTTTCAAAGCAAAAAAACAAGATTTGCAATAAAAAATAAACGGTAAATATTTACGACATCCACTTCTACGTTTTTGGCGTTTTCTTTTTCTAACATGTAGATGACATTATTAGAAGTAATTTGTGATCAATAGAACAATGTGCAAATGAGTACTTAGCCAACAAGCATACGGTATCTGGGAGCAAGTAGCTGTATAAATAGGGTGCTGGCTGTGAAAAAATTTAAGTGGGTTAATGCTAAACTAACAACCATAAATTTTAACGGATATATGTGCATGAAATTTTGAAAGGTGCGAGAGAGGCAAGGAAACTATCAACAAATGTAACGACAAATAGGACGAAATCGATATAAGTAGTTATTGGCAACAGTGCAGGTTATACGACCGGATAAATAAGACAGTTGTGTGATGCAGAGTCCGGTGATCTACTAAATGACAATGGTGGTTTTTAAAACTTAAAAAATTATTTCGTTGCACTAAGAACCATTTGCACATCAAATGGTTTCCGGAATATTGTTACAATACGTGACGTCAAACGTATTGTAAGTACATATTTTTATTTTTGTCATAGGTCAGAAGTGGAAGTCGTAAATAATGACCTAGAAGGTTATTATTTGAATGATCGGCAACGGATAATATATATCTGATTTACACGTATGTTTTATTTATTAACAGTAAGCACTAAGTATGTGCTTTACTAAGGGAATGTCTCACTAGGTGAGTGGCTGATGTTATTTAATGATTCTAATATATGTAAGAAAACACGCAATTTTCCTTGAAAACTAATTTACTCTGCCACATAAAATTCTTATTAACAAGACCAATAAGACAACCGCTTGGTATCGTTTCATAAGGGCAAGTCCTTTGTCTATTACAACCTCAAACCCAAGCCACTAATTCTACATATTTTTCTCTAGTCTAAACATAAACAAAGCGATGGGTCACATCATAAACCTGTCACTTATCGACTAGTTTTAATATATGCCTGTGGTCCTGTAGTACTTAGGTACCTCCGAGATTAGTTTCAGCCATCTACAGGGTGATAAGCGCACATATATTATTATTATTTAAAAAAAAATACTGTGACCGTCAACCGGTTTTTGTCATATTTTTAGGATATTTTCTACTATGCCCGTCTTATTTACCATGATAATCGGATAATGATAATTTTAATATACCAAATGATCGGTTATGGATTGAATGGATAGTAAAAATTTTGACATTTTAACATATTTTTCGAAAAAAAAATATAAATTTGGGTGACAATGTCACCCTAGGACTGGGGCTATTTTGTCATATTATGGAAATATCATTTAAATCGCGTTCTGTTGAGTTTGGTGACAAAGTAGCCCCAGTAAAAAAATGGTCATGGAAAATACTAGGTAGGTAGGTACATAGTATCTTTTTTTCAAAGCAAAAAAACAAGATTTGTAATAAAAAATACACTTTATTTACTCAAAATATTGAATTCTTAATGGTAATCATATGGAAACTGAAGAAAATGTCTATAAACTAACTATAAAGTAAGAACATAGAGTCTTATTAAAAAAAATCTATTTAACCATTTATTGGGGTCCATCCTGTGAAGGGTCAGAGGTTGCGTCAACATCGCTATTATCGCCGAAAGGCTCGTCGTCACACCTCGAACACACAAAATAGGGATTTTTGCTCCCCTCATTGCAAATGCCACATATCTACTTTTTGCATCCTAAACATTGAATCCATTCGAAACTGCTTTTGTAGCATTTAAAATTAGTTAAGCAGATTTCACACTCTACAGAAGTATTATCGCGACTCCTTAAAACCTTTTTCGTAATATTTATTGACGTCGGCTGTTTAGGAGCGGGCTTTTTCTTTTTTTTTCGAAGGAACACCGGATGTTGAAGCACCGGCATTGATGTTTTCGTCCGGAGAGTCCGGTAAAGTTATAAAACAAGACAATTCGTCATCATCAAGTGCATTCCCCACGTCTTTAGGTTCATCCTGTGTTACTACCTATGAAGCTTGTGTGTCCATTTCTTGCCGTGGGTTAAACTTCTTACCTCTTTTCCGTTTTTTCTGTTCGTCCGTGTTCCCCGTATTTATTTCATGTCAACATGTCTACCAGACTGGCGTCAAGGGAGCGAGAAACTTCTTCACTGGTAGGTGAAGACCCAGGGATTTTTCTTAAAACTTCGTCTGCTTTTATGGGGTATAGTCCTGTTGTCGACACCCAGACTTTAGATTTTTCTCGACGCTGTTATTGATATCAGCCCAGAGCTTTGCAAATAACGGGGAGAATTTCTCTTTGGGTGCCTGTATAACGACTTTCCTTTCTGCACCGTACTAAAATTTCGCGATACTTTCTTTTTAAAAGGGCGAAAACAGCCACATCCAGTGGCTGCATCAAATGAGTTGCATCAACCAATTTTCATACAAGTTGCTGCTCTTGTACACCACCATTGGTGGCAATAATTGACCAGCAGCATTTCCGGCCACCATTATGCTAGTGCAAGAGCGTGAATAGTTCTGAACCCAATCAACCCTTCTGAAGTTCCTCGATACTATTACTTTCTTGGCGCCAGGATCATCCGATATGTTAGTTTCGTCATAATTGTAGATGTTTTGAGGACTTGCATTTATCTTTTACATTATTGAAAAAATCCAACACATCGGCTTGGTTCACGGATGATAGCGCCTGCTTTATATTTGTGGCCATCAGCACTGAGAGGTTGTTTTTTTTTTCACAAAATTGTCAACAAAATCCTCTCCTGGATTTTGTCTTTAAACACACCCACTATCCTACCTTGTTTGTCCAAGTATTTTTTAAAGACGCGACGGTGCGAATGTCTACCTTAGTCACAGGGAAGCCCCATTTGCCACTAGGCCAAGCGTATCTGCAATCACTTGTTGCTTAGGCTGAGATGGAACAGTGGGGCGACCGCATTTTTCATTATGTTTTCCAAGGCATCTATTTACAAGAGTGGCTCGTGGGATTTTGAACAATTTGGCTGCTCGTTGTTTGGATATGTCATTTCTGACAGCATCCATCGCTTTTCCAAAGTCCTCTTTGGCGTAATTCCGATAATACCGGAACCCCGCCGTTTTTTGCATATTTTCTTACCATTGTTATTCAGTTAGTACCTATAATTACGCTGCGAAAAGTAAAAAAATTATTAAAAAAACAATATAAAAAAAACATCAATGTGGCTGCATCCGAGATGACAAAGTTATCACGGGATGACAAAGTAGCCCCGGTTGACGGTACTAGCTTAATATATTTAAAGTTTTTAACATGTGTTTAAATATTTTTTAAATGTTTTTAAATTGTTTATACACATTATATGTTATTTTTATAGACGATTTTAAATTGTTTAAATCGTTTATTTATATACACATTATAATAACACATTATCTTTTGTAGTTCCGAAGAAGCTTTTAAAATAAAGCGAAATCCTTAATTTTATTTTTATCCTATACCGACGTGGAAAAACTTGATTGAAAATCTACTATGTTCTACCTGGTTATAGGCATATGTGCTAAACATAATTAGCGCCTTCCAAAAATAATCGAAAGCCAGTTTTGTTTACGGTAATTCCTTTCAAAAACTTTTCCGGAAAGCTACTAAATATAGTATAAATAGTAATAAATATTAAATATAGCAACTAAACTTTCCGTGACATATAAATCTCTAGCAGACCAGTTATACCTACTAATCTATAATGTGCGACCTGAAGGCTATAATAAATATTCTATGTGTAACTAGAAATGTTTCAATCGAAGCTCGAAAACAATATGTATTAAATTATTCAAAAATGGTACCTACTTGATTTGTTTCGTGTCGGGAAGTGGAATTCTCGAACAACCAATTTTAATTTCGTGCTGATGGTATTGATAAATCCCAATGATATGGGTGCCGTGGAAATGTTACATATTTCATAATTTTTGCATTAACGTGTTATGCATTGCCATTTGTACATATTGTGTTGCACATAGGTTTGTTGTACCAAGAATATTACCGAAATATAGAATAATAATAAATGATTCCAAATTTGTGAAATTACAGCATATTTACTGACATCGGTATTTTTGTTTATTTATTAAATTTAGAAAAACAAGTATAGTACTAAATATCTAGTAGTACTCTATCGCAAGTATAGCCTACTAAAATTAGATTAATAGGTTCTGATATTTGGTCTCTAAAATCCTGTAAACGTCATTCAGTTTTTCAGAGTTTCATTCAAGTTAAAATTCCAAATTGTTCGAATATTTCAAATAAGGTTGCTTTATTTGCAAAACAAAAATTGCTGGATTTAGAAATCAAATATATGTACAATAAACGGAGTTTGCTTGAAATGTAAAGCATACGAGCTTTACAAGAAGGTTACTTTTAAGTTGAATAATTTAGAATATGAATAGGAACATGTTTCTTTCAATTAACGCAAAATTTATTTCAAAAAATGTCCTCACAAAATAAAAAAGTAAAAAGATTGACCACCCATGTACCAAAAAATGGTCCTCAGAAGGTTGTTACATTCTTTTGATAAAGAAGAACTTGATCTTCTAAACAAGGGTTTAAACTTTACTGTAGCCCCATCTGATGAGATCTTGGATGATGTCGTGGCAGGGATTGAAAGTTCAATTCAATATCTGCCTAGTTCATCTAAGGGTCTCGTCAGAGTAGCATGCAGGAATCAAATTTCTAAAAATATGATTAATAACGTAGACAATAGAAAGTCATGCTCAAAGAAGCATAAAAAGATTATCAATAAGGTTGTTATTTTAGATAAAGAGGACTATTATGAACGGGTAGACACCCTAATTAGTAATGGTTCTTATAAAGAACTTACTAGAAACCCTTTACCAGGAATGACCACTGAAATAAAATATGTCCTCAAATCATGTAACAACCTTATTACTTCACCTGTTAGGAACAGGTTACATGTATCTAACCCTACCGTACCTAGATTTTATTGTCTACCAAAAATTCATAAGCCAGGGAAGTCGGTGCGTCCAATAGTATCGTCTATTGGATCTTCGACTTACCACTTATCAAAATGGTTGAGTAAGGAATTTGAAAGTGTGTCCATTGCACAGCCTAGCTTTTCAGTTAAAAATTCTAATGATATCATTGATAAGGTCAAGAATATCCAATTGCAAGAGGGTTCATTATTTCCGAGTGTACCGATTCCACAGACCTTGGACTATCTTGGGGATTTACTCGAATTAAACAACTATAGAAAAGACGTAATAGAAGAATATGTAAACCTTACAAAACTTTGTATGAAACAAAATTGCTTCCGTTTCAATGACAAGTTCTATGAACAATATGAGGGAACCGCAATGTACGATTTGTTTCATTGATCATTTATACTTCAATTTATAATATTAATACTCCAACACTTGCAGTGACATTTTATGACATTAGTTTTTGACATTCGCACACCACTCTGAAGATCCTCAATGAAGGTGAAAGAACTTGTACAACTTCTAAGTGGTTCGTTTCCGTGTGTATGTCCAGATATACAACTGGTAAGTTAAGTGTGTCTTCCTTATTATTCGTCTATTTGTTTATTTCTCTATGTAACGAAATGCTACAACTCCAAGATTACTCTTCGCAAAACAAATATGAATAGCAAAGAACTAGCTTTGAAAAGCAAAGAATTAGCTTTGAAATTCTTTGCTATTCATATTTGTTTTGTGAAAAGTAATCTTGGGTTTGTAGCATTTCATTACATAGAAATAAGCAAATAGACGAATAAGAAGAAAAACACACTTACCAGTGCTATATCTGGACATACATACGGAAACGAACCACTATACATACGAAAACGAACCACTTAGAAGTTGTACAAGTTCTTTCACCTTTCTTGAGGATCTTCAGAGCAGTATACGATTTATTTCATTGATCATTTATACTTGAATTTAAAGTATTAATACTCCAACACTTGCAGTGACGTTTTATGACATTAGTTTTTGACGGAACTCAAATTCTTAGAATACACGTGTATTCTAAGTTAGTCTAAGTTAAATACAGAATATATTCGTAATATTTTGTTCAGTAAGTTAAAAAGGGATTGGTATACTTAAGTGCCCAAATATTATTTCAAGTGGGGTGGGTATGTTTGGTTCCGCTGTGACTGGAATTATTATGGCAGGATACTGCCATGGGCATTAAATATTCAATTGACTTATTTGGGTAGTCATTTTTAAGCATCAGATTGAGTCTAGTACTGTAGAATGGAAGCGTTCTACTGGAGAATTTAAATTTCTTGGTGTCGTTAATGTAAATCGGTGTTATGTACTTTACAAAATTCTTTAATAATAATGTTGTCGAATTCTTTTCCTGAATGAGCAATTATTTGGTTTGGAATTCCGAAGTGTGAGATAAATGTGAGTATTAACCGTTGTATAGTTATACCATTTTTGTTGGGTAGTAGATAGGCAGGCTTGCTGGATTTAGACAATGGGTCTAGTAATGTGAGAAACATTTTTTTTCTGCAAAGAATGTATCCAAGTGGATTCTATCAAAGGGTTGTTTAGCTGTGGGCGTTATTTACAATTTAATTTTGTTAGGGTGTCTTTCATATTTAGCAAGATGGCATGTATTACAATTATTTATATAAGTCGTTATAGTTTCTGTTATATTATGAAAATACCAGTATGGCCAGATATATCCCTAATGACTCTCACCACTGCTATCAACACAAAATGGCGAGTTTTAATTTTCTTGTCCATCGTCTTCTAAGCTTCCCTCTGAGTAATAAGAGGTTTGAAAAAGAAACAGAATTAATTAAGGATATAGCTGTGAGTAATGAGTGAGTGAGTGAGTGAGAGAGTTGAAAATATGTTGGACAAACGAGACGATCAATTAACATCAAGTTTAAAGAGCATATGGCTCATCTAAAATATGGAAGAACAGATAAGTCTAGTGTTGCACACCATCTATTGACAAACGATCATAGAGTAGATATTAGTAATTTAAGATTAGTTAGAAATGTGACCAATAATAGACAGTTGGATGCATTTGAGAGCATAGAAATTATGAAATGTAAAAATAGTATGAATAGCGACAAGGGACCTATACCGTATATCCCGCTTTACGCGTTGCTTAGGAACTGATCATTGAAGCGTGACTAATGGCGTCACCATGAAAATAGTATAAATAGGGTAGATTTTTTAGTTTAAGATTAGTTTTAATCGTCTCCGGATGATGCCAACTTGGTTGGCGAAACGCGCGTCTAGCAAAGTAAAAGGGTTTTTCTGTTTGTGGAAACTACTTCGAATGTTAGAAAAACACGAAAACAAACTCAAGAAAACGATTAATCTCAGTCTCTCCAATAAGTATGTGTAGTTGACTGACCGCGCATAGGAAAAACCGCGGTTGCCACATGCAATTCTCAAATTTCTCAGTAATCAATTAAAATATCAAATTCAATGCAATCAACTGATAAGCGGTTACCTGCTTATTATTTTAATAAAGTCTATACCGATAAGCCCGCCAATATTAGATATAACCATATTGACGTACGATAAATATCCAATCAACCCAAACAATTAATGTCGACCTATCCGAAATGATTAATATATCATTTTGAACCCTATTTATATATTTGATGCTAAAGTAAGGTATTTCCCAATGTATATTGTATTAAATAAAATGAATCTCGTATACCTATCTAATGGAAACTGCAGTAAATGGATTAACGCTTAATTTTGGGTCGTAAAATATTATCCTTACTTTCAAAATTGATAGTGGTATGTGCAAACGACAAACGTTATTTATAGTAAGATCACAGCATACGCAAGACATATACAAACATTGTAACGTTTATCTATATCGTAGTCATCGACAAGTGCCCGTCTCAAAAATTGTAAATGCCTGTGTTGGCTATCATAAAATTATTACCGAATTTATGTAATAATTATTATACCTAATCACGTTTATGATTCAGCGTATCTCATAAAGATAACTTTTGCCTTAATCTGATTGGCACTGAGTAGAACAAAATACCACGTATTTAAAATAATATGGAACTTATATGAGAAATAGTGACATCAAGTGACAATATCTCAGACGTATGCGTTTTAAAGATAGAATTAGGTAGTTGGTTCTTTATTACGTAACATCAGACATGATTTTATTTAACGTATTTTTATTCATAGCTATCGTTCAATTTACATGATGAGTAGGTGGCATTTACTACTGTTTGTAGCATCGAAATATGAGATAACGAATTTTCAAAGGATACCCACAATTGCCGCAATGGGAGATCGGGGTAGTATAATTTTTCTTACAGCAAGCTAAAATCCTCACTATAAAGGCGCTCTAATTCAACAAGTTTTGATGTTTTGATAGATTACTAATAACTAATCAATTTTAACACAAAACCCATCAAAATAATACACTAAATTAAATAAATAACTATATTACTTCTATTTCACGAATTATTGTTGACCCCACTTTACCACAAAACTTCCATGGTATTAGGCATCAACGATTGCTGTAAAAACCCTCTACCTTCTGCTGTCGCGCACTAATGCGTTGATAGCAGAAAACAAAATAATGCTCTTCAAACAAGTTATCAGACCACTCATTACATACGCATGTCCGGTATGGTGTAGCATATCGGACACTAAATATCTGCATCTACAACGGATACAAAACAAAATTCTGAGACTGTGTACCGGATCTGATAGGTATGTTAGATTATATCATAGAAACCGCGCAGAAATTTTACACATGGGCCAAACGCGATTCCACCCTAGCTACAGACTTAACCAACATAAGACATAATCCCGATATCCATATAAAACTCCCATACTAAACCCTACCCATCTTCTACAACCCCTACCCACACCAAACCCTGTCCCTCCGCAAAATTGACGTAGACAGCACAGCGATAGGACATGACAGTAACAGTAATTAAAGAGCCGGAAGGTGGCTATAAACAACCCCACAAGTAGAATAATAATGAAAACAGGTTTCTTCCCAATATTTTTCCTGTATAAATAGTCACAAAAATTTAACAACATCATAAAGACTATCAAGGACATAGTTAGCAAAAAGGATAATGCTTTCACCACATCCCCTATGAGCGAGAAGCGGAGAGGGAGCGAGCATGCCGGCAGGCTGAGTATCATAGCTATCAGGACAATAGAAGCCGCAGTAGCAAAAACCACAACAACTGGGTGAAAAGCAGGCTACGCATTATTAAATCATATTTAATATGTGTGTAAAACATACTGCCGCACTGTAAGGCACCTATAAATCTCATGACATTTAATGTATATATTGTAAATAAATTTATTTTGAATGTGATGGTATTAGGCAATTTAGCCATCCAAATGAATGCCAATGATGCCTATGTGACACGGCCGAGGAACGTGTAAAATGGATCCGTAATATTTTAATGGGAAACATTCTTAATCTGCATCACATTCACCATCCAATTGTTTTATGATATGACGAAAGGAATATAGTGTGATCAATATTCTGGTATACTACATGATAATGCCATAATGTGATGTCGGTTATACTTGACAACGCTGTTAGTTCTAAGCTGGCACGACAGGCAACCTTGGTGATATTAAGTCATGGGAGGGGAAGGGGTGGGAGGCGTCTATAATTAATAATTTTTTTAGTGTTTAATGTAGGTTTTCCGCTATTTGTATTGGATATTGTTCACAATTTCATGGATTTATTTTTGCGCGGAACCCTAACTCTTTTTCTAAAATAAAAGTAGTGTAAGTTACTCCTTATAACATCAGTTATTTGCCAGTGAAAGTCCAGCTCTATGAACCTAGCAGGCACTCATCAGCAGCACTGTACGGGGTTTACCTGGTAATTTGTAGCTTTTTTTGTTACGCCGGCCGGTCCCACTTTTGTAACCCTTACCGGTTGCGAGAAAAACGCGAAACCGCTGGCTTAAATTCCGATTTTAGCGCTGCAGGTCCTGGCTTGGCCAGTTTTATGTAGCTTTTTTGCAGCTTTTGTGTTACTTGAGTCCCAATTTTGTAGCTCTCACCAGTTACGAGAAAAATGGAAAACTGCTAGCTTAAGTTGCAACCGGATCAATAAAAATCGCGACCCGGCTAGCGGTTTTTTGTAGCTTTTGTGTAGTTTTTTTGTTACGCCGCACAGTGGGGCAAAATACCGTTGAAGTTGGCATAAATTCAAAAAATTAAGGGTCGTTTTTACATGAATTTTTGTAGCATTCATGCAACCCACACACAGGCCCATCTAATTACGCAGGTAGTTTGGCCCTCTTACCAAACGGGGCGACGCCACGCCTCCTACAAACTCAGTCATAGACAATAAGCTGTAGCAAGCGAACGAATAATTATATTATAGTGTACTCTTAGTGTTGTGTTTTTACAAAAACTTTCCTTACTAATTCATTTGTGTGTTATGGAGCCTTCAACCTCAGGTATGTACTAGTGTCTAAATAGTCTGTTTACAGTAAATAAAAAAATATTTGTTATTTATAAGTTTTTTAAAAAATCGGTGTTTTACGTTAATTTAAATAGTAAGATCTGAAGTATATCTAAGTAAATAGTTTTGTTCCGAGGCTATCCGAATAATAATTTTTACTTTATTGTAGTCAAAATTTATTGTAGAACTTGGCTTTACTTGTGTTTTTTGCCCATATTTGCCCCTCTTTTTTTAAAACGTATTTTTTTGAAACATAACATGGTATTTTGATTATGTTTTTACATGCAATCGACATATAATTATTTTAATCGTCTTTTTCTCTCAGAAAGGGTAAGCTTTAGAGACTTGTTACAATAGTACCATTTGTTTGTAGGCAGGGTGTTCGAAACTTGATAAAAAAAATAAAACAGTTTTCCTCTCAAGTTAAAATTCCTTAAATGTATATTACTTAACTTATTTAAGATTTTTTCTTTTTCTACAAGGCTGTGTTTTTTTTTGCAGGAGCTAACGCCATATTTATATCGCGGCGAGAACTTTTTAATATATTGAGAAGTTCTGGCTACAAAAATATAGACCAGCAGTTTGCCTCGTTAAGAGATGAAGTCGGAAGAAGAACAAACTGTTCAGAAGCAAATTTAAAGGATCTAATTCATAAACTTTCTTATTTTAAATCAAACTTTAAGTCTCGCTGGGACAAGGCAAAAAGGACTGAGACCCGATTTTTAGAAGATAACCGTATATGGTTGGATACTTCCATTAGTTTTCCTCGCAACAGGTCTTCATCTTCATCCACTAGAGAGAGAGGGCGCCCAAAAAAACTATTTGAAGATAGTGGCGAACGAGCCAAAAGACAAAAAACAGAAATATTGCGAAGTACTGCATCAGTTGGAGAATTATCTTATGCAACAAAAATGAGTCTTAGAGCCTCAGGAAAAACTGAGGCGTCAAAAGTAGTACACGAAGTAACTGCCACCACACCAAAACGAGCTAGCAAATACCGAAACGCCTATCAGAAAATAATGGACCAACACCGCTTGATGTCAGCTGAAGAAGCCTTGGCTGTCATGGTGGAGGCTAAATAATCAAGACATCAGTACGAAGTTATACGAAGGACTGACGCAGACAGATTTCCATCCTATAAAGTTGTCCAGCAAGCAAAGAAGTCGTGTTATCCGAAAAAAAGATTTTATTAAAATAACCGCGATCTCTGCAGAAGTTCAGCTACAAGCACTCTTGGACCACACTGTGCAACGTTTAATTGATGTGCAAGAAGTTGTGATAAATTCATTGGATGATAACGAACGGGACAAACTTTGTTTATATACAAAGTGGGGTTTCGATGGCAGCTCCGGTCATAGTGCGTATAAACAGGCATTTTATGGAGCCGAAGCCAGTGATGCTGCTGTATTTATTACATCTATTGTACCGGTTCGTCTAGAATGTATAAGCAACTCGAAAATAATTTGGCAAAATCCTCGTCCATCTTCCCCTAGATACTGCAGGCCGTTACATATAGCATTTATAAAAGAATCAACTGAAGTATCAATCACACAAAAAAATAAAGTTGATGGTGAAATACAAAATTTACACAATACAATTGTCACATGCAATACAAGACTAGTTACAGTAAGTCACAAATTAATTTTTGCAATGATCGATGGCAAAGTTTGCAATGCACTTACAGAAACAACATGTACCCAACAGTGCTACATCTGTGGTGCATCTTCGAAGCACTTTAATGACATAGACAAAATGATTTCCCGAGATATAAATACAGAAAACTTGAACTTTGGATTATCAGTACTCCATGGATGGATACGATTTTTTGAATGTTTATTACATTTGGCATATAAGCTTCCTATTAAGAAGTGGCAAGCTAGAGGAAAGGACAAAGAGATTGTTGCAGGACAAAAAATCAAATACAAAAAATGTTTAGAGAAAAAACCGGTTTAATAGTGGATAAGCCAAAACCCGGATTTGGAAACTCCAATGACGGCAACACAGCAAAAAGATTTTTTGCAAATCCTGAATTGTTGGCAGAAATTACAAAAATTGATGTTGAGTTAATAAGAAAAATGCATATCATATTAATGGTAGTAGCAAGTGGCCACCAGATTAACATAAATCGGTTTAGAGAATTTGCTCGAAGTACAGCCAGATATTTTGTAGAGAAATATCCTTGGTACCGTATGCCTCCCACCATACATAAATTTTTAATTCATGGCCCTGAAATAATATCTTCCGCCTTGTTGCCTATTGGCCAATTAACAGAAGAAGCTCAAGAAGCCAGAAACAAAGATTTTAAAATGTACCGGGAACATTATTCAAGAAAATGTAGCCGTGAAAAATCGAATCAAGATATTTTAAATTTATTCCTGATTAGCTCAGATCCTGTAATAACAAGCAAAAGACGTTTGCCTAAAAAACCAATTAAAACAATGCCACAAGAAGCATTGGATTTGTTGGAAATTTCTTTGGCCTCATTTAGAAGAATCAATAATTATCAGTGACAGTGAAGACACGTCTCTATCAGAATCTGAAGACGAATGTTACTCTAACCAATAAAATCACATATAATTATAGCCAAATAGCTTATTTTACTCCTTATATAACCGAAAAATGTAAAATATTTTGTAAATATGGGTTGTAAGAATTTATGCCAACTTTAAGCGTGTTTTGCCCCACTGTGCGCCGGCCGGTCCCACTTTTGTAACCCTTACCGGTTGCGACAAAACGCGAAACCGCTGGCTTAAATTCCGATTTCAGCGCTGGCTCGGCCAGTTTTATGTAGCTTTTTTGTTACTTGAGTCCCAATTTTGTAGTTCTCACCAGTTACGAGAAAAATCGAAAACTGCCAGCTTAAGTTGCAACCGGATCAATAAAAATTGCGACCGGCTAGTTCTTTGTAGCTTCTTTTGTAGTTTTTTTGTTACGCGGGTCTCACTTTTGTAGCTGCAGTGATATCAAGTGCTGGTGGGTAAAATTTAAAATACGCAATCAATGGATACTCGGACCCTGTAATAAATGCAGGGGATCCTGTAATAAATGCCGCTACATAAAACTGGCCCAGCCAGGATCTGCAGCGCTGAAATCGGAATTTAAGCCAGCGGTTTCGCGTTTTTCTCGCAACCGATAAGAGTTACAAAAGTGGGACCGGCGTAACAAAAAAGCTACAAAAAAGATACAAATTACCAGGTAAACCCCGTACAGTGCTGCTGATGAGTGCCTGCTAGGTTCATAGAGCTTGAATGTCCCGTCAAAATCGATCCAACCATTTCGGAGATTAGCTTTAACAAACAGACAGACAAAGACAAACAGAAATACATAGAAAAAAATTTTAAAATTAAATTTTTGTTATTAGTACCGTATTTTCTGCAAAATTTCATTTTTTTGCGCGTATCCTACTTTTTTCTAAAATAAAAGCAGCCTAAGTTACCCCTTATAGCATCAGCTATCTGCCAGTGAAAGTCCCGTCAAAATCGGTCCAGCCGTTTCGGAGATGAGCCGGAACAAACAGACAGACAAAGACAAACAGAAATACATAGAAAAACATTTTAAAATTAAATTTTTGTTATTAGTACCGTATTTTCTGCAAAATTTCATTTTTTTGCGCGTATCCTACTTTTTTCTAAAATAAAAGCAGCCTAAGTTACCCCTTATAGCATCAGCTATCTGCCAGTGAAAGTCCCGTCAAAATCGGTCCAGCCGTTTCGGAGATGAGCCGGAACAAACAGACAGACAAAGACAAACAGAAATACATAGAAAAAAATTTTAAATTAAATTTTTGTTATAAGTACCGTATTTTCTGCAAAATTTCATTTTTTTGCGCGTATCCTACTTTTCTCTAAAATAAAAGCAGCCTAAGTTACCCCTTATAGCATCAGCTATCTGCCAGTGAAAGTCCCGTCAAAATCGGTCCAGCCGTTTCGGAGATGAGCCGGAACAAACAGACAGACAAAGACAAACAGAAATACATAGAAAAAAATTTTAAAATTAAATTTTTGTTATAAGTACCGTATTTTCTGCAAAATTTTATTTTTTTGGGCGTATCCTACTTTTTTCTAAAATAAAAGCAGCCTAAGTTACCCCTTATAGCATCAGCTATCTGCCAGTAAAAGTCCCGTCAAAATCGGTCCAGCCGTTTCGGAGATGAGCCGGAACAAACAGACAGACAAAGACAAACAGAAATACATAGAAAAAAATTTTAAAATTAAATTTTTGTTATAAGTACCGTATTTTCTGCAAAATTTCATTTTTTTGCGCGTATCCTACTTTTTTCTAAAATAAAAGCAGCCTAAGTTACCCCTTATAGCATCAGCTATCTGCCAGTGAAAGTCCCGTCAAAATCGGTCCAGCCGTTTCGGAGATGAGCCGGAACAAACAGACAGACAAAGACAAACAGAAATACATAGAAAAACATTTTAAAATTAAATTTTTGTTATTAGTACCGTATTTTCTGCAAAATTTCATTTTTTTGCGCGTATCCTACTTTTTTCTAAAATAAAAGCAGCCTAAGTTACCCCTTATAGCATCAGCTATCTGCCAGTGAAAGTCCCGTCAAAATCGGTCCAGCCGTTTCGGAGATGAGCCGGAACAAACAGACAGACAAAGACAAACAGAAATACATAGAAAAAAATTTTAAATTAAATTTTTGTTATAAGTACCGTATTTTCTGCAAAATTTCATTTTTTTGCGCGTATCCTACTTTTCTCTAAAATAAAAGCAGCCTAAGTTACCCCTTATAGCATCAGCTATCTGCCAGTGAAAGTCCCGTCAAAATCGGTCCAGCCGTTTCGGAGATGAGCCGGAACAAACAGACAGACAAAGACAAACAGAAATACATAGAAAAAAATTTTAAAATTAAATTTTTGTTATAAGTACCGTATTTTCTGCAAAATTTCATTTTTTTGGGCGTATCCTACTTTTTTCTAAAATAAAAGCAGCCTAAGTTACCCCTTATAGCATCAGCTATCTGCCAGTAAAAGTCCCGTCAAAATCGGTCCAGCCGTTTCGGAGATGAGCCGGAACAAACAGACAGACAAAGACAAACAGAAATACATAGAAAAAAATTTTAAATTAAATTTTTGTTATAAGTACCGTATTTTCTGCAAAATTTCATTTTTTTGCGCGTATCCTACTTTTTTCTAAAATAAAAGCAGCCTAAGTTACCCCTTATAGCATCAGCTATCTGCCAGTGATAGTCCCGTCAAAATCGGTCCAGCCGTTTCGGTGATGAGCCGGAACAAACAGACAGACAAAGACAAACAGAAATACACAGAAAAAATTTTTAAAATTGTTCTTTGTTATGAGTACCGTATATTCTATCATATGCATTTAGTAAAAAGCCATAATTTTGATATCACAAACAAACACGATTTTATTTATATGTATTGATGGATTATTGATGTATTGATGATGAACACCTTTTCGAGCACAAGATAAAAACGTTTATTTAATGGTTTACGTCCCTTGTATTCGATTCGATTGTATTTTTGGTCCTATTTAATATTAACGCATGCTTTTTGTCTAGATATTTAAAATGAAAGAGGATTGCACATTTGAGGTCAAGTACAAAGAAAACAAATACAACATTTACGAATTTCTAAGTAATCACCCGGGAGGAACAAACTACGTCAGACCTTACAAACAAAAAGATGTTACCAGACGGATGACAGACCACAACCATTCGAAAGCCGCGTATTATCTGCTGAAGGAATACAAAGAAGGAGGCAGGGGTAAAAATATAATTGAGGAATGCGACTTAGAGGTAGGTATGTTTATTTCGATATAACTACTTTAATACAGGGTTTTTACTAAAAAATACGACGAAAATAAGGCGATTAGATCAACCTTAGTCAAATTAATTATCAAATTAAAATCAAAATATCTTAGTACAATTTTGCTTTTTTTATTTAGTTTATTTTAAATGTATCTTTCATTTCCCATTTTTCTATTGGCTTCATATTGTTTATCTTTTAAATTATTATAGGAGGTGATTTAAATCAACTTACCTTAGTACAATTTTGCTTTTTCCTATTTATTTTATTTTTTAATGTTTAATAAATATATCTTTCATGTCACATTTTTCTATTGGTTTCATGTTGTTTACATTTTCAGTTGTTATAAGAACCAAATTACTAACTGCATTAACTTCTTTAAATAATAATTTATTATAATTTCTGTATATTTTTCAGACAACAAATATTGTGTACCTACTTTTAATGTAATTTCCCTAAAATGGCGCTTTGAATATTGAATTTTCATTGGTAGGTTGTTGACCGGTCGGAAATATTTGTAGCTATTAAGAAATTGTAGCGATTAAGATTTAGAGTGAGAAATTAAATGTAAAATTACAATTGTTGTATGTTCCTGAAAGATTTAATGGCAAATGTTGATTTAAATCCTGTTCGAAAGCAACGCCACTGGAAATGTTGGCTTATTTGTCGATTTGCGCGACATGACCATTGAATTCTGTTTGCTTTGCTGAATAGATATAGATTTTTCGGGCATGATTTTATGAGCAACTTCTAGGTGCTCGGAGGTATTGAAATAGCCTCGGCTACGATTCGCTTCGCCTCGGCTATTTAAGTACACCTCGCGCCTAAAAGTAAGCTTTCGTAGCTTGGAATGTAAATAACTATATCCAAACGATCCAGAACCCGATATTCCCATATTAGACCGTACCGGTTCCATCAGGATGGGGATCCAGCTCGTTCTGCCCAAATTGTACGAACTTATCTAAATAACGTTCCCTAATAGATAAATCTGAAGAAGGGGATTTATTGAGTGACTTGCATGATCTCTTAATCAACCCCATTAGATTTTTTATGGACTTAATCAAAAGCAGGGTTTAAATCCAGCCTGAAACTGGATCCAAGAAGATCGCTCAGCGTTCCACTGGGATTTATCAAGATCCCAGGAGGCTAGTCACAGCGTTGTATTTAGAATGTAGCAGAAACTTTTAATTTATTTGCAGTTTGAGGTTCTTATGTAACATGTAGTGCACAAAATAAACTAACTTGGGCCATGCTTAACTATTTTTAATTCTCACTGGACGCAATTAATTTTTTTTTAATGAAGCATGAACTGTTGTGTTGTTGTTGCCATAAGTTATTAATATTATTATTATGTTTCTACTTTTTCTTATTTTCAGCATTTAGTTGACTGGGATAAACCCATGCTTAGTCAAGTAGGAGGTTTAGGTGTAAAATATAACGAATGGGTCACGTCACCTGTGGATCGACACCTCCGATTATTTGGTAATCCAATTTTAGAAAATTTAACTATAACTCCATGGTACATTGTTCCATTGGTATGGATACCTGTTATTATTTATTTCACCGTAATCGGTGCGAGGAAATACGCTGATATTACCAAAGGTGGGTGAAGTTATTGTAATCTATATGGATTTAAACTAATCTTTAATATTGTATAACATCAGTCATACTATACAAATAGACATACATACATACCTACCTAATCGTATTGAAAAGTGATATCTTCATCAATGTACAAACAAGCAGTCTTTTGATCGTGCCGGTTGTTTTTACAAATAATCGACAGTTTACGTAAAGTGAATAAATAGTATCGAGACCTCCGTAAAACAGGCCGGGGCCAAGAAGTTGTGACGTCATGATACTGATCTGGTCACGGCATAACGTAATATACAATATACAGAGGTTTTTATGAGTAAAATAGACTATATTTCAAAACAAACTGTTACTTATGATAAAATAACTTGAAATGGGGTTTCCATATCACCATAGAGGTACCCAAATAGACGCGTTGGCTCTTAAGGAGGCTTCGCCAGTAGCCCTATCTCCTCTAAAACCGATTGCAAAACGAAGATCTAGCATTGAAATTTCATTAATTTTCTGTTTGATATATTCTTATTTTGACTGTCAATTTCATTGTTGATTATTTTTGTATAATTATTAAGGAATATATTGGAATGAATATGACTAGTTTTAGTTAATATTGATTTAAGTGTTTTGTTACATAAAACACATTTTTCGTTCATTTCTTCTACATACTTTTTTAATTTTAAAATTATCAACCCCCGTAAAATGATCCTGTTTACCTCTCTTTAAAAACTCGCTTTCGTATTTATCTGAAATAAGCTCAACTGTCGTGGATTTTGCATAATGCATTGGCCTCTATTTTCTGGAAATACTTTAACCGGCTGTGTTGGTTTTAGTTCTGCTTTGTTCATTGACTAACCGTTATTTTAGTTTTTTGGCCTTGACCTATGGCTTGGGAATTTAGATGGATTTTTGCAGGTTGTACTACGGGGACGGTGGTCGAATTGTTAGCGTGCTAGCTCTCTGCTCGAACACCTAGCAGCGTGTGGATCGATTCCCCGCACCGGTGCGAAATAAATTTTCAATAATTTATCCCCAAGATCTAACAAATGAGGGTTTCCAGGTTTCCCTCATTCCTGCACTGAATGGTGGTTAGAATTTACCAACCTAAGTCGATCCTGGTCGCACATGCGGCTCGCGAAATAATAATATGCAGCCCCCTCTCCCGCTCAAGTCTCGGACGTCTGGGCTAACCATTGTGGTTAGCATGAGGGTAGAGATATTATTATAATTATTATATTATATTAGTTTTTAGTTAGTTTGTTAATATTACAAGCTGGGGCTAATATGCGTTGGTACATATTTCTTATTACTACGTTAGTGGGTTGGGTCTTTTTTGTTATTTTATTTTATTACTATTCTGTCCGATGCCTCTTTTAAGTGGACTTTTGTTGTGTTTTATTATGTTTTCATGCTGTTTTCTTGGTATTTTTTGCTATTTTCTTGCATGTTGTTATTTTTGTTTTTTTTTATTTTTCATTTTTTTAACTTTCATTTTGTTAGTTAATATGGGGGTTGGACGCTGTTTTTAGGGGGTATAGATGTAGTTCAGGGATGGGAATTTGGGTGGGTTTCTAAATTTGGGTAGCATTGCTGCTTGTATGGTTATGTTAGTGTGTGTGTTTAATCTGTGTAGAAATGATGGTATAACTATTGTCTCGATGTGTGTGTCTAATGTGTGTGTTCCTGTGTGTTGGTGTAATGTGGCGATTCTTGTTTTCGAGCTTAATTTTATTTTTGCGGCCAGTCTTGCGGCCAGTTGTCCTGCGGTAACCCAAGGGTACCATACCCAAGGGTGCTGCATATGTGATGATGGGGCGTATATATGCCTTGTACAGTATTAGTGCTATTGCTCTGTGTTTGTTTGTAGCATTATTGTACCAATTTTTGAGAGTCTTATTTTAGTTTTTTGTATTACGTCTTTGATATGCTCGAATTTAAATTGTTTATCTATATTTACCCCTAGATACTTCATTACTGTTATGTCTTTAATCTTTTTGTTGTTGATGCATATTTTAATTTTTTGTGGATCTCTCTTCCTAGTGAAGACGACTACCTGTGTCTTAGTTTCGTTTACGTTTAACCCACATATTTTATAGTACGTTACTATTTGGTTTGTAAGCTGTTGAATCAGTCTTTGTAATAGTGGTAGGCTCTTAGTCTTAGCTAGTGTAGCGGTGTCGTACAATCTCATTAAATATTTGATAGGCTTGAATAGAAACTTCAAATAATAATTCCAATGGTTCTTTTAAAGTACTTCTTGTTAAATTTTGAAGGTATTCGCTAACCTCAACAGAGTCGTTTTCAGAAGAGTTGATAAATTATATGAAAAAATCTGAATTTGTAGTGATGTATATTAACCAATTTCTAATCATCTAACAGGCTATGTATTGATTTTTGTAAATCTTTGCATGCTATTTTTACGCCCTCAATTTTGTCCACAACTTTACGGATGTCATTTGAATTTATATGGCTTAATAAACAATCAAGCTGAGACCATTTTGCGCCAGTTAAATCGTCTCCTAATATCCATGAAAATTTTGAAGAAGGGATAATTTTATTGTTACAAACACATTCAACTTTCAAATCTCTAAATATTTTTAATCCTAAAACAATTATAGGACACGCATTTGAATCGCAATCAACTTTAAAAAAACTAATAAAATTGTCTGAAATTTTAAAAAGGAAATGGAACAAATTGTTCTCCTTAAATTTAAGAAAAAAGTTGTCGAAATTTAATACGTTATCACTGCGAACCCATTCCTGAAAAATAGTCTCGTCCCGATTTGTTAACTCATGTCGCCTTTCGTCTGGGTGTTCTCGCATCCCAAGTAACATTAGCGCTCTTATTCCGATCTTCAAGATCGCTTTAAAACTACACAATAAAATCTCGAAAAAAGTCAAAAGATCTTCAAGACAGCAGCTGAGACCATCGTAAAGCAGCTTCTAGTAAAAAAGGCCCATCCTAAAAAGGCCTTCAAGACTAAATTTTAAAACTGTATTAAAACCATTAAGTTTTAATTTTATATTCTTAAAGAGTTCTTCAAGGCAACTTTAAATACATAACTTATTATCTGACGTATTACTCTTAAAATGTATTTACAGCGGACTAAATTAACTTAAGAATAATTAATTAATCCTAAAAGAGTTTTATTTTGTTTACTAGCAACTTTTAAGTCAACTTTTAAGTCTGTATAATGGCCGGCAGAGTGGTAATATTTTAAACCGCATATGTATACCAAGCACAAGCATGCTATAAAATAATATTCGAAAGCAAACTATTCTGGTGAAAAATTCACCAACGAATGGCACTTTTCTGATAAAATGTAATAAAAACTTCAACATAACTCAAGCGCCACTAATTTAATGTATTTTTCTGTTATGTAAAAAATATTAAAAAAATATGATCAAATTTTATTTTGCATCTAAGCATCTAAATGCATTTTTTTAATTAAATGTCATATTTCGACACACCGTTCTTCAGTTTTTTAAGAAGATCCAAGACGCAATTATTGAATAATAATATTATTTTCGTTTACTATTGAAAATGTCCAAAATAGCGGAGTCTTTATTGCAGTAAAACATGGCGTGATCTAGATTAAAACTAAATGTTCATTTATTAAATGTTTTAAATCTCACCAGATTTAAAACAGCGTTTTATTTACCACTAAATCCAATGACTCTCGCCGGAGTTTATTTACGCTTCCTTTTGAAACCAATATGCTTTAATATGTTCAAACTCGTGACCTTATTGATTTAAAGTGGTCTTGCGCTCGAATGGAATCCTAACCTCACAAATTTTGCCGGTTTTGTGATTGTAGCATTTTCATCTTTATTTGACGAATTTCATTAAAAATAACAAGGTATGTTTTGCATATTACTGTTACTCCGTTACACTGTGTTACATTAACTAATGTAACACAGTTCAATAACAAATAACCCCACCTCAGCACCCTTCCCAATTATTAACAGGTGTAATTATTACCCACTACAAATTTCATTTCTATTCCCATAGGCGTATCCACTGGGATATAGATCTTAATTAAAAATGCAAAAAATTGAAATATTCTCTGAATCTTCTCATTGCATCATATTTTTGGATTTAATGTGGTATTATATTGAATGTATAGTCTTAGGATAAAATAGTTTTCCTAATGAGTTTTAAAGAATACATCAAGAGTACTCCACAAAACTACATTTAAACTATTTTTCCCAAAACGGATTGTTTTAAAACCAACTTGCTATTTAATTCTTAATAATGGCAAATTAGATTTATAATAGCCAATGTTAAGAGTAACATTCGGAGGACATGAGTAGGACATTAAGAGCAAATAGCATTTTTATTTTCATTTAAAGAGTGCATTAAATTCTTTATTTAAGAATAAGTGGTCTTTAAGAACTTTTAGTTTATCTTAAGGTTACTTTAAAACCGATGTCGATTTATTGAACATATTAAAACATTTTTAAAACCTAAATAAATAGAAACTGTCTTAAAATTGCTACTTGGGATTTTTTTGTCATATATAGGCCGGTTGATTTGGAAATATTGAAGGAATAGCGCTTTTTATAAGTTTTGGTTTCTCTCTAGGAACCTCCAAGATAGAACCACCGTCCCTAGTCATTCTATTTTTATAATACACGACTCTGAAAAATACACCTAATACTGACTACTGAATGTTTTGTAGGACGACTCTCTATGAATGGCTTTAATCCATATTTGTTTAATTTTCTCATGTTTCGGAAAAGAAATCACGGACACATAAGTATTGGTCTCGGTATTGGTACTATCGTAATTGCTTGAGCACTTAGGTACGCAACATTTAGAAGCCATAATGAAAAAAAATAAGTTAATTAAATTAATTAATTTTACTTTTTAATACACCTGGGTATTATTTATTTTGCACGTTTTCTAGAAAATTGCCAATATCTTTATGGCATTTTATTGTAAATGACACCTACCTTAAGTAGTGATTTTATATATTTTCATATATTATTTTGTATATTTTTCTAACAAAATCCCACAAGTCTCAAATTTTAACACAAGGTTGGAGATATTACTAAACCTAAATTTGAATTTGCCACCTATTTGAAGGTCCGGAATATTATAAATAGATACTGAAGAAACATTTATGTATTTCAAAAATGTAGATATTTATGATATACAACTTTTTTGTAATTTTTTCAATATAGTGAAATGGTATTATTTAAACTTTTACTTCATTCATTCAGGGTCACCTCTTTTTTAAAAAAAACGCTCAACTTAAAAGCTTTTTCCCAAATTTTATACAAATTACAATGAATCTTCGAAATATGATTTTAAACGTATCTAATTCATAATTTCTAAACTCTTGTACCTAATTGTTTTCTAAAAGTTATGGTAAAATTTTCTTAATTTTCAAAATATGTGTGGTTTCGGTTGGCGAAAGGGGTTGCTTAAGTTTATACATACCATTATATACACTTTTAATAATATTTATCATATTCGCCTTAAAAGATTTTTTAGTTTTTAATTTGGTATTTTGCCCTAGTAAACATACTTAATAATAAACCTTCACACCCAGTCTCCCAGTCAGCATGGTGTCGTCATTATGACGTATTTATTACGTCAGTTTTTAGGCCATAAATACGTTAAAAGAACTACAAAAGAGACGCAAAATGAGAGAAAAAGTCACAGCCAAATGACGTCATTAACTGCCATTTATTTGACGTCATTTCTAAATTACATGTAGGGAAAAGTCAAAACTACAAAACACACGAAAATAATACGCCTCCAACAATCATTTTCATTTTATCGGGATCGCACAATATATTGCTTAATTTTAGTCAGTGTCCCCAGCGACGCGTTGTCACATGGATGACCTGTTATTGATAGAACATAAGACAAATAGCAAATTCTGTGTTTTATAGTTCAAGAAATACGTAAAAAGATAGTATTTATCATATTTTCATAAATTTCTAAAATAATGCTACATCTGGCATCGCTGGCTGAGAATGAAGCTTTATTTTATTTTTGATTGTTTGCGTCTTTGTCTGGCTTATGCTAATTTGTATGTTTTATTCAGGTAATTGACAATTTCCTACTGTTCAAAAATTGCAAAAAGATTTTGTAATTATAACCGTTAAAGTGCTCTCTATGTTTTAAATTTGGAAATGTCTCGATTTTAACAAGACATTAATTGTAGAAGAATAAGTATAAGCAAAGAGAGGAAATATGTTCGGCGAAAATATGACGTCGAGTTGACGGGAAATTCATGACGTCTTAAGGATTAGTAACAATAGAAAAAGTACGTCTGAATGACGAGAAAAAAGTGACGTTTTAAAGACGACATTAGGTCACTTGACGTCTTAGACCTAAAATCACCTTAAAAGAACGTAATAATGACGTCACCATGCTGCTTGGGGTATCAGCGTTCAGTCAGGAAATCAGTTACAGATTGTTTTAGATTGTCTAAAAATTTCTGCCTAAATTGAAATTAAATTCTTGCCTAATATTGAAAATGTCGCATCTTACAATATAATTATGAAGTTTAGAATATATGAAATATTGTAAAATTATTACATTTTTGTAGATGCTGCACCAATCATATCAGCAGCGTTATTAATAGGATTCGGAATACTTTTATGGACTCTTGTAGAATATTCTCTACATAGGTGGGTCTTCCATATGGAGCCCTCTGGGCATTCTAAAGCTATGATCTATCTACATTTTGCCATTCACGGTCTACATCATAAAGTGAGTATGCATTTTATTTAATACATTTTAATGCTGTATTCTGTAATACACATTATTAAATAATAGAAGCTTTATGAACATAGTCATTTTATGAACATTGCATTAGCAAACATATTTTCTGTTTTATTTTTCGTCCATATTATGGAAAACTAATAAATGTTTATCATATGATGGGAATTAAATATGCAATTATATTATAACAGCTCTTTTCTTTTAAGGTCCCTTTTGATTCCAGAAGGTTGGTGTTTCCACCATTTCCAGCAGCTTTAATTGCCTTTTGTTTATATAAAATAATTTCTATGGTATTTCCCGAATCCACCAAAATACTGATAATGGCTGGGGGGTTAGCAGGTTAGGTAAAACTTGAAACTATAAATCAATATAGATATCCTAAGTATTTTATACAAGATAAAGTAATGTATAATGTATGTATCATTATAAAAACCTAGGACCACTAGGAAGAAGCCTAGAATGTTCTCATTAAGTTGTCGTATACCTTGTGGTAAAGAAACTCGTTTTTATTTTATTTCCAATAGTGGCGCTAGCGACCACCAATTAATTCTAAACTAAATTACAATTAGGGACAAGCTTCTGTATTTACTTGTACTTTAAAATGACTTCACATTTTACATTTATTATTTGTCATTTCAGGTTATGTTATGTATGATATGGTTCACTTTTATCTTCATCATGGAGCACCAAAGGAGAATAGCTATTTTTACCACCTGAAACGGTACCACAATCAACATCATTTTTCACATCATGACAATGGTAAGATATTATGCAGCATTGTATTTTAAGTAAGATTAAAATATTTGTTTGATTCACTGTTGCATTTAAAGTTGGAATATTAAAATTGCATGTACTGTCTTTGCAAATTTACTTAAGTATATATCTGACGTCGGTCGAATTTTTCACTTTTGCAATGCTCTGCTCTGGTTTCCGTTGAACTCGAAGACGAAGAAGAAGAATCGATATTTGCTCACAAATGAATTTACACACTTCGATAAAGCTATCAACTCTTGAGGCACTTAGTCTATCCCACTTAATGTAACATTAAGACACTTAATATTACATATGCCATGATTGGTCGTCTACAACACTATTTTTTGCTACCCCAGTTAAACTGCGCGTTATACATATTGTAGTGGAAATCAAATAAAAATATATACCTGCGTTGATTGGCACCGGTATAAGTGTGCTTTATGGACTAGCTAAAATACATGTTAAACTTTAATTTGTATATACCTACCTATCTTTTGCAATCATTTTGGTACTTAGTAGAAAATACTTATTTTTCTGCAAACGTCAGTAAGAGTATAATTTCTAACGCATGTAATTTTAATGTAAATTTAAGGCACTGGTGTTAAAAGTAATTTTCTTAGCACTGGCACTAAAAAAAGTAAAAGTGCTAAAAGTTCGGAGTAATTTTGGAATTTTGAAATAAAATTCCGACATAACTCGGACTTTTAAAATTCCATGTTATAAGTCCGAATTTTAGCTCTACCTATTTAAAGAGCTTAAACCTTAAAGACCTTATAAACTAACATTTTTAGGATACTGATAAAATCGTGATATTATAATCGCTGCCTGACTTGAAGAAAACTGACTCACATATTATATATGATTATTAACTTGAAGTTATTAATATAGGTTGTGATATAAATTTGTTTTTGTAGGTTTTGGTATCAGCAGTATGTTCTGGGACAAAATTTTCGGAACTGCAATAAGATTAAGGAAATTGAACTTAGGTATAAAGTGGTGATTAATGCACCACGTATATGCCTATTGATTTACAAAACTGTTGTTCAAACGTGTGATTTACTTATTTAAGTTTTTGAATTTTTTAAATATACCTATTATGCAAGTTTTTAATATAAATATATTTTTGAGTGAACAAGCTGTTTAATTTATTATTATTATATTGTTATATGGAAGTTGATATACCTTTAACAATTATTAAAGCAGGTAGATTATATTATCAGTTACATGTCTATATGCAGGGTATGATATAACGCTTAACATTGAATTATTTACCAAATAAATCGTACAAAATGGTTTAAAATATGTGAAATGAATATAACATTGTTGCGATTAAAGGCGAGCCCAGCCTAGTTGAAGCAATTATATAATTTATTATAATAAGATAGTTTACTAGTTTTTGTTTATTAGTTTATTTTGTTTATTAGTTTATTAAGATAGTTTAGATATATTATAATAATATATTAAAAGCAGATAGTTTAAATATATTAAAAGCAGATAAAGGTAATAAGGTTGTTATTTTAGATAAAGTGGACTATTATGAACGGGTAAACAACCTAATTAGTAATGGTCCTTATAAAGAACTTACTAGAAACCCTTTACCAAGAATGACCAGTGAAATAAAAATGTCCTCAAATCATGTAACAACCTTATTACTCCACCTGTTAAGAATAGGTTACGTGTATCTAACCCTACTGTATCTAGATTGTATTGTCTACCAAAAATTCATAAGCCAGGGAAGTCGGTGCGTCCAATAGTATCGTCTATTGGACCTCCGACTTACCACTTATCAAAATGGTTGCCTAAGGAATTTGAAGGTTTGCCCATTGCACAGCCTAGTTTTTCAGTTAAAAATTCGAATGATTTCATTGATAATGTCAAGAATATTTAATTGCAAAAGGGTGAAATTTTGATTTCCTTTGATGTTTGTTCATTATTTCCGAGTGTACCAATTCCACAGACCTTGGACTATCTTGAGGATTTGCTCGAATTAAACAACTATAGAAAAGAAGTAATAGAAGAATATATAAACCTTACAAAACTTTGTATGAAACAAAATTGCTTCCGTTTCAATGACAAGTTCTATGAACAACATGAAGGAACCGCAAAGGGTAACTGTTTATCGCCTTTTATTGCTGATGTCTTCATGAGTCGATTTGAAACTGAAGCAAAAGAAGAATTCGAGTATTTTCCTAGGATTTGGCTAAGGTATGTGGATGACATTTTTGCCGTGTTTGACACTAAGATTGCGGATGTAGAAAACTTCATTTCCAAATTAAATAGTCGTTTCACTTCTGTAAAGTTTACATATGAACTAGGAAATAATGTAAAACTTCCATTTTTAGATGTATTAGTAATTAAAAATAGTGACAATAGGTTAGAATTTGATATATATAGAAAAGATACCAGTACGATCAGATATATCCCTAATGACTCTCACCACTGCTATCAACATAAAATGGCTTTTAATTTTCTTGTCCATCGTTTACTAAGTTTCCCTCTCAGTAATGAGAGGTTTGAAAAAGAAAAAGTATTAATTAAAGATATAGCTGTGAGGAATGGTTATCCGAGAGATATAGTTGAAAAACTAATTAGGAAGCGTAAATTTAAAGACACACTTCGTAATTCTACGACCTTTCAAAAGGATATAGAGACTCCAAAATATGTATCCATCCCTTACGAACCCCGGTTTACTGGTGGTTTGAGTAAGGTCTTCAAAAACGTGGGTATAACAGCGATTCATTCATCGTGTAATAAATTACAACAACTTTTAGACAATCCAAAGGATAAAATTGTTCTAAATGAAAGGTCTGGAATTTACGAAATTAGTTGTAATGATTGTGATCAAAAATATGTTGGACAAACGAGACGATCAATTAATACCAGATTTAAAGAACATATGGCTCATATAAAATATGGAGGAACAGATAAGTCTAGTGTTGCACAACATGCTTTTGACAACAATCATAGAATAGATATTAGTAATTTAAGATTAGTCAGAAATGTGACCAATAATAGACAATTGGATGCATTTGAGAGCATAGAAATTGTAAAATGTAAAAGTAGTATGAATAGCAACAAGGGACCTATACCGTATAGCCCGCTTTACGCGTTGCTTAGCAACTAATCATTGAAGCGTGACTAATGATTTCACCATAAATAGTATAAATAGGGTAGATTTTTAGTTTAAGATTAGTTTTAATCGTCTCCGGATGATGCCAACTTGGTTGGCGAAACGCGCGTCGAGCGAAGTGAAAGTGTTTTGGTATTTGTGGAAACTACTCCGAGTGTTATAATAAGATAGAGAAAATTTACATTCATTTATAATTACGCCGGTCCTCAGAGCACGGCGTAAATCACGCTGTTTTAACCACCTCGTGTGGTTATTTGTTGTATTACCACAACACGGTTTCGTAAAATATTATTTTCTCTCATTTTGATCACCGTTGATTGTTACGTCGGAGCTTTCATTTGTTATAAATAAGTATATATAGATAGATCAAGAATGAAGAGAGATTGAGGTGACTTAATAGAGCAGTCGACAAGGGGTTCTAGGTGGAAATAAATGGGGGTAAGCAGCAATACAGTTTATTCTCTTTGTTTTTGTGTATTGAATACTATATTAAATTTGCACGGTCTATCGATTCCGGGTTTGGCAGCCATATTGAAGAATTGATAAAACAATTATATTTTTATGGATTTTTTAAAATAACTCGGTCTGGGTGCACCGTACGGAAAATTTTGAAATAACCGAAACCAGAGCCAATTAAATTATATACAAGAAAGGTTTAGTAAATGAACAGGTTTCCGAGATACAGACGCTTAAATACAAAACATACATTCAGTCATACATGTTTGTGCTATTTTGCATGGCGTCCATTTCGTCAGAAATACTTTTGCCGATTTTAATGAGTTTGAGAAAGCTTTGTTCATGACTGTCCGATGTTTTGTCGTTTCGCCCTCGACCTGCGATGAGGGATTTTAGATAGGATGCTGCGGGTGTTAGTTGTTATTTTTTTTATTTTCATTAGTGTGTGTTAGGTAGTTACATAAAGCTGGGGCTGTATAAGCGTTGATTACAATAATCTTATTCTACGTTAGTTTTCTGGGTCTTTTATTGTCAGTTATTCTATTATTACTGTCTTTGTTGCCTCTTTTGTTAGTATTTTGTTATCTGTTTAATGTTTTCATGCCATTTTGTCATGCTGTTTACTGTTTTTGCATGTGTTTTGTTTTGTTCTGTTTTTATGTTTGTTTGTTATTTTTTCTTTACAAATCATAATTGAGGACCTTAAAAGCCAAAGGGTACAAGTGCAGTTATTTAGTTTCGAGATAATCGATTTCAAAGTTTGGCTATTGTTGTAAATTAAGGATTTAGTTTTAACTAGTTGAAACCTATCCTATGTTTATGTCACTGATATTGTCTTTTCATTGTTATGATTTAGTTAGTCACATTTTCTGTCTAAAATATGTTAGAAAAGGAATTTGATTACGATGTTGCACTTGTATCCAATATCTTCTAAAAAAATTATATTGTTATATTGAGTGCATTTCCAACGTCGAAGAAAATACATCTAGGTAAATGAAAAATATTTATAAAATCTTTATTTTTTTTTATTCCAAAAAGAATGAGCTTTGAACTATTTATTTGTGTGCTTATCTCCAAATTTAAAAAAATGCACTTGTACCCTTTGGCTTTTAAGGTCCTCAATTAGTATGGTGGTTGGGATGCTGGTATTATGGGGCATATATGTAGTTTAGGGATGGGTGTTTGGGTGGGTATGCGAATTTGGGTGTAATTGCTGTTTGTATGGTAGTGTTTGTATGTCGGTTGAGCCTTTGTACAAATAAGGGGTTGATGATGGTTTCTATATATGTATGTATTGTATCTATTCATGTTTGTTGATATAGTGTGGTATTCCTGGTTCCTGTTATTAGTCTGGTATTTGTAGCAAGTCTTAGGGCTTTGTTTTGGGATATTTGCAATCTTTTTTGTTGATATTTTGGATACCCAGGGATACCATACTGCTGCTGCATAGGTTATCATAGGTCTGATATAGGCTTTGTACAGCATTAGCGCTGTTTCTGTCCCAATTTTGACTTGTCTTAATTTTACTTTCCTAATTGTTTCGTCGATTCGTTTTTCGAACTTAAACCGTCTATCAATATTCACCACCAGATATTTCAATGTGGTTATGTTTTTAATGTTAATGTTATTTATGCAAATTTTCGGTCAGGCTGGATCCCTTTTCCTTGTGAGGACGATTACTTGTGTTTTTGCCTCGTTTATGTGTAACCCCCATTTGTAGTTGTAGGCTCTTCGACGTAGTTAGTGTGGCTGTATCGTCTGCGTATAATGTAACAGTGGTCCTATGGTCTGTTGAATGTGGGATATCGTGGGTATATATGTTAAAAAGTGTTGGTCCTAGTGCTGAGCCCTGTGGTACGCCGGCTAACACTGGGCGGGATGTGGATCTACCCTGTTTGACTGCAACTACGAAGTTGCGGTTGGATATGTATGACTGTATTATTTTAATAATACGAGTCGGATATTTCGCTAAATGTAGCTTGTATAGCAGTCCAGGGTGCAAGACTTTGTCGAAGGCTCTCTCGAGGTCTAGGGAGAAAACCTCTATGTATTGACCTCGATTTAGGTTGGTGGTTATGTACTCACAGATGCTAAACAGCTGTTGGTCGGTTGAGGTACTGGCCGGGCTCGAATCCGTATTGGAATTCGCTCATGACGACAAAACATGTTCTAGTACAACGTATTTATAGAATTTAATGTTCTTCTTGTAAACGAGCACAGCACCACCTAGCGGTAGGGCACTCGGCGCGTTTTTTAAAAGTGGTTTCCCCTATAGGCTTAATCCACTTTCTTGCCGTTGCAAATATTCTATTGTGTGTATTTACATAGTATTCTTTAACTGTTCGGCTGGTTCATGTTCATTGTCTATTTCTTCGACATTTTCATCGGTCATTAATTCTTTTAATCGAGGATCGATGTCTTCGTCGTCCCCTGGATCTTCTATAATAGTTTCAGAATTTGTACACGCTCTTTCCTGGTACGAACCACACACTACTGACCAGTGTAATCCATTTGCAACCTTTACTACATGTACAAGAAATCGTATTCAATCTTTGGGGGCGGCGTCTTGTAGCATAGGAATCGGCATTTTTCATTACCATACCATTCTTGGACTTTTAGGTATGTACGAAATGAGTGCATGCGAGCTGCATCTTCGGTTGGAGGAAGAGATGCAAGATTAAATAAGCTGTATGTTATAGATTGCGCAAAGAATTGTTGTTTATAGGTGCGTAGTGATGTGTCGTCGCTCTTTGCCCGATAAAGTGTCATAAGAAATTGAATTCCAACGTTGGTTATGCTTTCTGAAGTTGAATTTGGATCTTTAAAACAGTAAATGGCGGTTTCCAAGTTTATATTATCACTTAAAACCAAGGAACTTCATTTTACCCTGCCTGTAGATTGCTAAAGTGGTGTCGCACCCACGATTTTTGATGAATTTTTATAATCTGAGAATAGATATTAAAAATCTCGTAAAATATACAGGGTGGAAAATAAAACATGAATTTTTTAAATGTAACACCCCGTATATTTTTAGACCAAAAGAATGTCCTTAATATTCTGAATCCAAAAATGTGTAATTGTTATATAATCACTCCACCTGTTCGTGAGATATTACTAAAAACTTATCACATTACGGGTGTCAATTATAAAATAAGAACATCAAGATACCTCTGGAAACAATGCATATTTGCCTTGTTTATTTGTTGACAGATGTCACCCAGTTTTTTGAAATTTATATTAAGTGTAACAAGAATAAGTCTCTTGCTCGGAGGGAGTATGTTAGGTTATTTCGAAAAAGGCTACCTCCTTCTAAAAATAGTTTTAAAAACATTTATGCAAAGTTTAGGAATACCGAATCTCTGAGAGACAAGAAAAGGGAAAGGCGAAGAACAAAAACAGGAGAAGACACAGAACCCAACGCGTTATTATATTTTGCTGAAAATCCATTCAAATCATCCTATGTCGCAGCAATAGAATTGGATATATCACAAAGAAGTGTGATAAAAATATTACATCGCCATAATTTTAAACCATATAGTATTTTGCCCGTTCAATATTTAGACGGCAACAACCTTCAAGACAGGTTAACCTTCTGCAGAGACATACTTGATAGAATAGAGGAAGATGATGAGTTTCTAAGTCATGTCTTTTGGACTGACGAAAGCAGTTTTCTACTGCGGGAATTTTTTACAGAAAAAATGCACATTACTGGGCAGCGGAAAATCCACATATTGTAAAAAAAATAAAAAAACAAGGATACCAAACTGTAAACGTGTGGTGGCATCCACAAGGATGCTATTGTAGGTCCTGTATTTACAAATGGGCCCTTAAATGCACAACGTTATGTGGATATTCTTCAACATCCAGTTGAAAATTATTTAGATAATATTAATTTAGTAGACAACAGATCTGTTATTTGGCAGCAGGATGGGACCACCACACTCTGCAAGGAACGTCACCGAATACCTAAACAGAAAATATCCTATTTGGATAGGAAGGCACGGTGTTATACATTGGCCCGCTAAAAGTCCGGACCGCTAAAAGTCCGAACACCAATGGATTTTTTTCTCTGGGGTACGATAAAACAAGATATATACATATATATATATATATATATATATATATATATATATATATATATATATATATATATATATATATATATATATATATATATATATATATATATATATATATATATATATACGAAACTGGGGTTTTTAATAATATGAATGAGTTAAAAGAATGTGATATATTTCAAAGAGTGAGAACCAATTTTATAAAGCGATGCCAAATATGTATTCAGAATGGTGGTGGTTACGTGGAAAATATGTAATTACGTTACGTGTAAATAAATAAAATTGTGTTACTCTATTGTCTTACTGTATTAATATTGACTTTTATTTATTTATTTTTATTAGGCTTATGTTGTTTATTGTCATTACTCGTTACTGTTATTGTCACCTATATATTATTTACTTATTATCTCAATAAATGGCATTGTTTCCAGAGGTATCTTGATATGTTTTTTGTTTTATAATTGGACGCCGTTATGCAAAAAGGAACCAACGCCAAAAACTAAGTTTTGAGAAACGAAGGTTAAAAGTGTACAAACTATAATTAAATCGGCATGAAATTATAGATGCAGGTTTGCGTTATCTTGCGTTGAAAAAATTTTAAAAAATCTAGTATATTTTTTATTTTTTTTTGAAAAATGGTGCCTTTTTGCATTTTATAATTTCGGTGATTAAGAGAAACAATAAAAATAGGAAATCAAATATTTATTATCTATATTTATATAGTCAGGTATATAGTATATATTTATATAGACACTTGGAGGTGTCTATATCTATATCCATCTATATCATCTTCAATATGGTCATCTGCAAAATGTAATTAATAGAAAGTCCTACAATCTTTGGGAATGAGATGCCATATTGATTTTATATCCGTGAGTTTTTCGTTCGAAATACATTTTCCTTCAGGCCAGAGTATGTTAAGGTCTGTTTTATATAAACCACTTTTAGGACGACCACGGATTTTCTTTGAAATATCAACTTCTACTGATATGGTATTTTCATTCAAGTCTCGCTTCATAAAGACTCGTAAAATATTTTTTTGTTTGTTGAGAAACTAACCACATTTACCTTATTTCGTCCGTCTATGTATTTATATGATTTATCACCTCTTTCCTCAAGGGTTATCCTAACTTATTCCAACCGCCCTGAGTGCCTCTTTTGTCAGTGATACTATCTTCGTTTCTCATTTTTAATAATGCAGTGTTTACACGTTTTGTCGATACAGCTAGAGTTTTTACAAACATATTACGGCACACTAAAATTTTATTCAGATAGTATTCTCTAGAAAATAGTTTTTGTTTTTTAACGACTCCAAGACCTCGTTTTCTTTTTATATTGATCTCTTTAACACTAGCAGCAATAAACAAATTTTGAGCTAAATACATACCAAGTTCAGAAAACTTTATAAACTCATTTCTGCATTGTTCTTCGGATATTTGTGTTGTGCATGATAAAGTACACTGGCAATCAAAAGGTACACACTCCTTAGAAGCAATTCGTTGCTTCTTTAATTCACCTATTCCTTACGCTCTATATTTTTGTTGCTTAACATTACTTGAATCCGTATCCGTAGAAGTTTCCAAGGGTACTGGTATTAGTGCTGCATATGTTTTTTGTTCAGCATCATCGTACAAAATTTCGTCATTTGATTCATCCTAGGAAAAATAAGGGAAAAAAATTAGAGAAAAACAGGTGCGAGCAAATATATCAAGACATACCTTTCGCCATATAGGAGAAGAAACATCGCTATCTATAATAAAATCGGGATCTTTGACCGAATCATCCGATAGATTCTCTAGCAACTTCGCAATCTCAGGATTCAAGTATGGTGGTTCTGAAGAGATATTTCAAATATCTCCTGTTGTTTCTCTCAGATTTTCTAAAAATAGATATTATTAAATTAATCATGTTTCATAGTCAAATTTAGTTTCATACCTCTGTTTTCTGTAATAACTGTAGTATTACACATATTCACTAATTGTTTATTACGCCATGAAATCATTTTACACCACTTTTATAAACGAAAACAAACAAGAAGTTCACACTTTCATCCCGTAGAAGGCACTGATATACTGATCAGATATTGTAAGCGTCTATGCACTTGCATGGTTACCTTTTGTCGAATGTACAAATGGTTCTATTGGCCTATTTCCTAAGGTTATACTGTAATTTTCACATGGATATTTTCTGCAAAATATAGTTTACCTACTTCTGCAACTTTCAATGCCTTAATATTAATTTCGTAATTTTGTTGCATGGTTCCTTTTTGTATAACGGCGTCCAATGCGCGAATGGTTATATAACAATTAGATATTTTTTTTATTCAGAAAATTAAGGACATTATTTTGGTATAAAAATATACGGGATGTTCCATTTAAAAAAATCATGTTTTATTTTCCACCCTGTATATCTTTCGAGATTTTTAATATCCGTGCTCAGATTATAAAAATTCATCAAAAACCGCGTCCACCCCTTTTTTGAATGAGTTAAATCGGCAAAGGATAAGTGAGATAAGGGGGGTGTCAATCTTAAGAGACTTACCCTGTACAATGCACCCGGTCCGAGACATTTTGAAAAATCCATATATTATTTTCCATCTTTATTTTTATATAGTATTTTCCAATATGGTGGATGTGCAAATTTAGTATAGTGTTAAACACATCCAAACAAAGAATAAGCTGTATTGCAGCTTGTCCCCGTTTATTTGCACCTAGGCCTATTAAGAACAAAGGTACAGAGTCAATTAAGATTTAAAAAAATATATTTACTTGTTTTAATCTTACAGCCTAGTTTACACTTAAAGCTATAACATACAGTTTCTTAAAATATTCTTGTTTAATACATAAAAAAATAAAAGTATAAAAACGCCTACGGGTAGGCATGTCATTTAAATAATTGATAACATAAAATCACACGTATACAATAAAATTAATATAAAATTACATGTTGTTGACGCGTTGCTTAAGTTCACTCAACTGGGCAGCAATTTCATTTGGCAGGTCTTTCCCAACCTGCTCTTTGAAATACTTCTCAATATCTGATACTTCCTCCAGCCAGAAATCTTTCGGCAGCGAGAACAGGTCACTTAAGTTTAGGTTTTCTTTCAAGCCTTCCAAGTTCAACGAATCCAACTTTGGTATATAACCTATGGCTGTCTCTTGGGCGCAATCTTCATTGTCCAGTCTTCTCAAAATCCAGTCTAGTACTCTGGAATTTTCACCGTATCCTGGCCAGAGGAACTTGCCGTCACTTCCCTTCCTGAACCAATTTACGTGGAAAATTTTTGGTAGAGTTGCAGATCTTTCTTCCATGGAGAGCCAGTGGCTCAAGTAGGCCCCAAAATTGTAGCCGAAGAATGGTCTCATGGCGAACGGGTCGTGCATGATGACCTTCCCCTGGAACAAAAAATATCGATATTATTGGTCAATTATATCAATATATTAATATCTATTGACAGTCGCGTCAATGAATAAGTACATAAAACATGCAATCTTCGGAAGTCCTCGGCCTCCATTTTGACGATTTTTGTTGCTAATTTTAGGTTTTTTTTATAACATTTAAAATCAGAAACCTTTTGGATCGGGTCAGAATTATTTCTATTAATAAATAATTGTTTAAACAATTATTTATGCTATTTATGTAGGAAAGAATTATTTTTATACAATATACATTGAAAACTTGGAAAATGTAAATATAATTAAATGTAAATTAATGTAAATATTTTTAAATTATATGTAAATATACCAACAAATGTTATAAACAATTGCCTATAAGTTTTGTATGTAATAATGACGAAATTAATTTGTGAAACAAGGGTCGGAGATACGTATAGGAATTGCTTTATAAAAAAAAGAAAACAAATTTCCTTTAAAAGGCTGGGTCGTCAAATTTTTTGGGTTAAAATTTAACCGAAATATGACCACTCAAACATATTTCAAAAATTGAAGTATTACCTATATCTTCACGATTTCTCTCGGACGCTTTAGTTCCATCATTATTATATCTTACAAATACAACTTTAACATTAGTGCCATATCGAACCGAACAGCAATTTCGACGTCAACGTGAAACACGGCATTTTCTCGTAAATGCCCCCCCACTTCTCGGCATTGCTTATAAGAATTTGTTGAAAATATGGATTTGAAAGGTAAGCATATTCTCTATAACATTGATTATGGGAACTTTGACGCTACAAGCAAGTCCTCCATGGCCATTTGCGCTCCAAATGGTGGCGAGAATGTGAAAATTTTGCCAGTCATGATTTTGCCCTTTCCTCAGCGCTCCATAGCTCCGTCGCCATTGGTTGTACAAAAAAAGTTACGAGATCAATATTGTAGGGAATTTCAACGTCTACAAGAATTTTTACATGAAGCATTTTGCGCTAAAAAGCACAACAAAGGAGTTAAAGCCCAAAGACTGGAAAATTGCGAGCTCAAGGGTGGGGATGACGGAAATATGGAATTGTTACCTTCTAACCATCTCGCACAACATATAAAACACTTCAAGACACGAAAAAGGAATGATCTTTGACGACAACTCATCTGATGATATTGCTTTTGATGAGCAATGTCGATTTCGATGTATGCATTTTTTTTTCAAAAAAATAGGTCAATCCTGAGGAACCCAACAACAATAATTGTAAGTTAACTGAACAGCGAAGCAAGAAGAATACTCATGGTCATAAGAAACACTAGGATATGTATATTGTAACTTCGGGTTCCATTATTTGTGATCAGTTTAGCAGACAAAATTTAGTGAAACACCAGGATACGTGTGTTATCCTAGTGTGACATTAAGGCCGGTTTAGAGCAATTAGGCAAATTAGAGCCATCTAATTTTCTGGACATTGCACTATTTTTGCAATATCTCAGTGTTGCGCCGAACAAAGGCGTCCTTTTCAAATTGTTTCACACAGATATCTCAAAACTGCTTTTTTTAGATTTCCTACTGTTGCTGATCTCGGCCCCACAGGAGAATCACGTGAAAAAAATGTAGTCCAGAAAAACGAATTTTTGTATTTTAGGTTGTATTTTTGTATTTAGAAATTTGTATTTTAGGTTCATTAGAGAAGTGATTTAACTTGGGTAGACATTAAGAATTTGGCGCGAGTGTTTTTTGTGCGAATGACGGATGATTTCAGTATTCTCTTGGCTTATTTTGGCTTATTGATACCCGAAATATATGGAAGTAAAACTGTCCCATTACTTGCGTTCGTCACAAGGTATGCTCATTATATCTGAAACACTAGACACAATGCATTGGAGTGCCGTTTGATAAAATACCAACAAACTAGATTATACAGATCTAATTTCAAAGGTGAAAAAGCACGAGATGCACTTCAAGCTAAGGATGTGCCGTAGAGAAATAAAATGTTTAAGGAATTATGTTTAAAATCTCTCTTCGAAAAGTTTGTTAAGGAATGTGAAGAGAAATCAGAAGTACGCAAATACTGAGGAAATGTTTCATATATAATAACTTTTGTAAAGAACCTTAGTTCATTCTGATCTGGAAGGCGACTGGGAGTTACATGTAAAAACTGTGAGTCAGTGGTTCCTATTTTTAACGAATTTGATTGCATAAACTACGTAAGATATGGATCATGGTATTTGGAGTGGGTGAAAAAGGTGGAAGTGGAAAACCCTTATCTTTACAACAAATTCTTACATGGCCATTTTTTGGTGAAAGATAAAGAGGGTAGATTCAATTCTGTAGATCTGGATATGAAATTGAAACAGACTATTCCAAGATCACAGAAAAGCTCAAAGGGAATAGTTGGCCAGACACTTAAGTGTGACTACGTTACCCAGTGGGAGCCGGGCGGTTTTACCACGAAATCCTTTCAATATGCAATGCTTTTAGAGACATCACAAATTTGAAGCTAATGGACCATCGTGAAACTGTGCCTCATCACAAGCTTATAGGAGGACGTTTTAATGAGGAGAACGAAGAGAGGAGAACGTTTTAATGAGAACGTTGGGCGCCTTGTTCGTTTTATGCAACAACATGAAAACTCCTTGGAAATGACACTTTCTATACAATTACACAACTTTCTGGCCAAACAGTTTGTGAATGACGATATAAAAAACGTATTCTACGGATGTCCAACAACTCATTTGAACTATATAGACAGTTAAAGCAGGAGAGATTTGTGTCTAAACCAAAAAGCCTCTTTGACACAATCTCCAAATATAAATATCCCTGCTTTGATAGTCATAGTAACTCCCACAGTGAACTAGCCATTACACAAAGGGGAACAAAAAAATCCTTTCTCAGCCACATAAGGATTTGGATGTAGCGAAAGAAAGGGGTGCAAAAACCAAGATATTTTGTCGCATGATCGTCTTCCAACCAGTGCTTTATTTGATAGAGATTTCCCAGTAAAACCAGTCAAACACAGGCTAGTGCAAGAGATTGAAAATAACCTTTCACCGGAAGATTTCAGATTTGACCAAATGTCTTCCCTTCAAACTGCCGTTGTCGTGGATTATATGTAGTAATTGCGAATGGTTAAAATTTCGTCAATGGCAGACTTTGGACTACCTTCAGTCCAAATTTTAGCTAAATTGGTTGAAAACTGCCCGAGTTAGCCGTCACGCAAGTTCCCATGCATTTATGTATACATATATATCTATTGCGAGGAGGGGGGAGGTCGGATTAACTTCGGAAATTTGAACTAGGAGTTCCTTAAATATTGACAATTGACAAAAGCATTCCAGTTTGGATTCTTAATTCCCAATACAACTGGACATCCGGACTGTCCGTCTGTCCGTCTATCCGTCTGTCACCAGGCTGTATCTCATGAACCGTGATAGTTAGATAGTTGAAATTTTCACAGATGATGTATTTCTGTTGCCGCTATAACAACATGTACTGAATAAAATAAATATTTAAGGGGGCTCGCATATAACAAATTGATGCTATGCTAATGTATGCTAATAAATGGCGGAATCGCCGGTCGGATGAAATTAATTAAGCTTGCGTGATTTTATAGATAATGGTAGGGAACCCTTCGTGTGCGAGTCCGACTCGCACTTGGCCGATTTTGTTAATTTTTCGTCTTTATTTAGGTAGATTTAATAAAAACTTAAATATTTTAAGTTTTATAGTTACTAGTTTTAGGATAAGCATATTATTTGCCAAAAAGAAACATAGCAAGTCTATATGTAATTATAATTTTTAATCTAAACCATGCAAAAACCTAGTAAGTAGATTTAAATATTTTAAAACAGAAAGATTTCAAAAACATTGGCTAGTAAATTGATGTACAGTGTATTAATGCAGGAAAAATTAAATAATAACTCCAATAACCAGATTGATTAAAAATATATTTCCGTTTATTTTAATCTCAAAACGTTTCTGCAAGTCAAAGAATCTAACAAAGGTAAGAACTAAAATTGCAGGAGCTACATATCGTTTTTGATAGTTATCGCGAATTATCTATAAAGGAATCTGAGAGAACCAGACAAATGTCTACATGTGGAACAACGGGGTATTTTCGCTCGATCGAAACAAAAATGGGCAATTGCATAATCAACAAGTACATTTTTTTTCTTAATTTGTGACATAAGAAATAATGTGCAATATTCAGAGATACGTGTTTAATTGCAGTTTGCATTTCTATGACGTCACTAAGCGAAAATAGAGAAATCACTAGATATATATGTTATATATGTATATATAAATACTAATATAGCAGCAATGACTGATAGGAAGCGGTGCAGCGTCGCTGCCGCCAACATATAGACATAATACCCTAAAAAGCACTACATTTGCCGCATTATTTGAATTTGCGCTTAGTGACGTCACATGATTTTATTTTTTTTTACAGCTTGTTTTAGAACTGAACAAAAAATAAAAAATAAGGGTATCTTCTTTTTCCATTTACTTTCTGCTGCCATTGTTAAAAAAAACTGCGAAAATATCCCATTGACCTCGCATGCATAAATGATATAAATTATAAAATATAAATATAAATTATGTGGAAGTCTCCTCAAAATATTGCCTCGCCGTTTGCAAGTTGCAAATTTTGAGGTTCGACGACAATACAGTCATAATTAACGCCATGCAGAAGTCTTTAATACTGTGGAAATGGTCCGTCGTTTTGAGTGCCATAGGACCACGAAAACAATTTACCAAAAGAGGCTTTTCTGCTGTTCGTGAATTGGACAACGATTTTTTTTTAATAATATAATTTTGTTATGTTATACCTATTTATATTTTTAAGTGCTTGTTTTTTGTTCTCAATCTCTTAATATTTGCTTGAAATTAAAAATATTAAAAAGCAACATTTTTAAATCTTCTATATATAGATATGATCGTTATTATTAGATCGATTATTAGATCGTTAGATATTTATCACATAGTAGTCTCTACTTTGCTCCAGGTATTCTAAGATATACATTGTATAGGATTTTATAAACTGACAATTTTTTTAACCTAAAAAATGAAATATTTACTTATTGTTTTTAGAATAAATGACACCAGAGAAGTATTGCGCAAGCTTCAATGTACTCTTCAATGTACGTTTTTCAACTTCTTTAAAGCATCTTTAAAATGAAGGAAAGTTGCTCAGCTTTATGGTACAAATTTTGGCCAAAAGGAATAACTGAATCGGTACTAACGTATTAGCAGATGGTTCTAATTGTTTTGGAAAAAAAGATTATTACAAATCAAGATTATTATGAATACATGTGTTACCTACCTTGTATTCTGCCGCTGCAGTAGCTTCTGATCTCATAGCAGATCCTATAAACACACCGTGTTTCCAGTCCCTGGCCTCATAAACTAAAGGAACTCCAACTGGTCTGCGGCCTCCAAACAATATGGCTGAAATTGGGACGCCCGCTGGATCTTCCCAAGCAGGATCTATTATAGGACACTGGGCGGCTGGTGTACAAAACCTGCAAAAACATATACTCAGTATAAAATAACACATTACTTAATAGCTATGTAGGAATATGTTTGCTTCAAATCTAAATAAAAATTGACTGAAGGGGTATTAATTTGAAATTATTAATTTTAAGAGGCTACTGACCTGGAATTTGGATGCGCAGCTGGGGTTGAGCTTTTACCCTTAACCCATCTGTTATCACGCCAGTCGGTTATATCAATACCGTCCTGAATTTCGTCTTCCATTCCCTCCCAGAATACTCCACCGTCACTGGTTGAGGCTACGTTGGTAAAGAGCGTATTTTTGAAAACCGTCTTCATAGCAATTGGATTACTGGTGTTCGAAGTTCCTAAAACAAGACATTACTTAGATAGGTGGTCTAAATAAATTACTAGGAAGCAATTCGGTTCAATAAGGATAAGCATTCTGAATAGGATGCAACTGTTTTTTCGGCATAGTTTAAAAGCTACCAGATTATGTACCTTCGACCATTAATAGTAATGCTGACAATTTAATGGCACAAGCATCCACTGGAATTTTTATTTACATCATGTGACAGCGTAACTTCATTGATATTGGTCAGTCAATTTAACCTTGTGTCATGTTTAGAAAATTTTCACAAGGTACACAGATTTACTCTAAGAAATGAGGTTGATTTTATGCTATCCACATTGATCATTCGACTGTTATGTTTAATAACAGACACTGATATTAATTTGTGCTAAATATCAGCTGGAAAAGTGAGATTAATTCTTGTGTTCATTACCTGTTCCAAATAGTTGTTTTGTTACTTGTATTTAATTTGAGACCGGGCAACGTTGCGTATGTTTTGAAGTAGCTCTGTCGTTATATTTGTGTGGCGTCACACTGTAGTTATTTGTGAGAAGTGTTCGAATTTAGTTTTTTAGCGGATTAATATCCTGAATGGATTTGCAGGTAACATCTACTCAGAGAGTTAGGGCTAGGGTCGCTGCTAGCGACTCTAGCCAAAAGTAGGCTAAACTACATACTGAATGGATTTATGGGTAACAACTACTCAGAGAGCTAATACTCCTTCCTGTATTGAATTACACCTTCAAATCTGATAAGATAGCCATGATCATTCACCAATACTTCCACCAGTTGTAGACTAGTTTCGAGCTGTTGGCTCTCATCAGTACACTGTAGGAAGAGGAATTAATGAATGACCAAAACTATCAAAACAGTCAAGCAGTAAAGTGCAAGCGAGGGATAACTAGACCCCTCAAGCGGTCAGTTGCTACTACTCATCAGACATTACTAAGTAATGTCTTGTGATAAGCAGCGTCCTGCAATGCAGGCACCTAGAGCAACGACCCTAGCCAAAAGTATGACCAAAACTATCAGTACAGTCAAGCAGAGCAAGCAGTATAGTGCAAGTGAGGGATAACTAGACCCCTCTATTAATTATTATCCCTATACATCTATTATTAATACCCCTTGATAATAATGGTGAAATAGTGCGAAGCATGCAGAAAGTCATTTGAAAAGGGATCTCAGCGTTCATTTCAGCGAAATCGAGGTTACGCTTTGTTTACTAATTAGTCCGTGTTCCGTCTTTTTCCTACTCTAGTATCCTTTTCTAGATGCTTGGACCAAGCATTCACATACATTTGATTAGGACACTATTCCTCTATCTTTTTTATGCTCGAAGTTACGTACTATATTGCCTTTTCCCACCGTTATGTACTATATTGCCTAAAACCCCCGTATATTCAAAAATAAGCGAGCTATCAAAAAATGGCCAAATTTATTTTTTCGAAATTTCGAGTTTTAAAGTTTATTTTTCACGGCTACTTAGCTGTTTTGTACATATTTATTTTTGTCTCTTGTGGGAAATATGGCTACTGGCGAACCACCCACTAAAAAATAGTAACGCGCTGAAAGCAATACTACATGAGTGGTGTGGAAACTTGCATTCAATATCAGCTGTGGTGTTGAAAATATGCATATAAAAACCTTCTACTTTCAACCCTATAAAAAAAATGGCTACGCCCATGAGAAACATTGTATAGGTCAGGGTTGCCGGTCGTTGAACTGCACATACTTTTTAGAAAGGGTGTAATGCATGATAATACCCGACCCCACACACATACGCTAATATAGCACACATAATGCGAGATTGTTTAGAATCTGCTGGAATGACTACATTACAGTAGCCTGCTCAAAGCCCAGATATGAATATCATCGAGCATCTATGAGATCAATTAGGATGCAGGGTATGTTCTAGCTAAAGTTCTACAATAAGAAATGACGTTCATTATATTCATTGTGCTGTTGTTCAATCCATCTTATTTTCTAAGTGTAATAAATAGGCAAAACGTCAAAACAAAGCCCTAAGGCTGACCATAAAAACTAGACTTCAAATGAGAACAAGGAATAACCACACTGCATCAACAAACACGCATACAAACAATCAATACCTACATAGAAACAAAAATCATACTTTCATTCATAAATATGCTAAATCAACATATAAATCTAACAAATTCAGACCCAAATTCAGACACCCACCGAAACTACCATCAGTAAACTATGTCTACGCCCCCTAACCTTACCCCAGCGTCAAACCCCCAAAAATTAATTAACTAATAACCATGATTATGAAAAAATGTAAAATAGCAAAAAACAGAATAAAATAATAACACGCAAAAATAACGCTTAAAAAGCATGACAAATAAGACATGATAAAACATAAAAATATACATCCAATACATAAAATAAAATGAAAAACTTACAAAAGAAGCATAAAGTGACATAATAGTAATAAAATATGATTCACTAAAAGACGTAGAAAAAACTAACACTAACTAACATAGAATTAGAAAAATTTGTATCAACGCTTTTACAGCCCAAGCTTTTGTAACATTAATACGCAAATTAACACCTCCAATGTTCCGTCAAAATCCCATACCATATGTCGAAGGCGAAAAGACAAAAAAATGGGTACTCTAGAACAACGTATAACAATAACTAACAATAAACGGCAAAAGTATCCCGAGAGGAATAGAGGCCATAGTTAATCAAACACGTACGAAGAGAAATAGGCAAAAATAGTCACGCCACTTTTATTAGAGCTGAGTGTATATTTACAATACAATGATCTAGGTACCATACGCTGAGCCATATTATTATAATCGTAAATTAAAAAGAACAGCAGTTATTTGGTTCACATAGTTTTAAACATGATATTACGTATATCAACACGAAATGCGACATTTATCAACAAACTTGTAAATACATTTCAAATTTATTTATCGCTAATAATTTCGGAATGTAAAAAAAGTATGAATAGTAACAAAGGACCTATCCCGTATCGTCCGCTCTACGCGTTACATGAGAGATTATTAATTGAACCGTGACAATTTTCGTAGCGGTGAAATAAATGAATAATGAATAATGCATAAAGTATCTTACCAGGTGCTACTCCAAAGAATCCATTTTCAGGGTTAATAGCTCTTAATTGACCATTGCTGTCAAAGCGCATCCATGCAATATCGTCCCCAACACATTCAACTTTGTAACCGGGCAATGATGGAGTCATCATAGCCAAGTTCGTTTTTCCGCAAGCAGATGGAAAGGCGGCGGCGATGTAGGTTTTTTTTCCCTGGGGGTTTGTTATTCCCAAAATCTGAAAAAGACACGAGGAAATATTAATGTAAATGTAGACGGCCGTATTATTATTGTTACGCCACTGAGTTAGTAAAATAAGTGAGTACTGTCCAGAATCCGAATACACTTTTTAAACTTCCAAACAAGTTACAACTATTTACAATGATACATCACTACTTTTAACACTTTCAATTACTTGTTACTTGATCTTGACTCTAAGAGCGTTTAAACTAGACTGACTGCAAGAATATTATAGCAGCGTGTGATTGCATTTTTGGCTTCTATCTCATAGAGATACTTTCGCGCGATCAGCTGGCCCTTATATACTGTTTTCAATGTTCTCGGAAAGTTCTAGAATCTTCTCAATTATTCCAGCATATTCTAGTATATTTAATTATAGTATAGTTTTTTGCTTTTACTATTTTACCCACCAGCATGTGTTCGGCTAACCATCCTTCCCTCTTCGCGATTGTAGATCCGATTCTCAGAGCGAAGCACTTCTTCCCGAGTAACGAGTTTCCTCCGTACCCACTTCCGTAGGAAATTATTTCGTTATTTTTTGGTCTATGTAAAATTATGGTTCTTTCTGGGTCGCATGGCCAGTTAGGCATCTCCACAACACCGCTCGAAGGGGTACCGACAGAATGCAAGCATTTTACAAACTCTGCCCCTTCGAGGGTCTTCTCCAATACTGCCTTACCCATTCTTGTCATTATCCTCATGGACGCTACTACGTATGGTGAATCAGTCAATTCAATTCCTGTAACAGAACGGATAACAATTTTCACACAAAGTTTCAGGGTCCCGAAGACTGTTCGAGCTTTTGTTGGGAAACTAACGCTGACGTGTTAAGTTAAGGAACTTACCAATTTTGGACAATGGAGAGCCAATTGGTCCCATCGAAAATGGCACTACATACATAGTTCTACCTCTCATACATCCTGTAAAGCGTTCTTTGACTGCAACGTTCATGTCTTTGGGGGATATCCAATTGCCTAGAGTGCCTTTAACCCCTTCCTTTGGAGTAGGGATGGTTTCAGATTTGTCATCGGTACAAATCAACGTTTTCGACTCAACTCTGGCGGTATCGGCTGGATTTGTCCTAGCCAGCCAACTGAAATCAAAAGCATGAACATGAAATAATGTAAGATATCTGGAGATTTTAATAATTACTAGATATCTCATCTGAGTTTATAACAGAGAGAGGTAACATTTAAAGTTCGCCATATGAGAGTTAAACAACGGAAGGAAGGCGGGATCAAAATTCCGATGTCGGCACGATCTCTATTAACATAAATACAAAGGTTCCTATATTCACTTTCTACTATAGTTCTCTTTCTACTACAGTGTAGTAGTACTACACAAATAATCCAAATTTTCCTATGCTCTGAGCTCGACGGAAGCTTCTGTTGCATATTTTATCGACGCCCCTCATATCGTTTTTCAACTCTTGTATGACATACATTACATTTTATGTTTGTCATTTGTCAGTTTATATTTCCTTCGTTGTTATTATGGCCACCTTTTAAATATTTTTGAAGTGAATACTTCTCTCTCGCGTCACGAGACATTTTATAACATTTTCGGCTCGCAAGTGACATAAAGCATATTACCATTTAGAATCACGAACATATGTGTCACACTTCAGTTGCCATAAAGCCAAGTCTCTCTCTCTGCCAAATCTCTCTCTCAATTCTCTCTCTATTTCTCTCTCTCAACTCTCTCTCTCAATTGTCTCTCTCTTTCTCTCTCTCAACTCTCTCAACTTTGTCAACTTTCTCTCTCTCTCTCAACTCTCTCTCAATTCTCTCTCAACTCTCTCTCTCAACTCTCTCTCAACTCCCTCTCTCAACTCTCTCTCAACTCCCTCTCTCAACCCTCTCTCTCTCTCGACTCCCTCTCTCTCAACTCTCTCTCTCAACTGCCACCCTCAACACACTATATCTCTCTCAACTCTCTCTCTCAACTATCTCTCTCAACTCTCTCTCTCTCAACTCTCTCTCTCAACTCTCTATCTCAACTCTCTCTCTCTCTCAACTTTCTCTCGCCACTCTCTCTATCCCTCTCTCAACTCTCTGTCTCTCTCTCAACTCTCACAATGAATCGGTAAAAAAGTTTTCACTTATATCACGTGTACTGTGCTGCACGCGGTTTTTTTTCAGATTCACGAGTATAAGTTATAATTGAATTTTGTATAAAACTGTATATTTGTGGCAAATAAACTATTACGCTTGTAAATTTACATCAAAAAACAATTAGTGGCTGAAGGAATAGAAGAATATCATTATAAAAAAGTACCTGTACCTGGACAAAAATATCTGTATATATTATCCATAAGAGCAAGCTACTAGTAGGTTATGCTTTGTCCATGGCAAACTGAATTGTCTAGATAGAATATTTTATTTTACTGTGAAAGTATACTGTTACTGCGCATCGCATAAATAAAATCTCGGTAGGTGACAATCCGTACTTAGCTACTGCAAATGCAATTTATGATGACGCTGCGTGAATAACTAACTTTTGCATATGTACCGCCTACCGGAGACAACATTGAAATTGGAAGGGAAATTGCGCCCGGTGCTTCAACCACACAGTGGCGTAACTACGAGACGTACGTACGTAACTAAATACAAGTGTTTCAATTGTGAACATTAAACAATTTGTTATTGTTAAGAAATACCTTCGTCTCAGTGCATCAAACCATACAAACCTATAATTAAAAGTCTATTTAAAGGATCAAGATTAATTATTCTACATGCAGGGGGAGAAATAAGTTTTATAGCTAATGGTTTCTTAATAATTAAATCAGATACCAAATCTGGTGATTATCATTGATAAATGAATTTGTAAAATTATGGTAAATGGCTGGATATCTAGGTTAATCGAAACTTCTATTCAAATTCTAAGAAAGCGGAGATGGAAGAGGGAGACCATCATCCGCTTTAAACGTTTAAAATTAAGAGTTTTCTTCTCATAAAATATAAAATTGGTGAAAATTAGAAAGAATCTTGTATGAAACACGTTGAGAAACACTATTTTGTGTAAATCGCATCCTTTTGCGGAACTCGCTAGCGCTCGTTCCGCAGAAATCTGCTCGTTACACAAAATAGTACTTTTCCCAACTGGTTACATAAATAGCTGTTATGTATTTTACCTAGTGCAAGTCTCATTATACGTGTGATATTTACTATTTTCAATCCAACCTACTTCGATTCCTTGGGTTGCATCCATTTTAAAATGGCGTTTTTCTATAAAATAATTTAGGCGTAAACATTACTCGGCAATTACTAGGCAATCTTTATAAAATATTTTGTTTAGGGTAATGGTACATATTTGCCACAGAATCGGACTTTAAATGTGAAATCTCTTTTCGCTCTCTAATATTTTTTGAAAATTATTATTTCCAAAATTTTGGGTAGGTAATAATTAAATCTCTATACTCTATCCAACGAGAGAATGGACTTGCTTTGCGCATCGGTGACTAAAGAGGAGGGGCTCTGTAACGAGCTACGCAGGACCGTCATTCGATGAAATAAATTCGTAAGTAGGTGAAATAAATTTTATTTTGAAAACATGAAAACATTTTATTTATTTAACATAAATTTATTATAAATGTATGAGCGTTATGAAAGTAATATAAACCCTAAATATTCCTAAAATACACATTTTATGATATTTTTTTTTTTTTTTTATTTTTTTTAATATTTAGCTACAACAATAGTAGGCATTGTTTCATATAATTATAAATTTAAATTAGTCTGTATCGCTGCTATCAGAATATCTTTGACCATTTACGTGAATTATTAGTGGTGGGATTTCATCGATTAAACTGTCTGTAAACTGTGTTAAAAAATCTCGTCTGTGGCTGCTGCCATTCTTATAATAGATTTAAAACTTATTTCACAACCGTAAACAACACAACTAAAATAACTGTACTTGCGAGACTACAAATACAAACTGTGAATAGGTAGGCAGTAGTAGGTACTTTATATAATTAGGTACCAGGTAGATATCGGACCCAGGCGCCGGCCCTGGCTACCTGCTGAGCCAATTAAGACGTTGAGGGCGTTGAACTAATGTTCTAAGAGGCGGAGATCTGACCAAAACAGACGAATTTTCGCTCGAGTGCAAGTCCATTCTCTCGTTGGATACAGTATAGTGGTATTATAAGTAAAAATTTCTCGAATTAAAAGGAATAACTAATAACTCTTTTAACCTTAATAATATATTTATAAGTCTTAATAATATCGCCGAAATTTACTAAAAACAATTATAAAACATTTTATAGGCATGACTTTTGTATTTGTTTTATTGTGTTGCTCTTAGAATCGTCTCCACGATAAATTTATAAAACACTTCATCTTTAACAACAGAATAGTGTCCATCCCCCCCTCTAATAAAATTATTTAGTATTTTGGAAGTAATAATAAAATACGAATAAAATAAAACAGTCGCAGAGCGATGAAATTATAAAATTACTTTTCTGGCTCAGTAGAATTATATGAATTGATTAAAAATAAAGAACAATATATGAGTTGCAAATTTGATGATATGTAACATGCACATGGCCACACTGATTTGATTTGTACATTATTTACATTATAAACCACAACAATATATTACTATTTCTATTGCTTCACAGTAGGCCGACTTGTGTGCTGTTGTAATATCATATTATGTGAAACATATGCAATAGATACTTTTTTAATATGTACATACAAAATTATTGAGGAGTATAATATACATATTAGTAGTTGCTATTTTAAAACACCAAGAGGTAAAATAATATTATCAGGTAAAACACTTGTTTCGTATATTATATGGGACATCTTTCGCGAACGAGTCATACCCACCGCACGAGACGCTGCGCCGCCATAAATTGCGATTGCCGTAATATTCAAGGAAATGGCACGTCAAACGGCTATTGGACAGGCAACCGGATGGCGAGTGGTAATCTGGGCCTTTGAGTAGTACAGAGCCCCCTCGTAGCGGCCAAAGTGACCCCAAATGGGCAGGTGCGGCGATATGGGGGTGTGGCAAAATCGAAAAAATTTTGACAAAGCAACCGGATAAAAATGCGGTAGCATTGAAGGTAATACCATAATTATATAATAATTTTTTTTGCCAGCCGAAACACGGGCCGTATTTGCACTAGCAAATAAAAAAAACAAGAGGCAACCGCTTCAAAATTGGTGAGCATACTTATTGACACCACCAAATATTGGGAAAAAATTTCCATCCGATCCTGATGGGCAGTTTCGGAGAAATAACCCCTCAAAGTCGCCGAAAAACCTTTTTTTTTCAATTGTTTCAACAATAATTTAAAAAACACACCACCAAAAATTGTTGAAATCGGATGGTGTTCGAAATTTATACTGTCCTAAGTACAAATAATAGTGTGTATCAATGCCCTCCGATTTTGATTAAATTAACCCCTATTTAGCCAACCCCCAGACCTCATTAAAATTACAATAATGCCATACGCTGCACAAAATGCTGAACAAAATGTTGAAAATCCTTCTCAATGAATATTTACCGACTGCTTGGACTTTTAAAAAGCCTGTGCATGCTCATTATGTGAGCATGCACATAATGAGCATCAAAAATGTAAAATCATCGCCCTGTCCGGTTACCCAATTGTCCTAAGGGTTGGTGGGGGGGGGGGGGTTGTTGAGGGTTTAAATGGATAATAAGCATGCACAGACTTTTTAAAAGTCCATCAGTCCATCAAAAGTCATTTCCTTAACTATAACTGATTTTTAAAAGGGGTATTTAACAAAATAATTATAGACAACTCTATTGATTTAAACAAAGGAAGTCATTAATTCATACACTTACCAGTTCTGATATTTCGGCAAAGGCACAATGGTTCCTTGCTGCTGCATAACTTTAAGGAGGGTGTTGTTTTCAGTTTCAGATCCATCACAAATATAAATATTATCCGGATGGCAAAGATCGACGTTTTCCTCAACGTATGACCGCACCTAAAAATATATTCGTAAATGGTTAAAAATTATGCTGATTTGATAATTTATTTTTTGAATTTAGTTCTCAGATAACTATGTTATTACCAAAATTAATAATGAAAAAATAGCTACCTACTTCCTCTTAGATTTTCATTGCTTTATGCGGGTAAACATATTGGAAGGCAGTTTGAACTGTTAGTTCAATTAATTTATACTATTGTTCATTCTCTTTAGTTAGTGTTAATACACGATACGTTACGTTGAGTTTATCAATTTGAAGGTCAAATATCTGATTTTTAGAGTTTTATGGACTGAACAAACCCGAGATAAGATTTTAAATATAGAATGCACAGACTTAACTAAAAATAAAATCGTGTTTTTCTTAACTCCTATGAGCCCGCTCATTTTTTAAATGTTGATTTGAATAGGAGAAGTTATACACACATTTTATGCATTCAGATAAGATAAAGTGTGAAGACAATGTTTAAAATATTGCAAACCAAAACAACCTGATTAATAATATGTAAGCAGTGTGTCCTTTCAATGTTGCCAAGGTTATGAAGGACACTATTAATTTCCTTATAGTAGGTATGTCATTGCAGTATACTGATTGTTAATGTCAAAGTCAAGGAGGATCTAAATGTATGTACTTAATGTATCCAAAATTCGATAATAAAAAAGATTTGGAGCAATATTTATATATTCTCTTCTCTAACCACATATAACTAACATATGACATATAACATATGAAATATAATAAACAAAGGAGAAGGAAATAATAATAATTTAGAAAATAAATATAATTTTAAAAAAGGGGATTATATATATGCAATTATATGATAAATTGAAAGTGGCAGACCGGCATATTCTAGAACAAATTGCAGATGTTGACCAGTGTCTTGATTACTTTTATTATATATATTCTATATGTTAGATCAATGCTAGGGGTGTTATTTAATAAAGACCTTATTTTTTTAGAACATATGGAGAATATGGTAACAAAGGCATACAAAAATTTGGGTTTTATTATGCGAAATACAAAACTTTTTCTGTGAAACCTACAAAATTGTTGTATTATTCTTTTGTCAGGTCTAAATTGGAAAATGCATCACAAATTTGGGACCCTGGGACTGTTGAGAGACATTCGAGACTTATTGAAAGCATACAAAACAAATTTCTGTCATACCTATAAGTACTACAAAAAACATAAAAAATATCCGAATTACAATGACTACTACTTAATAAGAAATCAATTTAATATATTAAAATTATCAATGAGAAGAAAAATATCTAGTATCTTATTTATTTCTAATATAGTAACTGAACGTATGTGTTCTCTCGAAACTCGCCTGTCGTCAGAATGTGCAACATTATAAACTCAGTTTGTTCAACAATTAATATATTTGAAAACTCTCCCAAAAAATTTAAAAAATAGTTAATAACTTTTTATACAAAAAGTTTTCTTTATGATTTCTTTACGTTTCATTTGATTTTATATGCCCACTATGTTTTCACTTTTCTACGAAATATGCACTTATTCATTATATTATATACTTATTATTTGTATTTAAGACTATATTAAATGTTAATTTGGTATAGTAAATGTAAATTTGTAAAATATGGGAAAATTTCCCTGTGTTCATCAATAAATAAATAATTAAATAAACTAGAAACACTTTTCGTAAATCTTAAACGGGTAAAAAATAGAAAACACTCAGTCTACGATCTAAAAGCACTTGAAGTTGAAGAAATCGAAGTGAAATTTAAAAAATATATAAAAATATAAATATCTTTTGCTAAATGTAGCTCTAGAAGTATATACTGCTGCATGTTTTTCAGTTTCCATTTGCTGTCGTCACATTTCGTGTAACAGGTTTACTCCTTTTGAGGTACCTAATCTATAAGATTACTGATAATGAAACAGTAATTTTGAATGAATCTAATTTTATGTGGATGATCATATATCTATTTGTTGTTAAATCTAGGCAATTAGGCAAAATCTATTTTGGGACACTGCAATAAAAAATTGATGAAATGGTTTACAAATATTCTTTAAAAAATAACAAAGGAAGTAACACATTTCTTCCAAATATAACGTTTGTTTATTCAATACACCCTAATGGAAATGATAATGTTAATAATTGTTGCAAATTATCTATTTATTATTAAAGATATGCGAGTAGGGAAATTGAATCCTTGAGAGCATTTAGATAATTATTCATATTCAAAGATACTAGGGTTTGTCACCATAATTAGTAGAAAGTTAAACACACGTGGATAAATTCTTACTATAGGTTTACATAACTGTCATTAAATAAGATATGTTTTATTTATTATGGATATTTAATAATGCCCTTAGTCTAAGGTGACCCGTGCAATTCACAAGCCTTTCGAATTACTTATTTTGGAACATTGGCGTACAGCAACTTCTGAAACGAACCAATCATTTTCTATAATCTGTATTTATAGTAACAATTACTAAATTTGTTATTTTGATATCACACTTAAACAGATCAATGTCAGTGTTAAAGGTTCAGAAGAGCACACAAATATTTACAAAGCAACCGAATTTGCGGTAAATAATAATTGTAACGTTTTTTTTAAAATTTATTTTCAAGACATAGTTTCCTATGAGTTGTTAGGTTTCAGTGGTAATTCTATAGATGTAAAATTATATAACCATGATGTGTTGCCATGAAAGCCTGAGGAGATAAAGAAATTAATTTAAAAAAACAGGTCAAGAAAATTGAGGACTCTCAAGAGGACCCTGCATCGTTAACACCACAATGTGGGATGTTAGAAGATATAAATAATGAACTTGAAGAAATAATAAGCAAAATAACCGTTTAAATAGTATTGATAATCACATATATCAGATAATCAAAACATCTGTCGTAAAAGAAGAAAATGTGATATCCGTCGACTAACAATATGGTATTTTTTTCAAAAGAGCAGAGATTTTTTAAACAAAATGATACAATTCATCACAAAAAAATACAATTCTTAAGTAAATAAACATGTAATATAATAATAAGATTATTTACCTTTTTTTTTTCAATAATTTCTGACTATTTTTCTTCTATGTAAAAACTAAACAATGTTTTGTTTGTTTTTCTTTTATATGTGTATCTATGGGGTTTAATTCTAATCTTAGGGAATCAAATTCATCTATAACTTTGCACTCAGTTGTAGATATATTAAAATTAAACCCCATAGATACATATATAAAAGAGAAACGAACAAAACATTTAGTTTTCAAACGTTTAGTTTTTACATAAAAGAAAAAAAAGCAAGAAACTATTTTAGAAAAATAAATAAATAAATAATAAAATCTACGTTATATTTATTTGTACACTCTATATCACGGAATGCGTCTAAAATCTGAAGTGAACTAGTTTAAGCTTTGAACTAGTAGAATATAAAGATTTGTATAAAAAGTCGTTAGATTTTTGGGAACGCCTACTGGAGAGGTAATCTCGGGCTTTTCTATCATACTCGAAAATCAATAAAATGGTTATCATACTGCTTCAGTTACGAAAGCTTTATGTTTTACCCAGCATATGTATGGAAACTTAAAAAAATTAAATAAAGCAATCCTTACCTTAGGCGATAGATCCTTCAAGCCTCCATATACAACGCTAACTCCTCTCAGCTGATTAAATAGTCCCACATTAGGATGCGAAGAATTCTTGCCAAAAAGGGTGAACTCATTCGAGTATCTGTAAAACAAAGGGCCTGATAACAACTGCTTTTTGGTTAGAATTAAAAGTAATGGCTTCATTTTAGGTTTTGCGGCCGTAGATCAATGCACTTCTCGCGGATCTCCCAGGAGATCTGATGCACTCGAGTGGAATGATTTAAAAGAATACTTATAGCGTCAACGATATTCACATGTTTGTTTCGACATAATGTACGTCTCTACTCGAATTTCTCCACTAAAAATATGTTTATCACTGACTGGATAATTAGATCGACCTATAGGGAGGCACAGCAATAAACCTGATAAGACACGAAAGGTCATCTAAAATGTATTTAACTGTCATTAGTGTACCCTTATTATGTCACGTTAGCAGTCAGTGGATATAATTAGCTGAGGAAAGGTGAAATAAGGCACCTAATGATTAAGTTGTTAAACATTGTTAAGATGGTGCGAATAGTCTTAGTAGATGAAAGACCTATAGAAATATAATACTATCACTAAAGACGTTGAACTCCGAATAAATTCAATGTATTTCGATATTAAAGTCCCAAAAGTTATATTAGTGTAATACAACAAGTATATTTATTACCTTTAGAAATAGTAAATGAAATTAGGAATGATTAGATTTCATAAAACGACGTAAATGGATTTTTCTCGAATAATTCGATTGATTTTGGTTTTGTGGGGGGTCAAACTCTTATCGCCGCGCCGCCACTAAGCCAAGAAGAGGACAAGGTAAGTCTTTATGTATTTTTGGTACATCCCATCGCACGAATTATGCTGTGCGCATAATATGATCCATGTACAAGATTTGTGAGATATGACACTTAATTAAGCAGTTTGAATAATATTGCCTCTAGTACTGCCAAATTTAAAAAGCGCCAGCGGATGACATTACCGCGTATCGGAAGTACATCGAACATTCTATACCCTGGTTCCAAAATAGTGTGGAGTGATTCATACATAATATCACACCAACATCACAATTGAACGGTCTGCCTATTTGCAATGGATCACAGAATTTCTTACTGTGCAAATTTGTGTACACTCTATAGAAATGGTGGGCAGAACTCGGCGGATTTCCGTGGATATATTGACGCATGCGCCGTTTCATGCATGTATGTTTTGGCGCGACAGTGGCGCTTCATTGTGTCTTATGTACGGTTGATTCGCGATATAAATTAATTATAATATTGTGTTATACGCGAGTGTTTAGTGTTTTTATGCGATGGAAGCGACGAATGCAAGTAGTAGTGGTTCTAAAACCAATAATACCAATCGTAAGCGACCGAATTTGACAGGAGGAGAACTGGAAATGATTAAAAATGTATACGAAGGAATATTGGAAGGGTATTCTGGAATCACTAAAACTGAGGCAGTTGATATATGCGCTTCGTTGACAAAAGTCTGTGTGAATAGTGTGCTTTGTGCAATTACAGATGAGGAACCCATTGCAAAAAAATTATACGCCTATGGAATTTTGTTCCCTTCGCCCCCTCATCTCCCTGGGCCGTCCATATGCTAGTGATGAATCATTCCACACTATTTCGGCACCAGGGTATAGCAGAGGAGAGAATTCTAAAAATGGTGAGAACCGACAGTCACCAATATATAAGGGATCGTCGGCGGCGAAGAGTCAGTTAATGTCATGTACGCGAATAGTGAAAAATCCAGAGTTGTATGTAGTTATAAATAGTATTTAGTTTAAAATAGTAATCAGTACTTAAGCTTATGAGAGAACATCTTTAAATTTTTTAAGTGTTGGTTTAAATTTATACTCGCAGTTAGGTTTCAAACATCTATGTACCTAATCTGCAAATCTTGATCCTAATCTGCATCCTAATCTGCATATGTACCTAATCTGCAAAGTTGGCGGTTACGTCAGTAATTTATTTTTAATTTACAATATACGCTGTTCGAGTGTTCTTCCTTAAAAGATAATTAGTTCAGTCGACAGGTAGTTTCAGATGAAAAAAGTTCGGAAGTTACTTAAACTTTGGGAAGTTATTTAAGGATGGTTAATAAACATTTTCTCAAGTTTTGGACCTCGAGGACCCTGTGAAAAAAGAGGGGGTGGGGGAACTGCAAAACTTTCGACCTTTCTTCGTTTTTTCCTTAATAACTTCTTCCCTTACATACTACGGAAAAAAAATTTGAGTCTTTTTTGTAGAGCATTAAATTTCCTACTATTTTGACTATTCAAACATGTTTATATGTCAAATCGTTACCGAGATATGGCGCTTCGAAAAAAAATTAATTTATCAAAATCCGTTAAAAAAGTAAAAAACTTATTTCTTCTGTTATACCCAAATTATTATGAAATGTTGTTGTCATTATGATGTCTCGTTTCAACCTCCAACTTCGGAAAAACCCACCCATGAATAATCGGTAGCGCAGGTCGTCGAGATTGTCATTGTCAATGTCGCCTCCATAAACAGCTACCAGGAACTTTTCTCCAGCGTCGATGATCTGCTGAGGAGTAGCGTTTGGTGTGAGAAACGGAGCTACTGCTGCAGAGAGTGAGGTATTCTTCAGGGAAGTGCTGCATTTTTTTTCTTCCCCAATCCATACGGTGCTGACGTGGTATCACAACAACTCACTCCGTGGAGGAAAAGTATGTCCTCGGGGTGAAAAGAGCAGGAAGTTGGCGAGTAGAGGACACTGGGTTCACTGCCTCTTCCACTTTTCTAAAAATAAATGTTCTTTGTGGAGTACCTAATGCTGTCAACAGAATAAGTATGTCCTCATCTTTAGCAGTAATGATGACGCTGACGAATTCAGTGGCGCTGCATATGGCGGTTGACGATCATCACGTCGGCGTCCTCATATTCCTGCTTCACCAAAGTTGGCGGTTGAAACCAGAAATCATAATGATAATAATATTTCACAATAATTCGGGTATAACAGAAGAATTTTTTTTTGAAGCGCCATATCTCGGTAACGATTTCACATATAAACATGTTTGACTAGTTAAAATAGTAGGAAATATAACGCTCTACAAAAAAGTCTCACATGTTTTTGCCGTAGTATAAAGGGAAAAAGTTATTAAGGAAAAACCGGAGAAAGGTCGAACATTTTGCAGTTCTCCCTCTTTTTTCGCACAGGGTCCTCGAGGTCAAAAACTTGAGAAAATGTTAATTAACCATCTCTAAACAACATCCCAAAGTTTTATTAACTTCTGACGATTTTCCACATAACTACACTTTTTCTAACCTGTCGACTAGACTAAATAAAACGAGAGATACAATAAAAAGAAGTCCATTATATGCGACTGTTGATATATCCGACTAACGTTGTTGTAAGCTGCTGTACGAAGAAGAAAGAGATGGCACGATTTCGTACATCGAACTCTAGCGGGAATAATATCCATCAACTGATCGGTTTCTTTTGACTAGCGGCGTACGCCGTACCCGCAGTAGCCCTGCACCGTTTCAAAACTCTGACAGAATTTAGTTATCTTTCAGATTAATTCACTCTTTCCTCACTTTCAGTGCCCTTATGGGTACCCTTGACATTTTCCCAACGGAAAACATCCCATGTCTTAAACCACCCTCAGCCTCCTTTCTCTAGTCTTCATGATTTTATCATTAAAATTGTAGGTTATGTATTACGGTTCATTAAAATTGTAGGTTATGTATTACGGTTACGTTTCTCATTGGGGAATGAGTAGAGTTTGTATACATCAGGACGAGTTGTTTCAACACACATTTGACTAGTGCAATGCTGATTTGATTCGTATAGTTTATAACTATGACGTAACCGCCAGCTTTCAAGAGTTGGAGAGTATGTTTCAGTTTTAAATATATGTGTAAAATTTTATACACCTCTGAAAATTATTTTAAAAAATCGTTTACGTCTTTTAGACACCATGAAATTAATTTAAAATTCAGATAAAATCGTATTATTTTCGCTAAACACTCCGTATCTAATTGTTTGTTTAAAGTATGATTTATTGTTTTATCTTTGATTTATCTTTTATCACTGATACACGCGTAGTACAATAAGACTTTAAAATATAGTAAATAAATATTAAATAAATATTATAGATTAAGAAATACTCTAGGGCAGTACTCTGGTTTAAATGTATGCAATTAGTGTTAGAAACGGTATCTATATATTTCTTTCACAGGCATGGATGTTTACAGGTAACCGTATATAAGTCAAAGCGTAGCCTACCGATAGATCTGACCATATAATCTACTACCGATTAAGGTATCTACTAAGGTACCAGTTAACATTCTCGGTCTTTTGTCTACATTTTCTTCGCAGCATGCATGTTTTCGATTGGAGAAAATTTGCCTTCGTAATTTCTGAACTGGCAAAGTTATCGATGTTATAACATATTTAAAATAAAAAATATCAACCATTTTATACTTCGGAAGAAGCGCAAAAGTGTTTGAAATAAAAAAAATCATGTTGACAGTTCAACTAGATACGGAGATATTGGAGAGAATATATAAAAGAACATTTTACCCATCACTTACTCAAATACACCTAGAGTTCCGACGTCACTGGCGCGGTGTCACGGCTAGATCTATCAGTAAATAATACGTTTTATTTCGCATATAACGTAATATTTATATATTTTACGATATAAACAATTATTATCCATATAATCGGATATCGTCCATAATCGCATAATCCATATAATAACAGAAAAGGTTGCTGAAAATTCAGTTCATGTGGCTGTACTACCAGTCCACAATAACAGAAAGTGACGTAGGGAGCGTTTCAATGGCCAAGACCAAGACAGCGACTTTGTTTTCACTGCGGAAGACGGAGACAGTTGGTCTCTATTATTGTGGACTCACAGTATAGGTTAGAAAATAGTAACTAAAACTAACAATGTTTTTAGTCGGAATCCGGATACAAAAAAAATGAAATTTTGTGGGATATTAAGGGTCAATAATTTTGATATGTCCTGCAGACCTTCTTGATGAAATACTATTACATCATGTGATGCCGAGCGTTAATTTTATACGTACAAAAATGTTCTTACGGACAAGCGACGCAATTTTACAATGGAAAATCTCAATTAACTTCTTATTGTTTATTGTAATCCTACAGTTTACTAATTATCATTTAGTTAGGCACACATATTGTTAACGTTTTAATTAGTGGAAAATATGTTTTTCTGTTTCTGCAACTTGTTTTGAAAATACTTCTGGTTGCGTATATGGGAGCCGTCTTTAAGAAAACGTTCGTGAATGCGAGCGACCTCGACATGGTCACGTCCTCCTGGAGACGTACCTAGCTGTGTTATTATCTATGTATATGTTTGGGTTATATGGTTCTTTGAGTTACAGAGAATGTTAGTATGAAAATATAAACCATATCGGTTGGCGTTAATGTTTATAAACATTTAAGGACTGTGTGACTGTGTGACTGTGTCACCGAGCCACCGCCTGTTAGCATTTATTGCATCATTCCCGATCGAGAAAGCTGCCTGGGTCACTTGGCCGCTAGTTTTTAATAATTATTAATCTTATGAATATTAGTTTTACCTGTAATATCAAAACTGTTCAAGTATAAGTAGCAATTCCGTTAATTTTTCTTACCCAAAAAATAGTAATGACGGCGACAAAAATCATATTTTTTATACGGGGTGGTCACAAATTACAAAAATCTCAAAAAATTTTTAGTATTCGGGTAAACGCTTTCATTTAAAAAAGTTTTTGCTTGCCTAAACTAATGTAGACAAAAATTATGTTTATTATACGGGGTGGTCAAAAATTACAACATCTTGAAGTTCGGTAAGAGTAAAGTTTGTACTTTTTGATCAACACGTATAAAATTTTACATTGTCGAGAAAATGTTATTGTTTCTAAAAGTTTTTACTGTGTTTAGTTTTCGAGAAAACGCTATTATTTATAAAAGGTTTTGTTTGCCTAAGTAATGTCGACAAAAATTATGTTTATTATACGGGGTGGTCAACAATTACAAAGAGAAAATGTTATTATTTATAAAAGTTTTTACTTGCCAAAAAAATAGTAATGACGGCGACAAAAATCATATTTTTTATACGGGGTGGTGACAAATTACAAATTCTCAAAAAAAATGTTTAGTTTTCGGGAAAAGGCTATTATTTATAAAAGTTTTTTCTTGCCTAAAGTAATGTCGACAAAAATTATGTTTATCATAGGGGGTGGTCAAAAATTTCAAAATACTAAAATTCAGTAAGAGTAAAGTTTGTACTTTTTGATCACCACGTATAAGAAACTAGTGAAGATTTTGTCACAATTATGTCTTTATACGGGGTGATCAAAAATCACAAAGTTTACTCTTACTAAATTTTAAGAATTTGCAATCCCACCCTGTATATACAACACAATTTTGGACAAAGCCATCACTATTTTTAGGCAAACAAAAACTTTTTTAAGAATAGCATTCATTCGAAAACAAAAAAAATGAGACTTACTAATTTTCGACCACCCCATGCAAGACAACCCGTTTAAAACGACAAGACCTTCAGGGTAAAACGAACAAAAAATCGTAACAACTGCGTTTTATTTTTATTCAATTCACTTGAGAAATTTTTACCAAGATCTATAATTTTTTTCTTGAGTATATTAGCTATTCAAAAATGTTTACAGCATATATTGACTCTTTTTAAACGCATAAAAAGACCTATATTCCACTTTTTTACAGCATAGAAATTCCGCTCTGTATTTATCATGTAATATATTATTACATGTTATAAGAAATAATTCTTTAAAATAATCCTAAGCATATGCAACCCACAGTTTTTAGAGGCATACACATGTTTAGATACAGGTTTATGGTTTATCAATGGAATTATGTAACACGAGTATGTACGTACTTGTAAGTGTCATTTATACGCGTCATACAAATTTGGTTAAAAGAGGGAATGCCAGCGAATGCCTTGGAGCAAACAAGTTACTATTTGTAACATCGAAATATGAGACATAAAAAAATTTCAAAGGATACCCACAATTGCCGCAATGGGAGATCGGGGCAGTATAACTTTTCTTACAGCAAGCTAAAATCGTCACTATAAAGGCGCTTGCATTCAACAAGTTATGTTTTGATAGAATACTAATAACTAATCAATTTTAACACAAAATAATACACTAAATTAAAAAATAACTGTATTACTTCTATTTCAAGAATAATTATTGTTGACCCCACTTTACCACAAAACGTTCGATGGTATTAGGCAATTTAGGCATCCAAATGAATGCCAATGATGCCGTCGAGGAACGTGTATAATGGATCCGTAATATTTGAATGGGAAACAGTCTTATTCTGCATCACATTCACCATTCAATTGTTTTATGATATGACGAAAGGTATATAGTGTGATCAATATTTTGTTATATTACATGATAATGTCATAATGTGATGGGCGATGTATATAAAATCATTTGTTTTTCCTTAAATTCCTGGAAATCGGTTATACTTGACGGTGTTAAAAATGCGTTAGCACGGGTGAAGAGATCGATATAATGAGGGTTTTTTGCTTGGGTTTCGATGTTACAAACTATACATACTGCCCCCATGCCTTGTGTAGGTCACAAGGTATGGGAGCAGTAAATTATGGTCCATATTTATTATAGAATTATGAGTATACAGGGTGTTTAAGAATGACGTGCTAATAAGAATAAGTTTAGAACATCCTGTACATATTTTACTTAAGAAACGCCTAGGTGGTATATTCATTGTAACGAATTATTACAACTGACCCTGACAGATAACAACGACTGTGAGCAAAATCAATCAGGGCAACGTAGATTATAAACAATTTATTTGTAAATGTATATATGTATATATTAATAAGTGCACTACATTGAAGAATCAAAAAACAAATTATTCACAAAAAACAATCTACAAGATTCTTATGATTTAAATATTATATTTAAATGTAAAACATGTACAGGATGTTCTAAACTTCTTAACTCTATTATCGTTATTAATACATAATTATTAAACTCCATGTATACTCATAATTCTATGTGAAAAACACCTACGCCCATGATAGCCACGAAGCCCGTACGCTAGTGTCAGGATATTATTGAGTTAACATAAATATTTAAATAGACATATGGACCATTGAGATATTGTAGGTAGTATTAGAGGAGTCTGATGGAAAATGCGTTGCAATTAGCATGTATTAAGCATTCAGAAACATCATTAATGTGTATCTTTATCTTTATATTATTTTTTTATTATTTTTAGCCTTACATTTATAATAAATATGGACCATATTTTACTGCCTTCAGAGCAGTTGAAGTAACTCACCCTCCCCTGCAAGGGAGACCTGATTCAGTTGCGAAGAAACGAAAATATTTTACATTAAATTTAACACACCTTTATGTGGCCCCTTATTCGTTTTGAGTAGTGTATATTTCTATATCAAATAAATATAAGAAATATTTGAAGTCATATTTCTATGTACAAATGGAAGCATCTAAGGAAATAACAATTACAATAAATGTTACAATAATAGGCCCATTATGGAAAATTATGCTGACGGGTTGTAAAATGCAGTACGTAATGTCAAAATAGCAAATTTGTGGCACGGAAAATTACTTTTCAGCGGTCTTTGTGCCGCATCATCACAATTGTCGGGTCAACTAATATGCTGTAGATAGCAGGTTGCCACAATTAGATCGTATCATATTAAATAGTCCACATAATCCACATATTAATTATAATATACTTTTTTGTCTAATTGTATTTATAGATATTGTCACAATCACCAGCCAGTTTAACCATTCGGCGGACTAAGAGCCTGAGGCTGTCTAGGGCACAGCTCTAATGACTATAAGGCAAAAATAAAGAGAGGCATCAGCAGAATTTAAAAAAGTCAGGAGTACTAGATATTAGTAAAGGTGACAGACTAGCTCCAAGAGAATAATTAAAACTTATTATAATACCACGATAACTAAAGCAGATGAATATAGCGATACTGTCCTAATGAACAAATCTTGTTACAGGGACAAAATTAAGGCATTACTTGGTACCAATACACAAAAAATTCAGTAGGTAACCTACTTTAAAAATAGAACAGCAAACAATCTTCTTCTTAAATTTCTTCTTTCTTAAATATTTCTTAAATTCTTAACACTGCACTTTTCTATTCACAATGAAGACCAAAAAAGATGTTCAAATTTGCCACGAAAGGCAACAATGCGTGATCGTAAATAATTATTAGTCACGGTGTTCATTGAATTGTATAAAATATGGCATACCTCAGAGAATTGTGGTTATTTCTATTCATTATCTATATAAATGACTTATTGTTAAGGTATCGTCAGCTATGATTGTGCGTAAAAACTAAAAATATAGGGAAAATCTGTACAATCTGTCAAAATCGCACCCGACGATGTGCAACATTGCATCTAGGGGTACCAGTGACAACCCCCAGGGGCGTAGTCTCAACCCGCTAGGACTTAAAATAACGGAGATACGTCCCCTGGCCCCACTGAGAATAGTTGCGGCATGATCACCCCCTGTAGATATATCGATCACCCCCTGTAGATATCGAGAGTACTCTCCGATATACCCTGTATACAATCTGCATTAGAAAGGATTAAACGCGAAGCTTCTAGAAACCTTGTAAATTGTATAAGGGCCAGCCGATGGTCGCGACATTTTTAGTTTACATGGTTTTAGTGGCAAGACAAACGAAAGTAACTGAAAGTGTTCATTCAAGTGTTTTGCGATAATGATTTAAGTGGGGATTTATTCTTGTAAATAGCTGTAAATTGTTGAGTCTGGAACTTAATAAAGTGTATTTGAATTCTGGACAGTACGAGGCGTAAAATATTGTAAAATATAATTACTTACTCACTTTTCTGCATATTATTCACTTTTTTAAAAGGCGCTTTGCGTGTTGCCGTGGGAAACGATAGCAGTGCTATTTTAATATTCAGACAGCAGAAGGTATTAATACTGTCAAAAGCTATTTACTAAATACACAGTTTTGTCACAACACCACTCATATTTCATTGTTCGGGCATGTTCTGACTTATGAATCATTTTCAATGCTTCATACGGAATGAATATGCGTTGAACGTTGAAACACTAGTTCAGTATGATATATGATCGTTGATTTAAGGTACATGATTCCTTCAGTCAACAGTACGACTGAATAGTATTTGCCTGGCATCTTTACTGTTTGGTTCTGCCTATTTTTATTGGCGTTTAAAAAATACTGGATAGGGGTGGAACCTTTGATGTAACTGTAACACTCGGAGTAGTTTCCACAAACACCAAAACACTTTCACTTCGCTCGACGCGCGTTTCGCCAACCAAGTTGGCATCATCCGGAGACGATTAAAACTGATCTGAACTGATGACTAAAACTGAACTGATGAGTTTTAATCGTCTCCGGATGATGCCAACTTGGTTGGCGAAACGCGCGTCGAGCGTAGTGAAAGTGTTTTGGTGTTTGTGGAAACTACTCCGAGTGTTTAAAAAATAGGTCATACCAGCATTCATTGTATATTCCCAAGCCCAATTAATGGGGTAGTGAAGAGGGAAGAATAGTAAGAAGAGAAAAGTTACGACTAACAAAAGACACTATTAAAGAAACAGGTGGAAATTTTCTTTTCTAAAAGACAGTTTTCTGATGCCAAATGTCAAAACATGGAGATTTGATAAAAACTCGACATAAATGTAACTATCTGTTAATTTCATTTTCATTTCCACGTGCTGACAAATGAATCATTGAAAATGATTCACTGTTCAGTGAGTCACAATGTTTCAATAGATATGGATGACATGAATATTTCCGAATCGCACGTATGTAAATAACGGCACTATCGGATATTTCATTACCTATCGCCAGGGCCGGTTTAGGACCATTTATCTATTTTTCGCCCACCTATTGGATAAACATTCACCAAATAAAAATTCTGTGGTACACATTAATTTTCATATTCTCTGTACTTTGAAATGCGACGCATTTTGCCTTGTTTCACCAAAGGAAGTCTCAAGTGTTTTTTTTATTTTTCGCTTCCATACTAAGCATTTTGTTAAATCCACAAGTAGTGGATATTTTTTAGCGCAGCTTGGATTTCTTAATAGTGTTTAGACAAATTAGTGATTTTGACAAATTTTCTCGAGCAATCTCGCAACGATTTGTAAAAGCGGATAAAACATTCACAAACATTAAAAAGCTTGTTGGACTGAGAACACTCTGCAGCACAATTTCCTGTGAAATTGGTATAATGAGCGGCACATAATATATCCCTTGTGAAATAAACGAAAATATTGTAAGAATTTGACATTTATGTACACTGCGCAACTTATTTAACGCACAACCAAAAAGTTAACTCAAATTTGACGTTATGTATTTTCGACAATTTTTATTCGTTTTGGTCGATTTTTTTTCAAATTATAGGTTTTTCTCTTAGGAATATCACTGTCTTAGTTGTTTTGGTAAAACGAATGATTTTGATATTATACCAGGTGCTATAAAAATGTTATGTTTTTTTCCGAAATTTCAAAACGTCCTGTGGGCTATACAAGGTATTGCAATTATAACCAATTTAAAGCCTCATGTTTTTTCTACATTTTCTTTTTTTATTCATTTGTTTATCTCTGTTACTTCATGAAATACACCGTTTTGAAACCCGTCCTTAATTTTGAAGCTACGTCTATTCAACAACAATTTTATAGGCTATTTCAAGAACTACAAGATCACATGCATCAACCCCTTCATATTCAAAAGGTAAAGGGTTGAGGGGCTCGGGAGGGGTGGTCTGCGCAATATAATTAATGCAAACTTTTAATTTCCGTTATTTTTATCATACAAGAATAGAAAAAAAAAACAATTTTTGTTAAGAAAAAACCCTACATTTTTGTACTAGGTATATCAATTACGTATCTTTTTTAGTTTTAGAGTTATGTTGAAAATAAGGTATTTTTTTAAGAAATTTGAAAAATACGTTTTTCATATTCATCATATATATTTCGAAAAATGCGCACTCTAACCGAGCCAAACTTTTGGATTACAGGAGTAATACTAAAATAAAGTATTTTGTTAAAAAATAACGGTCAATGTCCATTCTGGTGGGAATGACTGGGGTTTTAGCTCTCATTTTTTTCTAAAAAAATTGAGTTGGCCACAGTTGCGATGCAAAAACACATCGCAACTCGCTTAGTTATAATTCAATATTGAAGTAATAGTACCTATTTTAAATGTCTTTCCAAGTACAACAAAAAAATTCTAGAAGTTTTTCCCGAAAAGTGCAATATAATCTGCCAGTGACCGCCGATTAAACGATTCGCGAAGGAAAATCGTTACTTACACATTTTTTTCCGTGTCAGCATCTTTTTTGCTCTAATTTATCTGGACTACATCAGAAATCGGGGAACAGGATAGTTACCTGATTAATCTAATTTGATCTAACTCTAGTTATTTAGATTAGGAGATATTATGACGTTATCGTTACAATCAACTGCATTTGTGATATTTTCAGTGCCAATGATTCCATCTATGACTTGATGAAATAATGCACCCAGCTTCATTGTGTTAACTGAATAAAGACACGCGGTCAATTTTGCATTCAATAACGATCCCATTCGCGACCCCGGAACTCGCTGTTCATATATTTTGCTCATTTTAAATTTGCGCTCTTGCATGGTTATTGCATAACTGTAATTGTTTTTTCTAGTCTTCAATAAATAATAAATCGCCATTATTGCAACATTTCTTTGCACATACTGTTACCCAGTGGCGGCTCGTGGGGTGAAGCAAGTGAGGCGGCGATTGACCCCTATTTTCACAATAATTTATAATGGCTATCATTCAAGCAAATGCATTAATAATGTAATAGGTGTATATGAAATTATCATTTATATTAAAAATTGTATTAATTAGAGGAAAGTACAATTAATAATAATAGTAGGTAGATACTATTCAATTTAAATGGAAGTGACGCGATAATAGACTGGTAGGTACAATGCAGCAAATTATAACATTTTGGCAAACACGTGAATCGTCCTGGCTTTCGGTTTTCCTCAGTATTCTAGGAGACCCAGAGAACTACGTTTTTCATTGTATATAAGTTTCGTTGCATGTAAGAGTTAAGTAATGTTTGCGTTACGTTCCGTTTTAAATTGTGTTAATTTTAAATTTTTGCCGCGAATTACAGTAAAGCACTGCATAGTATTAATTATTGATCCATAGTATTGAATCCATAGTATTGAATATTATTGATCGATATGCATTGATCAATATATTGAAGGTATCATCATACGTTTTAATATAGCTTCAATATGAATATAATCTATGAATACGATAACTAGACATTTTTACTTTGAGTGTTGGTTGTGCTTGGAAATTGGAAAGTTCGCGGTCTGTTATGCAAGTTTGTATTTTTATTGTTTGAGGATATATTCAGTTGATGCTCCAGACCGCTTCCCACTTTCAATAGCCCTGTAGGCTTTATTGAAATTAGTACACAAGATGTTAATTTTCTTCCCAAATTTGTCTGGAGTAAGGTCTGGTTTAAAGGAAATTATTATTAATTAATTACTTCTTGGCTTGATCGTTCGTTAATTATTTAAGTTTCGAAATAACAGAAGGGAAAGTGATGTCTGGTAATTTGAAAACTGAAGCAATTGAAGAGCAGTAGCGGTTGCTGTATAAGGCCGCTTGGCCGCGCGCCCCTCTGAACTTTTACTATCACACAATTTAAATGTTTATTTAAATATTTATTATTAATGTATTTGTATTACTATTCATTTTATTATTATTATTTATATAAGTAATTAAATTTCTAAATTTCAAAAAACCCTCGCTCATCTCATGTCTACAATATTGCATCATTCCTGCGCTCGGCGCTGAAAAACTGCGGCCTGCATTAGCACAGTATACACTCCTGTCGAACGTTCCCGATAATATACGATTCCATAAGAGCAATTGGGGCGCATTCTTTTACACATACACACAGCGAAAGGCTGAAAATCGGTCTTTTACGCATCGGTTTTCAAAAGACATTTATAAAAAACAATTGGATATGTGGGTGTGAAACAACAAATTTGTTGTATTGTTTTCCATGCTTGCTTTTTTATAAAGCCGACTCTAGAATGGACCCCAGCTGGGCACGAGGAAACATGGTCGAGAAAAATCGCCATATTTTAAAAAGGATAATCAGTTGTGTAAAATCTTGTAGTGCTTTTGATTTAGCACTTAGAGGTCATAATGAAAGTGAATCCTCTAAGAACCAAGGAATATTTAAAGAACTAATTAATTTCACTGCAGAGCTGAACAATATACTAAAAGAACATTTGCGTACAGCAACCGTTTTTAAAGGAACCTCAAATTTTATCCAAAATAGGGAAGAAATTTGTAAACAAATTGAAAAGGCAGACTATTTATCAATACAATGCGATGAAACCACTAATATCTCAAATTATTGTCAAATGGTTTTAATATTAAGATATTTTTATGAAGGTTTCATCAGAGAATATTTTTGGGGTTTTGTTAGGGTGAAAGATAAAACAGCCGATGGGTCAAAAACATGCATTGAAAATAAAATTGACCCCCTCGTTTTAAAAACTCCCCAAAAATTAATAGCTCAAACATATGATGGCGCAAATGTTATGAGCGGCATAAACAGAGGCGTTCAAGCTCAAATTAAAACAAAATATTCCAATGCTCATTTTATTCACTGTTATGCCCATCAATTAAACCTCATTATGCAGAAATCGGCATCACAAAATACAAAAGTACGCGTGTTTTTCAATAATCTGTCGGCCATACCTATTTTTTTTCAAAGTCATCTCATCGTTGTGATGTTTTGCAAGAGATAAGCGAGAACTGAATTGGAGATAATTTACTCGAGAGAAGATTTAAAAGAAATTGGATCAATGAATCTTCTTTTATTTATTATGGAGAATAACCTTAGTGAAACATTTAAATCTAAACATTGAAAATATTAAAAATTATCGTGACAACTCCAATGACAACAGCCGAAGCAGACGCACTTTTACGACGCTTAAACACATAAAACACGCTTAAACATTTTTGCGAAATACCATGCTTAATGACAGACTAAATGCTTTAGCTATGATGTCCATAAATCGAAATTTAGTGCACGAAATAAACAATTTTGATGAGAAAGTGATGGAAAAATTCATCTCCATGAAGGACCGCAGAGCGGATTTTAGTTTTAAAATCATTTTGTGTAGTTTAATGTGTGTAAATATGTTTTTTTTTCCTTTCTTGTGCACAATTTTGCACACCCGTTTCCAAATTTTGCACATTTTTTAGTTTAGCCCCCACAGCCTCTTGACACAATATGTACGGATTTGAACAATATGTTTCTAAACAAAAATGAGACATGTAGCCCGTTGTTTTGTTCCGTGTCATAACCGTCCATATTCACAACCCCATAATTTCGTTCAGCCTACACCTTATAAAATTCACAGATTATGTTGCAGTCGGTAATACTCGAAATCGAATTAACAATAACAAAAGCCACCAACAGATTGATTGAAACGTAAAATTAAAGATTAAAATTCCTAGTAATCTACCGACTTTAGTTGTAATGCACATCAACTGTTCCTGTCACTGTTAAATTTTATATGGAATTCTGCATTGCAGTGCTAGTGCTCCTAATGCAGAATTAGTAGGAAACGATTTTTCATATTTTTTTATGTTAGTGTAGATCATACAGCGTTCACCTTGCATTGGAACGATATAATTATAAATCAACATTGATCGCTCAGTGTTATGACGGCCCGAGTGTAATATCCGGACATCTGAATGGTCTGCATGAAAAAAACTAAAGAAGCGGATTTTTCCACCATTCGGCCAAAAAACATATGCAGCTTATTCCAGAACCGACAGTCGCCTCTGCTATTTCCATCGATAAACAGTCATCAATAGACGAGAAGTATTTATATATCTATATTTTTACTAGCATTTTTACTAATAATATCGTTGACAAGTCTATTGTACAGCGGAACCATTAGTTATGCTATATTAGGTATGCCATTAAAAATAATAATTGCAGTTAGTTTTCAGGACTAACGATAAAATTAAGTGACATTAACAATATGTATATACGATACATTATTATTAATAGGTAAAAAGTTAAAAGTGGATTAGTTAACAAAAGGGGAATGTGATAAGTGAATACAGCTTATAATTCAAAATTAAACCATATATATGACCATATATATGAACTAGGGAGACAACCGGGCGTAATATTAATGTATTTAGACATTGGCTTAACGTATTTAATCATAAAGTTATGATTTGGTGTATTATTTAATAAGTTTGGGTATTATATTAATGCTAGGGGTACATTAATTGATGTTTATAGGCATTATTGTAATGGTTTTAGATTTAGTGACTTTATAACTTTTAGAGTATTAATATATAAGCCCTGATATTATTTTTCTCATTGCGCAATGATTACCTTATGTCCTCTAGGTGATTGGTTTAATGTAAATAATCTTCGTATTAATGTAAAATATTATTATCTTAATGTATTTTGGCACAACAATAATGAAATTCGTGCATTAGGATAATGACCAGGCAGACAATGTGACAATATTACATGTGACAATATTTTTTAAGTAATAATCAATCATAATCACTTCATTACACTAATACTATGAAAAGGACATTATAGTAATGATTTTGCAGTTAATGATCGTGGGACATTAATATCAGGCACGATATTTTTGCCTGTATATATCTCAGAAAGGAAGCGTTTTTTCGACAGGCCCATTTTATACAAAATTAAAGCACTCTGAGATATAGGCAAAAAACTGAGAAAAGTGCCGAAATTTTGGCAAAAAGTGCAAAAAAAGGCGACCCTAAAAGCATAGGGGGTGGGAAAATAAAAACTATAGCAAAACTTTCCTCTGAGAGTCCCAATATGCCTATGATGCTAGTAGAGGCACATAGCCATAGAAGTAGTTGTTTGGTGTTATGTATGATTTAGTAATTCGTATTCGTATTTCAGTCGATTTTGATAGCTATTTATCATGCCATTTATTTATCTCTGGTGGTTCCGCACTGTATTAGGAATAACTGAAATTATTGTCATGATAATATGCATATTGCATAGGGAGGATATTGTATGGAACAAGAAGGGTGTGAATTTATAGTACCAATAATTATTCTTATTTATTTTTGGTATGAAATTTAGGTAATTTCTTGTCCTTGCTCCTAAATATGATGACGCATTTAGAAACATTACATCATATATAGCTTTGTACCTACGTAGCTAAACATTAGACACGATGCACATAAAGGTAGTGATACGATAAGCTAGGTAGTGACGGAATACATTTATTTAATAGTTCCATAGGCGCCGACTTTAATAACTAATATTGATGAATTGATAATAATTATTTTCGTACCGGGACTCAAGTATCACTTTCTGTCCTTCCGGGATTTAAAATTGACGAAAATCCCGGATTTAATTACAAACAAAAGAATGTCAAAGCTGTTTTATTGATATTTACCTAAATTAATGTTGTTACAGTTCGTCATATTCACTAGTCTTTCCTGGGTGAACGAAGCAGACAACGACCACTATTTCCCAAACCACAAACGTTTTTTTTATAAATAAATGCAGACTGACAGTCTATACTGAGTAAAACAGTAATTTCTAGGTTAGATTTACAATAAAGTCTTTTTCCGCCTCAGAATGGCCAAAATCGAGACTTTACCAAAAAGGAAGCTTTTTAGGTACCATCTGGTTACATAGGTTTACATTATATTTGTTAATTTTAGTTACTATATTTGTAAAACACGATCATTTCAAAATATTGTATTTCGACAGGCGTATTAATAATTAGTTGTGTAAAATATTTTTATAGGTGAATTAATAGTATAATTAAATAATTATAAATATTACAGTTGATTGAAGAATAGGGCAGATACGTAACCATACGGGGAAAAGTATGCCAAAATTTACATGGGTCGATTAGATAAACGACCTTCATGACATATACATTAAATTTCAATAACAGCGTAAACGTCCTCGTGAAATTATATGATGGAGGAAACATTTTTAACAACTGCATATAGTATGTTTCTATACTATATATAGAACCGCAGTCACAAATAGGTTGTTCATCTAAAACTATTATTTCTAGTATGCCTCGAGGGTTGATTCTGACCACGTTGTTAGTTTTATTATATATTTATGACCTTCATAAAGTGCTAAAACATTGTAATATACATTTTTAGGACTATACTCAGCTTTATCGTGGTTTCATTTTATTCCTAATGATTACCAAAACCATTCAAACTGCATTAATTAATGTGGATTTGCATAGGATCTACACTTTTGCCAGAAGACGTAGTAGTTATATGGGTTGCCTGCCTTATCTATCCTTTCAAACAACGGTTAAACCCCTCTAGGTTTATAGATCATGTTAATAATAATGTTAAGTAATGTCGTCCATTAATAATAGTTCTTTAACTACTATTTTCCAATAAATGGATTTAGATTACAAAAATAATATCTTCAAACTTAGAACTAGGTCAGACTAAAGTTTGATAAGATATGTTTATATTTTCCTAGACTAAAATAGTTAAAATTACTCATCAATTTCTTATTGTCTTCTACCAGTTATTGAACTTTCACATAAACATCCTCAGTATAGGAAAAAAGTAATTATAAAAAATGCTGTGCCCGATAGATCATTACCCAATATTAAAAATCTGGCCATACCACATCACAAGGTATATCTCACATATCTCTCTAGTATGATGTAATTTTTAATTATTTGTCCAAATCAGAGCAATGAACTAAAGTTGTTAAAATTGGTTTTGATATTTATGAACTAAGAATGTTCGTATAATCGTAAAAATGTTCGTAAACTTTTTGTGTATATATTACACTGTCTAACTTTTCTGAAAATTAGATGAGCCATCCTCAAATTAGTTTAGCTCAATTAGATTAGGGTAATTCTTGGTTCTAGTACTTAAAGTTATTTAACTATGATGTTGAGCAGTGGAATAGCTGGTTTAGCTAAACTTCTGTGTACAAGGAAGATAATAAAGACCATTTATTATTATTATTTCACCTTTGCGACAAATTAGGATCACGACGATGGTTGATCTGTTGTTGTTGAAACAACAGACCAAGAGTTTGTAGGAACGTATATGAAATGTTACGTAAAACATCGAGAGAAACGAAAAGTGTGTGGAAAAGTAACTAGCAAAATTATAAAAATGTGTAACAATCTTATAGGATACTATACTATCCCCAAACTTGTGTATTTAATATAAAAAACAAAGTATGCAGCATTTGTTGGATATGTTTCTGGTAGCAGAGAATTATTGTACAAATATTTAAAATTGTACAAATGCAAATATTTAGGAAGGCGGCAACAAAGATTTATTTTTGTACATAAATACATCCTAGCTAACGTTAGTAACATTATCCTTATTCCAACCTGATCTTAATTCGTAACTTAGTTGAGATTTAGAACTTCTGGCTGCATATTTTGTTGTTTAAATGGAATACCAGAATATGCTAAGAGTATCCTGTAGAGCCGCTATCTTGTATATTTATTTTGAAAAAAATTATATGCCACCCCGCCCCCCGCCCTAAATTCCCAAGATACTGATTTTAAGTCGAATCTGACCATCAATGGAAAAATTGTCCGCCACCATCGAGCCGCTATCTTGAACATATACCTGGATAAAAAAATACCCCGATTTTTAGTTGATTGTGAAATTGGAAAAATGTGCGACATATTGGAGCCGCCATCTTGAGTAAGTAGGTATTGACTTCGGCAAAAAATTCTGACCATAAATAGCAAAAATATCCACCATCTGTCCACCATAACTGCCATATTGAATTTATTTATTTTGACAAAAAAATCGTAATCAGCATCCGAAAAAATCCCGATACAACGCTTTTGAGTAGACTTAGACCATAACCATAACAAAAATGCCCGCTATCTTGGAGCATCTATGTTGAATAATTTATTATATTTTAACAAAACTTTCTTGATCTGTTACCCCAGAAACCCCGAGAAACATATGTTGAATCGCTTCGGATCATAATCGTAATATTCATCCGCGCTTTTCAAAATTCATTGTACTTTGTAGCAACTTTATCGTAAAACCCTCATAGGAATATGAAACCTCTCAAATAATATTGTAAAAAATACAATAAGTGGAATTAAAAAAAAATAACAATACACAAAATGTAGTAGTGGCGGGGTTTAAACTCAGGCTATTCGGTCGTGGATTCGCTTATAGTTTGTAACATCGAAATATGAGATATAAAAACCAGAGCAAGAAACCCTCATTATATCGATCTCTTCACACGTGCTACCGCATTTTTAACAGCGTCTCGTGGCCTCTTCGTGGCAAGAGAGCAACAGAAAGAAAAAACCGAAAAATGCAGAAAGGGAGATAAGAAATTAGAGAGAAAGAAATGTAATGAGAAGAGCAAGAGAATCAGAAAACAAACCAAGACACACATTCAAGAATCGGAATCAGAAATTTTAAGTGAATCTGTTGAATATATGGAATCAGATGAACAAGAACGTCTTAAAGCAGTTTATTACGAATTTATAGGCCGTAATAGACAAAAAAATATAAATAAGTTTGCATAATTCAAGACATCCTATCCGAGAACGACATAAGCGTTATGGCGCTGAATTCCATTGATATACAAATATACAACTGATTTTAAATCCACCTTCTATTGTTGTAATAGATAGACGAATTCGTCAGGCGATGTGTCAAGTTTGGGAGAAATTCAGTTTCATGCATGTCAGCTATTACCTATAGGTGCAAGTACATCAATCACAAAAAAATATATATTTTTAAAAAGCGGCAAGTTTAGGGTCTTTTAATAATATGCATTAATAAGCAATTGTATATTATGGTATTGCAATGCATCTTGCAAAGTTTTGCATAATTTAAAATAATTAATTTGAAAAGTTTATCATAATAGTGCCAGCTATTGGGGCCATTACTTTAACCATAGCTTGCAATTTTATTATTATAGATTTATCATTGGTCAATGTTTCATTTTTGACATTGATAGTTAAAAGTTACTCTTGACGATTATTCTGGCAATTCCAATCATCAGAATAATCTAGTAGCATTGGAACAAAAACATTTAATATTCCAGCTGGAAGGATAATTATTGTCTTTCTAGAAACAAAATAGTTCGCAACCTCTCCGCGTTGAAAAACTGAAATATTATGTGTATCTAAATGGTAGATATAGGTACTTAATCGGATAATTGTTAACTCAAGTAGTCAATAATTGTAGAAAAGCAATCAAGCAGTCAAGTATAACCGATTTCCAGGAATTTAAGGAAAAACAAATGATTTTATATACATCGCCCATCACATTATGACATTATAATGTCATAATGTGATTGCCGAATGCAATTGCCGCAATGGGAGATCGGGGCAGTATAATTTTTCTTACAGCAAGCTAAAATCGTCACTATAAAGGCGATTTCATTCAACAAGTTGTTATGTTTTGATAGAATACTAATAACTAATCAATTTTAATACAAAACCCATCAAAATAATACACTAAATTAAAGAATAACTGTATTACTTCTATTTCAATTATTGTTGATCCCAGTTTACCACAAAACGTTCGATGGTATTAGGCAATTTAGGCATCCAAATGAATGCCAATGGTGCCGATGTGACACGGCCGAGGAACGTGTAAAATGGATCCGTAATATTTGAATGGGAAACATTCTTATTCTGCATCACATTCAAACAATTGGATGGTATTGTTTTATGATATGACGAAAGGTATATAGTGTGATCAATATTTTATTATACTACATGATAATGTCATAATGTGATGGATGATGTATATAAAATCATTTGTTATTCCTTAAATTCCTGGAAATCGGTTATACTTGACAACGTTGTTAAAAATGCGGCAGCAGATGTGAAGATATCGATATAATGAGGGTCTTTTGCTCGGGTTTTTATGTCTCATATTTCAATGTTACAAACTATACCTATCTAGGAATTTTTATGTAAAACTCAGTTGTCGATTTCTAACTCGGATGATTAAAATTTCCTGTTATAACTCGGAATTTTTAGTTAAATTCCGAGTTATAACACGGAATTTTAGTAAGAATAATTTTATTTTAGTTATCTCTTCCAGAGCTTCGTAGTTAAGAAGAGGAAACTTGTACCTTTCATTGCACAACCAAATTAAAAAGCGTTTTAAAACCCAAAGCACCGACACAAATTTTGTTAGGTCAGCGCCCCTGCCTGTTTCAATATTAAACTGCGCCTTCTTCCATACTACGTCACTGGCGAAATTTATTTAGATATAGCAATATATCGATAAACAAATATTTATAAATAGCAGAGGAAATATTGGACGTGTCGAATATAGTGTTACAATAAAGGCATATTTACATTCAGTATGTTCTGGGTTCAGATGATGATTGTCCATAATTCGCGGTAAAATATGAAATCATTTATAGAAAAAATACGGCTGTAAAAATGATAATACGAACAAAGTTCAATACAACGAACAAATTCCAAAGTTGTCGCTCAGATAATCAAAACGCTCACATTGTATATGGTCAACAATTTTGATAATGTTAATTTCCTATAACATTAATTAGAGTGCTCTCATTTAAAAATATAGTTACTTTGAACAATGATTTTCTCGCGTTTCCTCAATAACAAATACACAATACAATAAACGCTGTGTTTCTGCGAATGCATGAAACAATTTCACAAAAAT